>CM060921.1:647095751-647695751 GCA_030737875.1 Allium sativum
GGTTTTATTACGTACAAGACATATGTCGTAACTATTTATCCTGGTGTTTTATGTTTGTGCTAACATTTATCTTGGTTTTATTACGTAGCGGCCCTTTATATTTGGTTTTATTATGTAAATGAAATATGTTTTGGAGAATTGGTTTAGTGGTACACAGACGGACAATGCACCATGCATGATACGATACAACATTATAGACCAATACACTACTCATTACAACTACATTCGAACGATACATAGAACAGTACATTAGAACGATACATAGAACGATACATTAGAACGCTACATATACCGATATATAGAACAATCCATTAGAACGATACACAGACCGATACATAGAACAATACATTACTCATTAGGATATCTAGGAATGGTGGACTCTATTGAGTCATATTTTTCCCGCATTCGGTAAATTTTGATCTTTAGTTGTGCATTCTCTTCTTGCATCTACAACACCAAGAGGTTGCACGCTGCTAAGAATATACCGTCGGGTAATCTGCCAATACCATGTGTAATACTCTTCGTCCGACAAGGTGAACTCCCGCTCCTGCTGCATGTGCATGTGCCGATGGTTCCATGTCTCAATGGCCGCCTCGTACTCCCAGGGTACTTCTAAGTTAATCTTGTAATGTTGTGGCATTGGTTTAGGAAGGTGTTGTCCAAATCCAAACTGGCGCATCACCCGATCAGGAACGTGATATGCTACATCGTTCAAACATATAATGGGTACACAGGCGGTCCACAGATGGAAAGACACGGTACATAAGGCCGGAAGCTGTTCAAAATCCTGGGCATATGGGGTTCATGTAACAACATCCGGACTAAGCACGTCGAGCTCATTGCGATAGAATTTTAAATTACGCCTCGGAGTCGACGAAGTTCTCTTATTTCCAACCCACCTGTAATTGTGACTTGGTAAGAGATAGAGGAAATAAGTTAACACATATAAGATAAATAATTGACGGGATAAAATTACCTAGCACCGTAAGGCAAAGAAATATCAATATTGGGGGTGCTTTAATTCAAGTCTACCAAGAGGAAGATACGTCCACAACCATAGCTACAAAGAAATTTGATAAAGAAACACAACATGCAAAAAAAAGAAGAAGCAAATAAGCGTACAAAAATAAAGTACCTGTATCAAAGAAGGACAACCTCCCATATAAGGTCTCTCAAGCAAAGCGGCCCTGCTAAGTTCCGTATATGTGTATGCTAATGTCGCACTGCCCCAAGAATATTGCCGACACTGATCAAAATCCTCAATAAAATGCAACCATTTCAGCCACACCCGAGTCTTAGAATGATCGCAGATTAGGCGTTGAGTAATGATCCAAAGTATGATAGCTCTGGCACGCTGTTCTATCTGCTCCTACGTGGCATTCTGTGGAATGTCATGCACAAACTGCGCTTTGTACCAACTAGTTATAATTTGCTCATTTCCCATCCACTGGTCCGCGGGAGGCGTAATACCTAAAAGCCGCTGGCACATCTCTATGTAGTCTCCGGCCTCTGGAGTCCTCAAAGGAGAGCCATCAACCGGCAAGCCTAGCAGGACCGCCACATCACCCAAAGTGATTGTCATCTCTCCACCTCTAAAATGGAATGTCGATGTCTCCAGTCTCCATCTATCGACTAAGGCAGTGATGAGATAATGATCGAGTTGAACGTATTCCAACCGGTGTACTAGTCGGAATCCAGCGCGCTCAAGCAAGGCCAAGACTTCTGGATGTGTGGAGGTAACCGCGCCAACGGAAACCGCGTGATCTATAATCCGATCGGGATCTTTTCCCTGTAAACAAAATTTAACATACAACGTACGACATACATACAAAAAAATAAGATATAAATTTAGGCCAACATACAAACACCGTACTGACATACCGCCATCAAAATATTATTGTTCGACCTATGCCTGTTTTGCAAGTATAAGACAGTAGCATCTACCGGTCCCGATTCCATCTCAACGATCTCTACATAAATCATATTCCAAACAACATCAGTGATACGCAAACGTAGCGAAAAAACCACAATCAATGTTGAAAACTATATAATTTCAACTACATTAAACCCATTAAACCACATACAAGCTTATTCACAAGTTTCCTCCATCATGGACAAACCCTAAATTTTCTAATAAATCAACAAAATTAAGAATTTTTTACCTTCTTGAGCTTCTTGGGTTGATGAGCTTGCCATAGTGATGAATTTCGATCAAAAAAGCCTTTAATTTGATGTTATGGTGAGCAAATAGGGTTAGGAGCTTAGGGTTTTCGATTTTGATAAAATAGAAGTTAAGAAAAAGTGAGGAGGAAGAGAGCCTCGGCTGACTGTATATCACGATGGTGCGTTATTTAGGATAACGCGTACATCGTTATTCTAAATAACGCATACTATAAACCATATTAAGTTTGCGTTATTTAGAATAACGCACAGTGGAAAAAAAAAACAATAAATGTCCTATTCTAAAACATTTGCGTTATTCTGAATGACGCTCATGTGCTCCATCTTAAAAACAGCTCCACTGTAGGACTGGAAAATATTTGTAACAACCCATATGTGCGTTATTCAGGATAACGCTAACGTGCGTTATTTAAGATAACGCTCGTGGGTTCAACAGAAATTTAAAGTGGTTTTAACACAAAATCATCTCTGCGTCATCTTGAATAACGTTGCACGCGTTATTTGAAATAACGCTAGTGTTAAATAACAGATTTCAGCTGATGTGGCATAAACCAGGCTACGGCCGTAATAAGTTTTCAAACTAGGCTAAACGTGTTATAGGTTTATAAAAGGAGGCCAAATCGTAAAAAATCCATTTGGATATAATTTGATGAATTAGGATGAGTTTGTTCGAATATAAATAGTATTTCTTCATCTTCTTCTTTTCCTCTTTCTTTTTTAAACCAAAGGATTCACCAAACATGAATTTGTTGCTCTCTTTTAAGTATTGAACTACAAAACCTTGGGCTATGAACAAAAGAAGATCATGTGGCACTTCTTCTATGGGTATTTAATAGCTAATAAAATGCATGGGTGATAAGGTATTTTCTGATTAAATTTTATATTTCCAATTTTCCATAGAAGTTACATTGACGACATCCTTATGCTTATAGTGAAAATAACAGAATTGCTAGATATGTTTTAGAAGCAACGATTAATCATCTAAGAATCAGCATGAAATGATGCAGTCTCTGTCAAAAACATCAGTTAAGCTTAAAAAATTCCTTATGCTTTTAGTGAAAATAATAGAATTGCTGGATCTGTTTTAGAAGCAAAAATTAATCATCTAAGAATCTGTATGAAATGATGTAGTCTCTGTCAAAAACATCAGTTAAGCTTAAAAGTTTTTTATTCTTTTTGTGCAAAATTGTATATTTTGAATGATAATTACCTCTTATTTATTTTCAGTTGATGATGGAATCACAACTCAATCAAATTCATAAAATCTCATTGAAATTTAAGTGAATCAAGTTGACAGCAGGTATTCCTTTTCTATTTGTCTTCAAAACATCAAATTTAAGTACACTTAAAATAACCTTTGTGCAAAATTGTGTAATTTGAATGATTATTACCGCTTATTTATTTTCAGCGGATGATGGAATTACAACTGAATCAAATCCATAAAATCTCATTGAGATTTAAGTTAAAGGTATCCTGAAGTTATTATCGTATAATGCAGAAAATCAAATTATTTCATGTTAATATGTGATGGCGTGTAGGTGCCATGGGATAAAGCTTTGTGAAAGAGGTCGAAAATTTCTAATTAATAATTTTTTAACATCAAGAAGATTTTGTGGACATAATTAAAATTTCCAGTTGTAATTAATAACATTGACAACTAATTCTAAATACGTCGGTGCTGTCAAAATTTATGATCTCACTCTAGATTTTGCAGCTTTTGATATTTGGATTTTCTTTCATATTTTGCATCATTATAGCCAGATAAATTTATACGTTGACATGCACTATATCTATCATAGACTATAAGATGATATACATAAACTCATTTTTACGTGGTTTATTAGATCATATACACTAATTACATTTTTCGTGGTTTTTTTGGGAAGTGCTACTCGTAACATGTTGTTTGATCTAAAATGGAGAAAGGTTTGGCTGATATTTCTCCTCTTACTTTTTTACGTAACCGCAGTCTTTTATTTTTTAAACTGAAGGATCCTATTCTCTACCATATAATTGTGTATTTATAAGATGTCGATGGATGTTTGAGGCTTGAGAAGCAAGTTGATGCAATGCTTAGTGTAATTCTAAGACCCAGCATGCAGTGGCGAATCGAGGAAAAAAGTTGAGCGAAGGCGAAAAATTGGTCAATTGCCCATGTATATTTCTTGAAAGATCAGTGGGGGCTACGGACCAAGTTTCAGCCGGAAAAGTAAAAGCCAACAGCTTCCTACATGGAACACTTAGATTGATAACATATTACAGATCAATGATCATGCATAACATTTGATTTCATTTACAGATCACGTTAAGTTGAAGTAGTAGCATCTGATTTCATTTACACGTGAGCTATGCACTATGCACATGCACGTAAGTTGAAGAGCAGTAATACACTAACCCAAAGTAGTAGTACTAATACACCACATATTACATATCATCCATATATTTATCAAAAAAAAATCTCAGTGGGGGCAGCTGCCCCCACTGGTCCTCTAGTAGAGCCGCCAGTGCCAGCATGTGCGTATTATTTGTTGTTTCAAGGCAATCCAGAATTTCATTCGTTTAGGAAATTGAATATTCGGTTGAGATTTATCATTGAAGTTTTAACAATTTATGGTAATAGAATGAAATTTTGGATACTAAGTAAATGTTGATGTGAGAGCTGAAAAAGCTTTTTTCTTACGCGATTATATAGTTCTATATATGATGTTAAATAACTGTTATTATGTATTTATGTGTCACTCAAGTTTTATAGAGAATGTAAACGTCAATTTTGATCATGGAAAATAAAGGGGAATCATAATGATTTTTGCAACAACTGACCATACAAAGTATTCTTCATTTTAACCTCTTTTCTAGAAAATAAAATTTGTTTGGTATTCCTAAAAAGAAAAAAGTTATAATTTTGATTCAACGTCATATCCTTTACTCCTTATATATGACACCCATACTTATTGTAGTATCATATTGGAAAGCACATTTGACCACTCGGTTTATGCATTCAAAATCATGAATGTATATACATTTTATAGCGACATAAACTAGTTGGCTGAATTAAATAGAAACGGACAGACTTTAGTATTATGTGCACAAATACGGTGATAAGGATTAACAAATCACAACACTTCTTAATATTATGGTTTGACAAATGAAACACAACTTTGCATGCTGTAATAATTCCCAGTTACTATTTCTTTCATATTTTTTATCATCTTTCTACTTATTAAACAGCTTATAACTATGCATTTCAAAAGTATTTACATCGAATTGCGACTAATAATTTGATGATGGTATGGACAGCTTCTAAGCCAATGTTTCTAAAAGCTTGACAAGAACGCAAGAAAGCTGGAAAAGAATCACTACAAGAAACATTAAAAATACCGACAGGAGAGACCAATGGTTTCCGACGGCTGCCGACGGGCCGTAGACGGCCGTCGGAAACCGTCGGTTATAAACGTATTTTCTTCCAGCCGAGAACTTTCAGCTCCATTCCTCCACCCCAAATCAAATTTCCAGCCCGATTTCTTGAACCCTAAACCCCCAAATCCGCGAATTCTAGTCTCCAAACACCCAAATTTCCACCTTCAATCGTTCCCTACATCCACACAAGCCTCCAGCACAGACGATTTAAGGTATAATCTCGTTTTTTCATTAAAATTTCAATTTTTACCTAAACCTAAATTTTCTATACACTGAATTTGAATGCTTGCAATTGGTTCATATGATGTTGTAGTATGTTATATTATCATAATATATGTGTATTTCATGTCCTATACACTGAAATTGAATGATTTATTTCAAAATTTTGGATATTTGTGTATGTTACATTGAAAATTAGGCTTGTTTTGGATAGGTTTTTGAGGCAGTGGTCATAACAATGGTTAGATACGTAAGTGATGATTTTAGTGTATTCACGGTTTCAAATTAAAAATGTATGTGCGTGTGCGTGTGTATGTGTTGTTGGAAAACAATGGCTGAGTCGCGGACTAGGTCGCTTTCTTGAAGATGATTCGGCGATCAGGTCAGAGCTGCAAACCAGTTCGTTCCTTCGACGCCGCCTCTAGGATAAAACAGCCTCTAAAAAAGATAACCGATTTGCTTGCACAACAAATCAGTGCAGATTTGCACTTTCAAAAATAATATTGCTCGATTTTTCTAAAAGAAAGATTTAAATGGCGGAGGCTAGAAGAAAGTAGAATTCGATATGTTTCTCTGTCTGCAGATAAAAAGTATATATAGAACGAGAATCAGGGTTTGGGAAAAAAAATCGGATCTGCTAAAATTTCGGGGGACAAAGTTTTTACCGTTGCAGAAAAAATTATCGGTGCAGAAAATAATTTTCCATAAAAAAAACGGTTCAAAAACTGCTAAGTTTTATGGTCCAAAAATATAAGTGTCTACACCACAAAGCCCAAGCCCGAGCCCGAACCGGGACTGGTCGAGTCGAGTCGGTCGGTCGGTCTCGCGCGTGTGTGGTGTTCATGATGCATGGTCTCCCTCCTCACAACAAAGCATGTATTGGGAGCCCAAGGCCCCAACATGATTTCTTAGAAACAAGTATAAATCCTTGCCTCTTCCATATAATCCCATGATGTGGGACTATTCACAGATAGGAGCCATTCATACACTTATTCAACATTTTTAATAATTCACTTAATGTTTGTAAAACATTTCCAACAATCCCCCACTTGAATTTTTAAAATATTTTCGAGCAATTTCTAAAACCATTTGATTGTGCAAAAACAAAGGTGTCATCCGACTTGAACCTTTGCTTATTGAGTAAGATTCAGTTTTTACTAGAGTGACACGTAGTCTTGAACTCTATTCCTGACATCAAACCACACACAACCTTTTCAATAGTGCAATCAATTAAGCCCGTGCATTTATGGCCATGCACGTCTATCCTAGTTTAGTGAATGCTCTAGAAGTTTTGCCCAAAAACTCCATAGGAAACGGCCACATTTCCACATTCACAAAGGTGAGTCTATCAAGAGTACTCCTGAAGGTAGGTACTCCACTCCAAATAGAGTATAGATCTCATTAAGAGTTTCTATTAACTCATCCTCTAATCATTTCAGGAATACATGCTTCTTGGTTTATTAAATAGCATGCTCAACTCCTATCACTACACAACTTGTTTTTACCCATTGAACCTAGTTCTTGGGATCTCCAGTCATTTAGGTCGGGTTACCATTGTGCGTGACTCAACAATCTAAGGGCAATAGTCCCATTCTTTTAGAATAATTGTGGACTTTCTCTCTTGATAGTCCTTTCGTCAAAGGATCTGCCAAATTTTCTTCACTACATACGTAATCCACTCTAACGATACCTGTGGAAAGCAGTTCTCTAACCGTGTTGTGTTTACGATGTATTTGTCGTCTCTTACCGTTATAATAACGGTTCTGAACTTTTGCAATAGTCGTCGTACTATCGCAATGTATCAACACAGCCGGTATCGATTTTTCCCATAAGGGAATCTCAACTAGCAGGCTTTGTTGTTTGGATTTCCACTAGCTGTGGCTAGTGCTATCATCTCAGACTCCATAGTAGACTGAGCCAAAATAGTCTTTTCTTGGATTTCCAAGAAATAGCTCCTCCAGCAATGCTAAATATATATCCACTGGTTGCTTTAGAATCATCAGATAAGGTATTCTAGTCTACATCAGAATATCCTTCAAGTACAGCTGGAAACCTTTCATAATGTAATCCAAGGTTCATAGTTCGTTTAAGGTTTCTCATCACCCTTTCAATAGCATGCTAGTGCTCTATACTAGGTCTACTGGTAAACCTGCACAATAATCCCACGACATAGGCAATGTCGGGTCTAGTACAATCAGTGGCATACCGAAGGCTGCCAATGATGCTCGCATAATCAGACTGTCTTACACCTTCACCAGTGTTCTTAAATAACTTTACACTGTGATCGTATGGTGTACTTGCAGGTTTACAGTCAAAGTAATTATATTTCTTTAGGATCTTCTCTATGTAATGAGATTGATCCAAAGAAATTCCCTTTTCTGACCTAGTAATTTTAATACCAAGGATTACACTCGCCTCACCTAGATCTTTCATATCAAAATTGGCACTTAATAAGGATTTGACGGAGTTTATGGCATGAATGTTTGACCCAAAAATGAGTAGGTCATCTACATAAAGGCATATAATAGTGCAAATGTCATTCTCAGATTTGTAATAAATGCATTTGTCACTTTCATTAACTTTAAAACCATGTGAAATGATTAAGTTATCAAATTTTTCATGCCATTGTTTAGGTGCTTGTTTTAAACCATATAATGATTTATCTAATTTGCATACTTTATGTTCTTGACCATGTACCACAAATCCTTCAGGGTGGTCCATATATATATTTCTTCGTCTAATTCACCATTCAAAAATGCGGTTTTCACATCCATTTGGTGTATTAACAAATTATAAATAGAGGCAAGTGAGACTAATACCCGAATGGATGTGATTCTAGTAACAGGTGAAAAAGTGTCGAAGAAATCTATGTTTTCTTTTTGTTTAAAACCTTTGGCTACTAGTCGTGCTTTATATTTATCAATAGTGCCATCAGGTTTTAATTTCTTTTTAAGTACCCATTTACAGCCTATAGACTTAGAACCAGGAGGTAAATCTACCAAATGCCAAGTCTTATTGGATTCTAAAGAATCCATCTCATCATTTATAGCCTCTTGCCAGAAATCAGCGTCTAAAGAAGATAAGGCCTCTTGGAGGTTTATGGGATCCTCCTCAATAGTAAAAGCACAAAAATCTAAACCAAAATCTTTTATGGTTCTTGCTCTTTTACTTCTTCTAGTTCAGCTTCAGAATTTTCATTAAGTTCTGTTCTAATAGGCATACTTGAAGTGCCCCCACTATTCCTTAATTTAAAAGGAAATTTAGTTTCATAAAAATCGGCATCATTTGATTCAATTATATTATGTGCACTAAGGTCATAAAATCTGTATGCTTTGCTATTAATAGCATAGCCTATAAATACACATTTATATGGTCTACCAGCCAATTTTATTCTCTTGGGGTCTGGAATGCGAACATATGCTAAGCAACCCCAAGTTCTAAAATATGAGACATTGGGTTTATGATTCTTTAAAATTTCATAAGGCGAAATTTTATTTTTAGATTTGGGCATTCTATTCAGAACATAGCATACAGTCAATAAAATATCCCCCCACCAATGTTTTGCTGCACCAGAATTTAGTAATATGGCAACTACAAGTTCGGTAAATGTCCTATTTTTCCTTTCAGCTTTACCGTTCATCTCAGGAGAATAGGGTGCAGTTCTTTCATGTACTATACCATGTTGTTTATAGAATTCCAGAATTGAAGTGGATTCATATTATGTACCTCTATCACTACGAAGTCTCTTAATTTTCCTATTTGCTTGATTCTTAATTTCAGTTTTGAATGTTTTAAACATGTCAAAAGCATCGCTTTTATTTTTCATAAGGTATACATATGTGAAATCAGAACAGTCATCAATAAAAGTGATAAAATAACGATGTCCTTGTCTAGTCAAAGTACCATCAAGTTCACATATGTCAGAATGAATCAAGTCTAAGGGTTCAGAAACTCTATCAATAGATATATGAGGTTTCTTTGTGATTTTTGCTTGTGTACAGAATTCACATTTCTCAAGTTTAGATTCTGTCAATTTAGGAATCATATCTAGGGTGCTCATGTTGTGAATTATTCGTTTATTAACATGACATAATCTAGAGTGCCAAATATTAAAGTCACACAACATATAAGCAGAAGTAGTTACTTTATTAGTTTCAACATTCAGTTTAAACATACCCTCACAAGCATAACCCTTTCCCACAAAAGTTCCCTTATAAGTCAGGGTATACAAATCAGCCCCAATAACTTGAGTAAACCCAGCCTTATTAAGGAGAAAGCCAGACACCAGATTCTTTCTATTCTCTGGAGTATGCATAACATCTTTCAGAATTACAGTCTTTCCATAGGTAAACTTAATTTCCACATTGCCAATCCCTGCAACTTTAGTGGTGTGAGAATCTCCCAACAACACTTTCTGATTTTCAGCAGCCGTGTAAGTAGAGAACAAGCCACGATCATAACAGACATGGCGAGAGGCACCAGTGTCTACCCACCAACCCTCTGATCCACCAACAAGGTGAATCTCAGTAATCATAGCCGTAAGAGGCTCTTAAGTCAGGTTAGCCTGCGGTGCAGAGCTTGGCCTGTTCCGACACTTTCGTGCCATATGACCTGGTTTTCCACAGTTGTAGCATAGAAAAAACTGTCCAGAATCATTCTTTTGGGCTGGTTTCTGCTGTCCTTTTGGGTTTCCTTGCGGATTCCCATTCTGTTTGTTGCGCCTGTTCTGATTCTTAAAAGATTTATGTTTCGGTTTCAGAACAGCGGGTGTGGTCTTTTTAGTGTTGTTGTTATTGACAATCAACACCTCTTCTTTCTGGTCCTGTTTGCGTTCCTCCTCAATACGGAGGCGCGTGATCAAGCTTTCTAAGGAAAATTCCTTAGTCTTATGACGTAAAACATTTTTAAAATCTTTCCAGCCAAGGGGTAATTTGTCAATTATAACAGCAATTTGAAATTGTTCGTCCAGTGCCATACCTTCGGAGATGATCTCATGAGCTATTTTCTACAGCTCATGAGATTGCATCTCAACTGATCGATCGTCAGTCATCTGATACTTTAGGTAGCGACTTATAGCATATTTCTTTTCCCCTGCCTCCTCTGTATCATACTTCTTTTTCGGTGCTTCCCAGATCTCCTTTGTTGTCTTCTCATCTGAGTTATAGTAATCATACAGATCATCGCTCAGTCCATTCAGAATAAAGTTCTTGCATAGATAATCTTGTTCAGTCCAAGTCTGCAGTTGCTTTGACTGTTCAGTCCATGATGCCATCTTCGCTGCGTCAGCCTCGTCAGGTTTATCTGCTAGCTGCAGTTTTTCAGCAGTCAGCGCGGCCACAACCTTTCTGATCGTGAGGAAGAACTCCATCTTCTGACGCCATCGCTTGAAATGCAAGCCTTCGAATTTGAATGGAGCAGCACTTACGAGAGGGTTATGGAAAGCAGAGGGTGGAGCAGCATCATCTATGGTTGAGTTGGAAGCCATTGTTTCAAAATCATCTTCAATTTGTTGGAAAACAATGGCTGAGTCGCGGATTAGGTCGCTTTCTTGAAGGCGATTCAGCGATCTGGTCAGAGGTGCAAACCAGTTCGTTTGTTTGCCGCCGCCTCTAGGATAAAACAACCTCCAAAAAAGATAACCGATTTGCTTGCACAACAAATCAATGCAGATGTGCACTTTCAAAAATAATATTGCTCGATTTTTCTGAAAGAAAGATTTAAATGGCGGAGGCTAGAACAATGTAGAATTCGATATGTTTCTGTGTCTGCAGATAAAAAGTATATATAGAATGAGAATTAGGGTTTGGGAGAAAAAATTGGATCTGGTAAAATTTCGGGGGACAAACTTTTTACCGTTGCAAAAAAATTGTCGGTGCAGAAAATAATTTTCCATAAAAAAAACATTTCATAAACTGCAAAGTTTTATGGTCCAAAAATATAAGTGTCTACACCACAAAGCCCAAGCCCGAGCCCGAACCGGACCGGGCCGGGTCGAGTCGGTCGGTCGGTCGCGCGCGTGTGTGGTGTTCATGATGCATGGTCTCCCTCCTCACAACAAATCATGTATTGGGAGCCCAAGGCCCCAATATGATTTCTTAGAAACAAGTATAAATCCTTGCCTCTTCCATATAATCCCATGATGTGGGACTATTCACACATAGGAGCCATTCATACACTTATTCAACATTTTTAATAATTCACTTAATGTTTGTAAACCATTTCCAACATGTGTGTATGTACGTGTTTCAATTTAGCTTGCTTTTTACCATTGTATAATTTTGAATGTTTGTGTACATGTGCGATGTTAGGCGCTTGTCATTCTTGTATGTGTTAGTTGGCATACGAAAAAAATGAGTGGATGAATTAGGAAAAGTACTTTGAGCAAATTTTGACTTATGCACTATAAAGCATGAGTCTAAATTCTAGTTGTACCTACTGAATCGACGATAATAGTATTAGCTTTAAGTTGATTGAAATGTCAAGCAGATGTGATAAAGCAAAATATTTTTGTGTTGTAGTAAAACGTACTGTAATAGTAAAATGCGCACAATTAATTGACTAATATCCCCTAGAGTGTTTTCGGCCCCATCCGACGAGTGTTGTACCTGATCGTTATATAAGTAGTCATTTTTATCAAAATAAAAACGACCGTTTATATTCATCTGGTACAATATTTGTTGGATATGTCCTTGTATTGGACAAGTTATAAACGCAGTAAGCATTTACATTTTGTATACTACTTCGTTTCAAAAGATTCACAAAATTTCGGTTCAATTTTTCTTTTTGTTTCCTGCGTACATGTGTACAAAATGCAGGAAACAAAAGGGAAATGCTGTCGAAATTTTGTTGAATCGTTTGAGACGAAGTAGTATACATTTGTAATTGTTTACTCTGTTTATAATGGGAAGTAGGATGCCTGACCATGTAAAAGAATTGCAATTAAAAAAGTGCCAAATTAGAAAAAAAAAATTAACTTAATGAAAATGTTATTTGCTTTCAACCGTTATATATACGTGTGTTTAAAGACCATAATTAAAAACAAGTTTTTTCTTGGAATTTGAATTCATGAAAATAAATATTAATTTTTGAAATTGTGCCTAAATTTGTCAAATAGGAAAAAAGACTGATTATTTTGTTGATCGGAGGAGTTGGATGTACCAAAGAAGAGGACAGAGAGGTTCAATAAAAGAAGATTTTTACAATGGTATAAATGTCTTTGTTGAATTCGCTTTAAGTAATAACAGAAGCGATCCTGAAATTCGTTGTCCGTGTAGCAAGTGTAGACATTTGAAATATTTGTTACTCGATGTTGTGAAAGTCCATTTGTGCAAAAACGGATTCGTACCTGAGTATTATTTTTGGGATCGTCATGGAGAAGTTGTATCGAATACTCCTGTAGAAACTAAGGTAGAAAGTGCTGTTGATGAAAATATTAGTACGCCTTGTATTGAAAATATGGTCGAGGACGCAGCACGATCAATGTTTCCTATTAATGTAGTTGACGACGATGATGGAAATGATGAAGAGCCGAATATTGAAGCTAAGAAAATTTATGATTTGTTGGATTCTGCTAAGAAACCTATTTGGGATGGTTGTAAAAGCGGCACTCAGCTATCGGTTATCGCAGAATGCATTGCGATGAAGTCAAAATACAACATCACTGAAGCTAGATTCACATCTATTGTACAAGCTGCAAAAAGGCACATGCCGCCGGATAATTTAATGTGTGAAAATCACTACGAAGTTAAAAAATTTATGTCGACATTTGGTTTACCTTATCAGAAAATAGATACATGTATAAAAGGATGCATGTTGTTTTGGAAAGATTACGTAAACCTTAGAAATTGTAAATTTTGTAATGAAGAAAGATATAAACCAAGAAAGAAGAAGGAAAGTTCCATTCAAACGTATGCATTACTTACCCATTACTCTGAGGCTTAAAAGACTGTATGCATCTCCTGTAACTGCATCTCATATGAGATGGCATAAAGTGAGATCGGAAGAAGAAGGTACGTTGACCCATCCGGCCGACAGGGAAGCATAGAAGCATTTCGATAAAACTTATCCGAATTTTGCAGCGGAGAGTCGTAATGTCAGATTAGGTTTATGTACAGATGGTTTTTCACCATTTTCTCAATTTGGTTCTAAATACTCATCATGGCCCATTATTATCACACCTTATAATTTACCTCCATGGATGTGTATGAAAACGTAATATATGTTTCTTACTGTTGTTGTTCCTGGCCCCGACGATCCGGCACAAGGAATTGATGTTTATTTGCAACCGTTAATAGAAGAATTGAAATCATTGTGGAACGAAGGAGTAGAAACATACGATGTTTCAAAGAAGAAATTTTTTCGTATGTTTGCTTCTTTATTGTGGCCTATAAGTGATTTTCCTGCCTATGCAATGCTTTCAGGATGGAGTACTACTGGTCATCTATCATGTTCATATTGCATGGAAGAGACTTGAGCGTTTTCCTTACCGCATGGTAAGAAAATTTCATGGTTTGATTGCCATCGATGTTTTCTCCATGTAAACCATCCTTTTAGGGTAGACAAGAAAAACTTTTTGGCTAACAGAGTAGAAACTAGACAACCTCCAACACTATGGCCTAGCGAAGAAATATTTGAAATGGTTGAATATCATCCGAAGATACATGAAACTTGAGTTCAAACAGAAATTAAAGGCAAATCAATCTATCACAATTGGTGTAAGCAGTCTATTTTTTGGGAGTTGCCGTATTGGAAACATCTTCTGCTTCGTCATAATATTGATGTGATGCACAATGAGAAAAATGTATTTGATAATGTCTTCAACACAATTTTGAATGTTAAAGGGAAAATAAATATGATTTGAAATCAAGGCGCGATATAGAAGAATTATGCAAACATCCCGAGCTTCATATGAAACCAAATGACAGTAAAATACCCAAAGCATGTTATGAATTAGATAATAATCAGGTTAAAGTTGTGTTAAAATGGGTTGAAGGTTTAAGATTTCCTAATGGGATTTCATCAAACCTTCGTAGATGTGTTGACTTCAAAAATGGTAAACTGGGTGGAATGAAAAGTCACGATTGTCATATTATGATGGAGCATTTGTTTCCTGTTATGTTCAAAGAACTACTACCGCTAAAAGTTTGGAAGGTAATAACGGAGCTTAGTTTGTTTTATAAAGAGATTTGTTCGAATACTTTGAAAGTGGAACGTTTACGTAAATTTGAAGTAGATATTCCAATATTGCTTTGCAAACTGGAGAAAATATTCCCGCAAGGTTTTTTTTAATGTAATTGAGCATTTACTTGTTCACCTTCCAACTGAAGCACGGTATCGAGGTCCCGTCCAATATGGATGAATGTATCCATTTGAGAGGTAAATATAAACATGTTAACCATTAATTTAATTGCATTTAAAACTAAGAAATAATGTAAATTAACTTTGCGTAGGTATTTGAATCATTTGAAGAAAAAAGTGAGACAAAAAGCTCGAGTTGAAGGCTCGATATGTAAATCTTACATCGAAGAAGAAGCTTCGTTCTTTTTCTCTCATTATTTCAGTGATCATGTGAATATATCATTTGAAAGTGTTCCTCGAAACGACCAAGGAGACGAACAAGAATCGTCTGAAACGGTTTTGTCTATTTTTAGACAACATGGTCGACCTTCTGGGAAATGTGTTGACGTATGGCTAAGTGATAAAGATCTTCATGTAGCTCACACTTATATTCTTCTAAATTGTGTTGAAGTTGCACCGTTTGTTAGGTAATCTGAAATATCAATTAGTGCTTTTTTCATTTCTACATTTTTGCGTGTGTATAATTTAATGTAAAACTCTATTTGTATTTACAGCGTTTATGAACGTGAACATCCGAACGGAGATATCAGTAAAGAATTTTCTGCTTAGTTTACAAATTATGTTAATGAACCCAAAAATTGTGTTGTTGATGAAGGGTTGAAACATCTTGCACTGGGACCAAAAAGATTGGTCAAGACATATCCAATATATTTTGTTAATGGATATAAATTTAACACGAAAGAATACGATGCTGAAAAATTAACGAACAATACTGGTGTATTCGTTAAAGGCAGTGACGATCCTGAAAATCACATTAATGATTTTTATGGCGTTTTAACACAAATTTTGCAACTGACATATTTCTCACGACCCACGGAGGAGGTGTTTCTGTTTAAATGCGATTGGTTTAGCAGTAATCCGGGTTCTGGGATTAATGTACATAAGGATTTTAATCTGATTGAAATAAAGCATACATCGCACTATTACAAGTATGATCCTTTTGTACTAGCCAAACAAGCATTACAAGTCTACTACGCTCCTTATCCGTCTCTAAAAAGTGATAAAGCAGATTGGTCGGCAGTTTTTAAAACAAAGGCCAGATTTACGTTCGATGGGAAGAATATTCCAGATGAAGGAGCCTATCAGGCAGAACTCGAACACAACAATGAAATAATAATTGAAGACGATCATGCAGATTTTGGACCTTTGGTCGATGAGACAAATGCTTTGGTAGGTGCGTTTGAAAGTGCGGAGGAAGATATTATTGAATCTGAGGTCGAATCTGAATCTCAAGAAGATGATGACTGATGTAGATGATGAGTACCATCTTTCTAGTTGTAATGTATGTATGGAGTAAACCCCAGCTCATTTTGCAATTCATGTAACTCTGTTAAATTTTTGAATGTTATGACCGTTTTTACATCTTTATGTCATATGCAGTTTTTCCTATTTATTTATCTTAATTCTGCAATGTAAAATGTTACTTCTTGGAATATGAGACCCAATCAAATACATGTATAAACAATTTCTCATTTATGTCATTTTTTACATCTTTTATGTCACTTATTTAGCACCTTATATTAGTCGTGTCCTTGGTTCCTACTAGTGTTGGGTAAAAATTAAACTTTACTTAGCATGTTAATTATTTTGTACTATACACTTATGTTTATCGCATTTAACGCAGGGTTTTCGACCTTCCGCCTTCGAGGGTTATTTTAGACGCTTCGAGAGCAGCATATAGGGCTAGGATAACGGGATGTTGGCCTAAGTGGGATTTGATCCCACCTCACATACAGGAGGTCATCTGGCAGAATGTCCTAGTAAGTATTTTCTTATATATTTTTGGCATTTTAATTCCTTTTAATCACTGAGATACTGTACATATTTTACTAGTAATGTTTGTTTAACGTGAAATACAGGCCGAGGTGGATATACAGACACATGATTTAGCCCTGGCTCGGACATACTGGATGCGGAAGATGAGGAAAAATTATAAAGATGCTATATCAGCAATGAAGAAAAGCATGAAAAAACATCCATGGATGGGAGATACCGCTTGAAGTGGATTTCTGAGATATTGGGAGAGCGATGCAGCGAAGGTTAGTGTACTATTTTTTTAAAAAAATATATAAAAATATTTAGTCAATAATTATCAAATTTTAAATGTAAAGGCGGAGGCCGAAAGAAACAGTGCAAATAGAAATAAAAATCCAGTCACTCATCGGGGAGGATCCAAGTCATTTCAGCAATATCGGCAGGAGTTGGTAAATTATTTTTAAAATGTGACTTACACAAAAATTTATATGCTGTATAGTTTTGAACACTTATAATAATGATGTGTAATAATCAAATTCAGGAGGCTCAGGGGGAGGGTCCAGTCTCGTATATGGACGTGTTTGCCCGTACGCATGCCAACGAGCATGTCGACTCTGACGGGAACATCACATACACATGGCATGACGAGAAATCTAAGAAGAGTCACGTAAGATTTCATTTTATGTAGAAGTTTATGCAATAATTGGTAAATTACTATAAAATACGATATCATTATATTAAATTTATATACATTCTTATTTGGTCTTGCAGGAGAAGTTTATGCAGCGCCGTCAGATGCGTCTAGCTGAGACTGGACGTTAGCAGCTTAGTACCGACGAGGAGGACAGTATCTTTCAGTCAGTGATGGACCCAGCGACGCGGAATAGACGCTATGGATTCAGAAATCAAGTGGTAAAGCATTTTTACTTTAATTTCATTTTTACTTTAGAAATAATATAACTTTTACGAATTACATGTAATTAAAATAATCATACATGATTAAAATATTTTTAAATAATTGTTACAGTCCACCAGTCAGCAGGCACAGGGTAGACGTGCTAAAGCTTCTATAGACGCCGCAGAGATTGACGAGTTGAGAGCTAGGGTGGCACAGCTTGAGGACCAGAATCGCCGCCAAGCTATTGAGATGACTCGGCTTCTTGATCGACGCCTAGCGGAGTTTGCACAGGAGTATGGGCGCTTCCCCTCATCACCTGCTTCTACAGATGATGATGATCAGGATCAGTGATGGATATGTATGTTTTCTGGTTGGGCATGTACATATATGACTAGATTGCTACGAGTATGGGATGGGTGTGACTTTGGTATGACATTTTACATGTATTTTGACGGTAGACTTGATATTGTGGATTAATGTACTAGACTTGATGTATTATGTTATGTTGCAGTGGTAGACTTGATATGTTTTATATGGTTTTCATGATTTTTTGGTTGAAATGGTGTGGTTTTCTTGATTTTTGTATGAAATATTGTGACTTGTATATGAAATGTTGTGGTGTGGTTATAGAACAATGGTCTGAATGGATGAATTGAAATGGTGTGAGATGAATGTGTGTTGGAAGGCTAAATAGCTGCTGTATTATAAAAAAAATACCCAGAATTAGCGACGGCTTCCGACGGCTTGGGACAGCCTACGGGTCCAAATATAGGTAATGGTTTCCGACGGCTTAGGACGGTTTATCGGTCAAAGTTTGCAACGGTTTCCGACGGCTAGCGACGTCCATCGAAAACCGTTGGAAAACGTTACTACCCGCAATAACCCGTAGGAAATAGAAACAACGGCTGTTGTCACTAGCCGTCGGAAACTCTATTTATCGACGCCTCAAATTGTGACGGTATTTCCCGACGGCTTTCAATATTTTCCGACGGCCGCCGACGGCTGGCAGCCGTCGGAAAATCGTACTCCTCTTGTAGTGAATGAGCGGCACCTGTTCAAAGACCATTTGACCATCTGTTTATCTACTTTATTCGTTTGCTATTGCATTTTCTTAAATTTGTATTTAGAATGATTTATTTAAGTATTCCATTTGTTCCTGACATGTACAGACTAAATTTTGTGTAGTTGAAGTTATTTTTAATGGTGTTATATCAATGAAATGCACCAACATTGTGATTTTTACATTAAAATTGATCGCAATACTAGATGAGTAACATACATTTATTAACCATGAAAACATATGGCAATTTTATGCTCATTCTTCCAATCATACAGGCATGATATTTAGTCACGCTCAGTTAATATGAATTGGCCTTAATGTTTGTGTACATTTTATTTTGAAAATCTTAAGAATTTTTATGGTAACTTTTGCTTTAATTGTGATGTGTGATTATTGTACGGTAACCAATGGGTTAATCAATTAATTTAGTTGGTTATAAGAATTAATATTTAGTTGTTGGCTATATGACATGAAAACTGACGGTCATAACACTTTAGTATAAAGATATTTTGCTACCAACATGGCCTCTAAAAGGCCTAGGATTTCATAATCAATACACCAAAACAGCAAATTTGGCACACAAGGATGCAGAGATATAATGCGGCCAAAAGCCGTATCAATTTTGATAGTGCTCAGATACGTATCAAACTACATTTTGCGATCCTCACCACCCCAAACACGTTAAATCTGACCGTCCATCACCAAAGCTCTAAATCAGTTAATTTGACACGGCTTTGGGTTGAATCAAATGCGTATTATATTGTGCATCCCATTTGGTACTCGGAATAAAAAATTTGGCCGCTCCTCTTTCCTTCTGTTTTACTTCAGTGGTGGCCGAAAACCCAAATTAGGGTTTTCAGTCACCAAATCGTGCCTCCACCTATCTTCGGAATCTCCTCCTCTTGCATCCTACGACAGGATTCCTGCCATCTTACTTCCTCTTTCAATCATCAATCATCAGAAGTTTCAATCAAGGTACTGTTTTCAACGGTTTATATTTACAATGAATTTTGGCTGCAACGAATTTTATTTGTATGAATTTGCCTGTGTGAATTTGCGATGTGAATTGTATTTGTGTGAATTTTGTTTGTAGATAGGTTTTTGTTTGTAGGTAGAAATTGCCTGTCTTGTTATTTTGATTGCTTGTGTGATGCTGAAATTGCCTAAAATTAAAATGGTTAGTTTCAGTGTTTATATAAAACAAATACTTTATTTTTTGAAGCTATGTCGAAGAAACCATCAAAGACATTATTCTCATTTTATGCAAAAAACTAATGCTATCGGAATTTCATCTCCTAGCCTTCCTTTGAATTCGGGGGCAAAAAGCTAAGTTCTTATAGATCGCCCTTAAACAAATTCAAAAAAGTGAATATAGTATCAAATATGATCCTGGATTACGACAACCAATATGGATGTATCATTTTAAAGAACAAGATGCAGTTCGTCGTTGCTATATCGTAAAGAACAATATAGATTACGACAACCATTTGTTTGCCTTATGCTTGAAATTTAAAATGGGTTGTCTTATTGTATTACTGTACAATATTAAATATGGTTTTAATTGGTATGTATTACTATGACAAATCATACCGATTTTAATTAGTATGTCTTAGTGTATTAGTGTATTAATGATTTCTATTTTGTGTTATATTGTTGTCATACTATATCATACTTTGTAATGATTACTCTGTTTTGAGAGATAACAGGTTTACTGAAAATATATTAATAGGTTTGCTGAAAATATATACTCGAATTTCTGGTTAATAATTTAATGGGAGATCCATCAGGTGGATGCATTTTAGCTCACGCGTACAGTCGGGTATCCATGCTTATTAGGTTTATCAAGTGTCGGATGCTACTTCACTTAAACTTAGTAAAAAGCTTCTTTCACTAGCAACTTTCCCCTACTTTGTAGCAGAGACTGTAGTCCAAGTTGCACTACACAGTCTATTTCAAAGAAAATGAAATTCGTAAGTGAAAGCAACTTTTTCCAAAGTTAAGTGAAGCAACAATCGACACTTGGATAAAGCTAATAAGCATAGATTACTGTTAGCCTACTTTGTGAACTAGGCTACACGAAGAGCAAATAGTAAAAAAAAACACTAATCGGATTGGATCGGGGGAAGATAGCGCAGGAGGTAAGTAACAATCAAGAATGCAGAGATTACATCGGATCGGATCGGAAGAATATGGCATCAACATCATAAAGCAGGTGGCTTCGGCGGTTCGGATTGGAGGAACACTTCAGCGGCATCAGAAGAAAGCAAACAATCCCAACGGTTCGGATCAGATGAGTACGTCAACAGCATCAAGGGACAACAAGTTGCATCAGCGGATTGGATCGGAGGCCCCAATTCGAACCCCTTTTCCCCTTTGAATCTGTAGTCGTTGCTGCGCATATCCCCCTGAAGACTCGGACAAGATCTGACCATTTCTTCCACGATCTTCTACTAGATCAATGCGTTGTAGCCTTCTTGGAGCCTCCGAACCCAACTCTTAAGGGATGGATGCCATGCAATTCCGAACCGGAGCCACTTCAAGGAGATTTCTCACCTATAAATACACCATCCGGAGGCATTTGAAAGGATCATTTGGCAAATTCTCAGTCCATACTTCCTCCATAACCGAATTCTACAATCATATTCAGATCAAAATCATCTCTTAAAGTCCATTTTTGAGAGATTTGAGTGAGTTTGGGCATTGTAATTGTGAAGTGGAGTGAGAATCATTGTTGTACTTGTATTCAAATCATCAATTAAAAGAAAACAAAGTGGACAAAGGCTCGTTAACGCCGAACCACTATAAATTGCGTGTTCTTTATTGTTTTTTGATTCTATTTCATTGAATTCATATCTAGCTTGGGTGTTAGAGCCAATTTTTGGTCTAACATTTTGGTGCTTTCACTGAGAACCTTTCGAATTCTCAGCTTTTTCGGGATTATCATTCTACTATTTGGACCTTCAAGTTCAAAGAAGTAATCCCCTCTCTCTGACATCTTTCAGTATTTGTTGACTAGTCGCTGAAGAATCAAGTGTTATGGCTAAGACCAAAGGAAAGGAAGTGCAAGGTGCAAGGGGAAATGATTCCAGAGAAGATCAGCAAGCTATTGTGTTAACAAGGTCACGCGCTCAAAGCTCTGGAGCAGATCATTCCAGCCAGGAGGATCCGAATCGGATCGGAGGTACCGATCCGAACCGAGAGGAAACAAATCGGATCGTGTTAACACCAATCCGAGCCGATGATGTAGGGCGCTCTCAACCTCTCCCTCCGAACCGCACTGACCAAGCTACTGGGAACCGATCCGATCTGAACCAGGGTGAGGCTGGAACTTCTACTCGAGCTCCCTCCAACGCTCCGATTCCAGCCACGAGGACTAATGTTCAGCCTGATCCATCTGCACCCATTACTCAAGGAAATTTTTCACGTTTTCTTGACATGCTTCAGAGCACTAAAGAAGCATTGGAAGCCCAAAGGCGTGACAACCTTCGTATGCAGGAAAATATGATCACCATGGGTAGAGAATTACAAGAACTCCAGACGTAGAGAACTCCTTCCCCACTGCACCGTATTCCTACAGATGATTCGTCTTCTTCGGAGGAGGAACATCCTCGTGAGAGAAGGCCGCTTGAACGGCCTCAGAACCTAGATCAATTGACTTTCGGATCTTTAGGACCCCAAGAAGATGATGCTCGTGTATTGGGCCCTGATGATCCGAGTCTGCAACAACCCATGTTACTACCTATGCGCGGATCCCACGTTTTACACAGGGAACCCAATATTACTAACCCCATGCAGCAACAACTTCTCCAACCTCTACCTCCAGAGGTCGACCGAGAGCGCAGAGAGCAATGTAGAGCGGCGGCCGCCAGAAATAGAAGGTTATCCCCTGATCAGGAACCCAGGGGTAATCCGAATATTAGATCTAGAGAGCCAGTGCAGACATTAACCAACGCCGATGTATGGGCAATGGTGCGCCAGATCATGTCTGAAAGCCGGCGGTATACTAATGAAGATTGGGGCATTGAGCGAAGTCATACCCCTTTCACAGATGACATCCTGAATTTCCAGTTCCCAGGATGATTCAACTTACCTCAGATGGATCGATATTCAGGAAGAACAGACCCAGGGCAACATCTGATGAGATATGCATGGTTCATGAACACGGCAGCAGCTCCGGATGCCGTAAAAATGCAAAGCTTTCCCCATTTATCTTGAAGATGTAGCGTTAATGTGATTCACTCGACTTCCTCCTCGGTCGGTGTCAAATTTCACAGAATTGAGTGAGCGTTTCATGAATCAGTTCTGATTCCGTACCCAAAAGTCCAAGACCGTCATAGAGTTGTCACGAATTAAACAGGGCCCAGGAGAGTCCTTGAAGTCAAATTTGGATCGCTTCAACCTGGCCGTCACCGAAGTCACTGATCCCCATGAGCCCACTATCCTGATGGCCCTGATAGAAGGAGTAGATCCCGACACAGAGTACGGGGATTACTTGGCTGGAAAACCACCTCCTACAAGAGAATTATTCTATGAAAAGGCAAATGTTCGTTTAAGGCGAGAAGAAGCTAAGGCAAATCGGAAGAGAAAGTCAGAAGGGGCCTCGAAGGAAGGTGTCCAGAGCAATGTCGCCGTGAAACAGTCTGGTGACAGTTCAGGAAAAGTGGAAGTAAATGTTGGCAACCAGAGTGGTGGTAATAGTAACAGAAATGGGAACGGCAATAGAAGGAACAGAAACTGTGGGAATAACTCTAATAAAAGACCCAAATTCTAGAGTTTTGAAAATTACACGCCGTTAAATGATACATTGGAGAACATTTATCTAGACACATACAACATATTGGAGTATAAAAAACCACCACCCAGAGATTCTACTGAGAAGGAGATTGAAACGGGAAAGTTTTGCTTATTTCATGGTACACACGGTCATTCCACTAATGAGTGTCGTCATTTGAGGGATATCGTCGAAAAATTGCTGCGAGAAGGGAATTTGGATGAGTACAAAGCTGCCCCAAGGGACAGGGGGCAAGGGGGGCAAGCCCCGAACCAAGAACAGCCTGCTTCAAAACCCACGGCTCAGCAAAAAGGCAAGAGGATTGTCATTAACTCCATTATAGGCAGGCCTCACTTGGTTGGTCGTAGTTTTAAAGCATTGGACCAGTACGTCAACGCTGCCAAGCATTATGAAATAGGAGAATGCAGCAGCCTTGAAGACGTCACTCCAATAAAACAGCAAAAAACAATGTCCGATGATGTTGTATGCCGTAACAGAGACGAGTTTGGAGTTCTATCCCCAACCGACGATCTGCTAGTAATAACCACGACAATTGGCCCCGCTCTGGTCCATAAGGTGCTAGTGGACAACGGAAGCTCGGTCAATATCCTCTTCAAGAAAGCCTTCGAACAAATGAGGCTCGAGGCAAAGGACTTAAAGCCATGTCAAGGATGGATACGTGGTTTTAACGGAGTATCTACAGCTCCAATGGGTTTTGTGGAATTACCAGTCACACTAGGGCAGGGGGACCGCCAGAGAGTAAGAATCCTGCCGTTTGTAGTTCTGGATTTAGAATCGCCTTATAATGCCTTCCTAGGCCGACCAGCCCTTGCCGAATTTAGGGCATGTATTGCGCCTTGGTGTTTGCTGCTAAAATTCCCGACTGACTCGGGAGTTAGGACGATGAGAAGCGACCAGGCTACGGGACGAACTTGTTACATGGCAGAGTTAAAGATGCTAATAAAGGGGCTGAACATAGATGCTAAAGACGATTCTTCCTCTCCAAAGGGGGGCTCAGCATAGCAACTAAGGGGTCCTACCCCAAGAGAGTCGCCCTCAGACGTGCTCGAGGATATAGATCCCAGAGAGGATAGAGAACCTTGGGACATGAAGGCAACTCCCAACGAAATAACAATCGACATACCTATTGATGAAACTGATCCAACAAAAGTACTAAAGATCGGCTCGCAACTAGATCCAGTTAGAGCAAGGGAATTGGCTGATTTCTTGAAGGAAAATCTGGATGTGTTTGCTTGGACTCACGCTGACATGTGTGGGATTTCCCCTACCATCATGAGCCACTCCTTGTGTATCAATCCAAAGCACCCACCAGTCAAGCAGAAGAGACGGATGTTAGGCCCAGAGCGGTCAGCAGCTTTGAAAGAAGAAGTAGAAAAATTAAAAGGTAATGGATTCATTAAGGGTTCAAAATATCCCGAATGGATATCGAATCCTGTCCTGGTCAAAAAGTCAAATGGGAAGTGGAGAACGTGCATCGACTTTTCTGATTTGAACAAGGCTTGCCCAAAGGATAGCTTTCCTCTCCCCAGAATTGATCAACTAGTAGATTCAACTGTCAGGCATGAACTCTTATCCTTTATGGATGCCAATTCCGGGTACAATCAAATTCCCATGCACATACCAGATCAAGAGCATACAAGCTTTATCACAGACTTGGGATTGTACTGTTACGTGGTAATGCCATTCGGGTTAAAAAATGCGGGAGCCACATACCAGCGCCTAGTCAACCGCATGTTTTACAATCAAATCGGGAAAACCACGGAAGTGTACGTGGATGATATGCTCGTGAAGTCCAAGCGATCTCCCGATTATACGAAGGACTTGGCAGAAATGTTCGGCATACTACGAAAATATGGGATGAAGTTGAATCCCTTGAAATGTTCTTTTGGTGTGGCATCATGCAAGTTCCTCGGCTTTATCGTGAGTTCCAAAGGAATTGAAATCAATCCGGACCAAATAGCAGCAATCAGGAACATAGAGGAGCCGCGGAAGATTAAGGATGTTCAAAGCTTAGCCGGCAAGGTTGCAGCATTGGGCAGGTTCATCTCCAAGGCAACAGACACGTGTGTACCTTTCTTCGATCTCATAAAACGGAGAAAGCGAAATTTTGAGTGGACTCCCGACCGTGTAGAGGCGTTCCGGAATTTGTCAAACTTTTTAGAAAAGCCTCCCATATTATCAAAGCCTGTGGAACACGAGGATTTGTTCGTCTACTTGGCTGTATCATCTCACGTCGTCAGCACAGCATTGGTACGTGAAGAGGATAAAGTCCAGAAGCCTGTGTACTACGTAAGTAAAAAACTGGCTGCTGCAGAACGCAATTATCCGAAGATAGAGAAGCTTTCTTATAGTCTCCTGATTGCCTCCCGTAAACTCCGCCATTACTTCTAGGCACACCCAATAATCGTATATACTGATCAAACCTTGAGACAAGTGTTGCAGAAACCCGAAGCATCAGGGCGATTACTCAAATGGAATATCGAGCTGAGTCAGTTTGATCTGAACTTTCAGCCACGAAGATCAATAAGGGGGCAGGCCTTGGCTGACTTCATAGCTGAATTTACAATTCCGGAAGAAGAAACGGTGGGTGACAAGATCGTTACTTTGGATCAAGAGTTAGAGCTCAGTCCGTGGAAATTGTATTCGGACGGAGCCAAGAACGATAGAAAGTCCAGCGCCGGAGTTGTTTTAATAACTCTTGAAGGACGATCTATTTATTATGCATTACGGTTGGAATTTACTGCTACTAACAATGATTCTGAGTATGAAGCCCTGGTTGCCGGGCTGAAACTCGCCAAAGATTTAGGAGTGAAGACCTTAGATATATATTGCGATTCCAAGATAGTTGTATGTAAAGTTCGGGACCTCGACTTAGTGCTTATCTTAAAAAGGTGAAGGAGTTATTGGAAGATTTGGAGCATTATAGCATAACACACATTCCAAGAATGGAAAATCAGAAAGCAGATCGATTGGCGAAACTAGCAAGTTCTGATAAACCTAAAGAAACTGAAACGGTCCCGATCGAGGTGTTGGAATCACCAAGCTTCGACCTAATGGAAGCAGAGCTAGCCTTAGAAGTCGAACCTGAAAGAGAATCCTGGATGACGTCAATTAAGAATTTTCTCAAGGACGGAACCCTCCCATTAAAAAAGAGCGAAAGACGAGCTGTAATACGCAAGGCTACAAGATACGTGTTACAGGACGACGTCCTTTATCGTCATGGGTTTTCAATGCCCCTATTACGGTGTATCGCACACGACGACATCAAACATGTACTGCGAGAAGTGCATGAAGGTGAGTGTGGAGATCACACTGGGGGTCAGACCCTGGCGAAGAAAATATTATGGTACGGATATTTCTGGCCTACCGTGAATAAAGACACGGCTGATTATTCACGATGCTGCGATAGATGTCAAAGATATTCCAAAGTTCCCAGAGCGCCTCCGACTCAGCTCAAGTCGATGGTAAGTCCGTGGCCGTTTGCCATGTGGGGGATCGATATTATTGGAGTGCTACCTATTGCCAGAGGAGGAGCTAAGTATGCGATCGTTGCCGTGGACTACTTCACAAAGTGGGTGGAAGCTGAACCTCTAACAACCATCACGGCAAGGAAAGTGATCAGTTTTGTGGTGAGAAACATTATTTGTCGATTTGGGATAACGAAAACCATCATAACTGATAATGGGACGTAGTTTGACAGCATCGAGTTCAGAAATTTTTGCCAGAAATACAAGATCAATAAACGATATACCGCAGTAGCTCACCCGCAATCAAATAGCCAGGTCGAAGCCATAAACAAAGTCATTAAATCAATTTTGAAGAAGCGGTTGGAGCAGGCCAAAGCTAGATGGGTGGACGAGTTGCCATTAGCTCTGTGGGTCTACAGGACAACCTTTAAGACGGCTACCGGCCATACTCCCTATTCACTTTCCTTTGGGTTAGAAGCAGTAATCCCGGTAGAATTAGAAGTCCCTTCTCATCGAGTTGCGTACTATGACCCGATGACGAATAAAGCACTCCTCCTAGAATCTCTTGATATGATTGAAGAAAAAAGGGATGAAGCCGACTTGCGTGCCTCAAGACATCGACATCAAGTAGCACGCTATTATGACTAAAAAGTTCGCTTCAAAACCTTTAACCAGGAAACCTCGTACTAAAGCGAGTCTTCCTGCCATCGACCCAACTGGGTCCAAAATGGGAAGGGCCATTCACCATCCAACGGAAGCTTGATACGGGAGCATTCAAGCTAACGACTGTGGACGGTGAAGAGATTCCCAGAGCTTGGAACGCTCAGCACTTACGACGATATCTGAGTTAAATATGAAATGTCATTTCTTTTGTTTTCATAAGCTATGTAAAAAGGCACGACTTGCCTTAAAAAATTTGTTTATGTGAACAAAGGACTATAAAGTGGATGTAGGCTACGACTTAGCCGAACCACTATAAAAATATCGTGTGTCATTTACTTTCCTGCATTATTTATATCTTCAACTATTATTCTATTATGACTGTAGAATACGAAATGTTAAATTAAAATTTGGAAAGTTGGAGATGATTTATATGCAAGAACAAACACAATGACTGTTTGTACGATAAAACATAGAAGAATGGGAAGACGACATTCTTAACTCTAACTCTCAAGAATCGAGAGAGAGTATAAAGGACGGGAAGACGACGTCCTCTGAGGCGTGAAGGTGCACCCAGATGAGATACCGCCTCAGCGAAAACTCTAACCTGGATATGAGACAGGAGAGTATAAATATGCCAGAAAGAACAGGCATCAATGACGAAAGGAATATGGCCCCCGTCCGAGAATCGGGGACATTTTGATTCTTTAATTTAATTTAATCTTGAGTAGTTCTTGCTCAGTTATTCAAGATTAACTGGGGGCATATATGCGCATACATGTTTCCTCCAACAATGACTTCATTATATGACTTTAATTTGACATACTTGTGTATTTTCATTTAAGTACTGAACTAACGACTATCAGACATTGCAGGAAATAAACTACTTTTATTCACAAACATGTGAGTTTGTACAAGGAAAACAAGCGAAAAAGAAGATGCGAGGGCCGCGCTCGCTGCAACAATTGCGGGCCAATTAAATGCTAAAATAAAACAAAGCACTTCATCACTTAGACTTTGGAGTGGACTTTGATTTTTTAGCAGCCTTCTGAGCATCCTTCGCCTCCCTTTCAGCATCAGTTAGAATGCGCTTTGGTTTTTTCCTCTCTGTGACCGAAGTGCTGGAATCGGTTGATTTTTTCCTAGGAGTTGGAACAATGGAATCAAGAGAAGACTTTTTAGCAAGCTCTTCTGTAATAGACCTAGTTGAAAGCTTAACAACTAACCTTAATCCAGCATCCACCACAGCAAGAGTCTTAAGGCTTTCGGGGTCCAGGTCTTCAACTTTAAGCTGCATACGTTTGTCTTGCTCAGCTTTCAATGCAGCCAAAGTGATGTCATCAGCGCTTTTTGACTCCCCAACTATAGCCACCTCAGAGTCTTCCTTATGTCCCTCATTGCCACCATCGTCTTTAAAGACGTCTATCATCTCATCATCGTGAGGAGCATCAGCCTTAGACGGTTCAGCTCCCTCTCCTGAATCAATAGTGGCAGCCTTGTCCTTTTCTCCTTAAGCCTTCTCCGCGGGTTTCGCTCCAGTGGTGGTTCCCTGAGGCCCACCAATCTTCTCGGTCGGTTCAACACCTACAGAATGAGAAGCAACAGTTATCAACTCAGGAGAAAATAAAGGGCCCTCCATCGATTGTCCGATTATGTAATGAAAAGTGGAGACGGCCTTGACGAATTGAGGTGAAAAGGTAGAAATACCTTCCGATGATTTCTCAGCTGAAGTAATTGCCGTCTCCGACGCCGTCTCGGGTATGGGGGATAAAAGAGATGCCTGAGGGATCCCCGGATTTTCGGGGTCATATCCCTCTACTTCAGAAGTTCCAACGGCAGTAGAAGAAGAACCAGCCTCAGAAATATTCTTTTGCTTGGCCATCCGCTTCTCCTCCTCCATAGCAGCAGCGATGAGGCGACGCCCCTCGGCTAGACGTGCCGGCTCATCGTCTCTTAGATATTTTTCCACAAGCTTGTCTTCGTCGATGGAATCTACCTTGAGCTCCTATTTCTCCCATTCAACAATTTGACTCCATACGTGAACCAAGGTAGTCGGATAATCTTCGATCCAAGCAATGTTTCGGCGATGAATTATATGCGTGAAGAATTCGATTAGTAATTCGCCGAAACCATGCACTTCCTCCTCGGCCTCTGACAGCTTCTTGCGGGTCTCTTCGGCGGATTTAATAACACTTTCTACATTACCCTTCGCTAGGGCAGCCCTATTCTCAGCCTCCACCAACTTGGAAGCCAAGTCAGCGTTTCTCTTCTCCAATTCAGCATTCTTTCTCGCTAACTCGGCGTTCTCTTGCTCCGGAGCAGTGTAAGCAAGTTGCATTTTAGCGTTATCCGACTTAGCATCTTCTGCTTGCTTTTTCATCTCCAAGCGCTCTTGACTATGAGACTCGAGCAAGTCATGATAACGTTTTTGTAGCTCTTCAAATTGCTGCTTGAAGTTGGTAGCATCCCGTTGAGCAATGGCAAGTTGGGCATGTGTATCCTCAAGGTCTTTCCTCAAATTTGTCAAGCCTTTTGCGTCTGCTGCTGCAGTATTTTTCATTGACTCAGTATCCGTGATTAAAGTTCGAATGATTCTGAAGAGGTTACGTGAATACTTGAACATCTCCGAATATTGTTTTTCAACTGCGTCAATCTTCGCTTTGGCCTCGTCTGCCCACCTTGAGGAAATAGGCTCGGGAGGGGGTAAGAAAGTCAGGTTTTCAAAGTAGTGTTCGGGGAATTGTTTCTCCAAATATGCCCGCTTAACTTTAGCTTCAGCATCCAATGGCGGAGGTGCGTGATATGTTAGCTCAGTATCCTTATGATGAGCGGGCACGACGGCCGTATCACCCTTCCTAGTCCGCTTATCGGAAACCTTATGCTTGCCTCGCGAGTCGGTATCTTTCAGCGGGCTCCTTTCCCTACTGCATTTTTCTTGAGGAGAAGTTTGATCTTTTGACTGCGACGTGTCTTCTCCTCGACGGCCTTAGTAGCTTTTGTATCGTTCTGGATCCGGCCGAACGGGGGAGCGAGAGCGCGAGGTCCGCGACTGATAAGAGTCATGAGGCCTTCTATCTTCTCTACCCCGGCCTTCGCGGCGATCACGCTCAACGTCAGAAGGGGGGCCAGTCATGCTGCGACAAAGTTTCCTGATGTCATAATGAGAACGAGACATTGTCCCTGCACAACAATGCAAATGGAATTCAGAATCAGTATTCTCATAAAAAGTAAGTGCTGTGAAATGTGGTGCTATTGTGTTAAGTGCATCCTAAGTGGTGTTCCCACCGACAAACCCGAGTCCGAAGGCAGACTAGTGCGAGTGGGCTCTTTGGCCTTAGCGGGAGTGGTCTCTTCTGAAGAAGTGAAAACCAAAGGATTTGTACCAAAATCCTCTGAAGTGTAGATAGTTTCTGGTAAGGAGAGATATCCTAAACCCTGAAATGTAGGATCATCGGTACTAGGGGCATCTCCTTGGGAAGCATCTATTAGCGGTTCATTGGAAGACGTCGACTTTTCAGGAGAGATAGCATCCTCAGGGACGATGTACCCTTCTCGGTGCTTTTCGGCTATGTTGGCCAGCTCGTCTTCCTGAGTTGAAGATGGAGAAGGTGAAGTTCAAAGTGGAATTGTGAGGGTTTTCGAGCTTTCGCCCGTTTCTGGAATTACGTCCACTGAGGGGATGTATACATATGGACCCGACTCGTGACCTATGCTACGGGTAATGGACAGCAACCCGTGAAGATGAAGATATTCATCCTTAAGGACTTCATCGATGGTTAGAAATTTTTGGTCGCCATTGAGGAGCCGGTGCATCCGATCAAAGTACACTTGACCTGATATTTGTTTTGGATTGTCAATTGCAAAGAAGAAGAAAACGGATTAATGTGTTGGTTTGAACATTTAAAGTTGAGAACTAGGAAACCAATGCTTTACTTGATTTTGTCCATCTCCTGGCACATCCCGGCTGTTGCCTTATATAAAACCATTCTAGCTTATAATCGCCAGCTTTGCTGCTGAATGGCGCAGAAATGATTTTCCTCTTTGGGACTGATTCGAAGTAAGAAAAGGAAGGAGTTTCTCGGGTCCGATGCTTGAAATTATAAAAAAAGTGAACGTCGTCGAAAGTGAGCTCTGTACCTAAAGTCTCTCGGTATGCTATATATAAGGTATATAAGTAAGCATAGGAGTTGGGATGTAACTGCATGGGGGCAATCCGCAACTGTCTCAGGAAGTCGACAACAAAAGACGGAAACAGTGGAATAGCCCCAACCATACACATCAAGCGAGTAACTGCCATAAATCCTTCTGGGGGATCGCGAGGACGATCAGTTTTTGATGGCACCAGGGTATCCCTTTTCAGTATCCCGTGCTTTAAGCGTATTCGAACATGCTTGTCATTGTCAATCGTCGATTCAACAGAATCTTGAGGTGATTCCAATATGATGGCAGACTCAAATTCGTCAGGAGCTCGATTATCTCCAATCCCTCATTCCTCTTCATAGCCCAAAGAAACTTCGCTGTCAGAAGGCGTTTCGCTGTTACGCGCCCATGCTTCATAATCTGATCCCTCGTCGTCCCATTCAGGGTCTGAAGAAGAAGATATGTCATCAAGAGTATATTTCTCAGAAGTTTCTGCAATTTCCGTCTTCTTTGCTAATCTAGAAGAACGTCTCTCGACCATGATCACTAGACTATTGAAGAAACAATGACAAGGATTAGAGTAAAGTTGCCTGTGTCCCCCGTGTGTGTATGTGAACTAAAGTGTGTGCTACATGTAACAAAGATGCAAAGCAAATACATGAAAGCATAATGTAATGGTCCAAGGAAGCAGTAATGGTCAGAACGGTTCTTGATATTTGTTTATGTTCGCAAGGCACTATCCTAACTGTCCATTAAGTTGAAGATTATATTAAGAATTGGTTTGACCAACTAAGCAAGGTCTTATGTACAATCTTAGGCTGTTTTTCGGTTCGGTTCGGACGCACACACTAGGGTCGGATCGGGGAGAAGGCCTTATGCTAGCCTGGGACAAGATTTGATGCCCAATGACCAAAATCGGATCGGTTCGGAGGTGAACACTTGGACGGTCCGGATCGACTTGAACATCCATGCTTCTCCTCTTCGTTGTTTCACATTCCGATCTGGTCCAGTCAAGTAAATCCTGTTCTTCTCTTGGCTTGCAAGTCCGACCTGATCCGGTTAGTTGAGCCCCATTCTCGTCTCTGCCCTGTCATCCGAACCGATCCCCTACACTTCTCCTCTCCCTTTTCCTCCTCTTTGGGGTCAAGCTCGATCCTATGTTGAAAGTCCTAACTGAAATCAAGTACTGACGCATTCGAACAATCAACAAAGGATTTTAGCCTCCTCCACCGTCGCCTCTAGAGAAACTTAACACCATTAACGACGACGACGGAGTGGAGGCGGTCATGGCGGCGAAGTTCATCGATTACATCGCTGGAATCGTTCGAAGAAAACCGCGAATCTAAGCTAAAAGCAATTATAAAGAGGAGATTCAAGATTATAAAACTACCTATGTGTTGGATTTGGGGATTAAAGCGAGTGAGAGAGTTTCGGAGTTTTTAATATTCCAGGGGTTTTGATGCAAATTTCGTTGGAAGAGAAAAATAAAAAAGGAAGAGGAAGAAGGAGACGGGGGGGGGGGGTACTTATATGAAGTCGTGGTGACCACTCGTATTCCCAACCTCCCTCAACCCGTTCGGACCGGAGATCAAGCCCACCAAGGCCCTAAGGCCTGTTGATCCATAGGAAATCATTGGTTCGATGTATCTGCTCGGATGCACCGTTGGAGGAATTCCATTCGGGTCGGCATCCGAACCGAAGAAGACTATATACACTAATTTGACACGCGGGGTGAATTTGAGGAAAAGTAAAGAAAAAGCTTACCTGGAAGAATCACTGGACGTTAAATAAAAGCTCTCAAAGTTGTTTAAAAGTGAAGCAAGTAACTCATATGGATTATGGATATATATAGGCAGCAAAAGCCACAATGTTATGAAGCGACACAGCACTACGAATAGGTGGAAGTGATCATTCAATGATTCTAATTCAATGGATGTTCTATAAATTGCTTTGAATCACACTTTATCTTAAATAAGAGTGTACTTCGAGGGGGCAAAATGTTAGCCTACTTTGTGAACTAGGCTACACGAAGAGCAAATAGTAAAAAAAGACACTAATCGGATCGGATCGGGGGAAGATAGCGCAGGAGGTAAGTAACAATCAAGAATGCAGAGATTACATCGGATCAGATCGGAAGAATATGGCATCAACATCATAAAGCAGGTGGCTTCAGCGGTTCGGATCGGAGGAACACTTCAGCGGCATCAGAAGAAAGCAAGCAATTCCAACGGTTCGGATCGGATGAGTACGTCAACAGCATCAAGGGACAGCAAGTTGCATCACCGGATTGGATCAGAGGCCCCGATCCGAACCCCTTTTTCCCTTTGAATTTGTAGTCGTTGCTGCGCATATCCCCTGAAGACTCGGACAAGATCTGACCATTTCTTCCACGATCTTCTACTAGATCAATGCGCTGTAGCCATCTTGGAGCCTCTGAACCCGACTCTCAAGGGATGGATGCCACGCAATTCCGAACCGGAGCCACTTCGAGGAGATTACTCACCTATAAATACACCATCCGGAGGCATTTGAAAGGATCTTTTAGCAAATTCTCAGTTCATACTTCCTCCATAACCGAATTCTACAATCATATTCAGATCAAAATCATCTCTTAAAGTCCATTTTTGAGAGATTTGAGTGAGTTTGTGTATTGTAATTGTGAAGTGGAGTGAGAATCATTGTTGTACTTGTATTCAAATCATCAATTAAAAGAAAACAAAGTGGACGTAGGCTCGTTAACGCCGAACCACTATAAATTGCGTGTTCTTTATTGTTTATTTATTCTATTTCATTGAATTCATATCTAACTTGGGTGTTAGAGCCAATTTTTGGTCTAACAATTACCGACCCTGCGCATGAGCTAAAATGCGTCCATCTGGTGGATCGCCCTGTAAATTCTTAACCAGAAAGTTGAGTATGTATGTCATTCGAACATGATGATTCAATATCTTTAGACGTTGGAGGAGGTATATATAATTTTACACTTAACTCTACGTAGTATCTTACATAAGAATAGAATGGACATGTTATGTGCACATCTTGAATATTATTTTAGTTTATTTGTTCCCTCTTTTGTGTATAGGAGGATGTTTTGTATGTGCTAGGGTACGAACTACCGGTGTTGCAGATCGACTACCGCTCAGGTGATTCTTCTTTTGGCTTTGTATTTTTAACGACTGTCAATTTTCCACTCCTGTGTATAGTTATTTTCATTTAAAAGCCAATAGTCATAGCAAAACCAGTTTATAATGTGTATTCGTTCATTTTTGAGACATATACTGATCGACTATACAAACACATGGTATGCCCTTCACTGTTATCAGTAGAAACCAAATGCAAGCACGAACCGAATGCATATCGACTACACAAACACATGGTATGTTTCTAGGTTGTCTATGGAAGTTCATGAAATCATGTCATTAGCATCATAAACATGTTAAGGTAGATACTATTGACTAATATGCACACATGAACACGAAGACACGATATGCCCTTCACTATTATCAGTACGACGCTCGACTAGTCGACTAATCGAGAGCAAACCATCGACATGAAGTCACGGCTTGCTTTTTGTATGAATTTCGGGTGCATGGGTAGAAACTAGATGACTAATCGACTAGTCGAGTCGACTAGGTTGTTATTGGTGTCGACTAGGTTGTTATTGGTTATCGAACAGAAAAAAACTTCGAACCCAAGCTTCGATCGAAAGTCGATGGATACCCTGAGCCTGCAGCGCCATCTTTCAACTGCCATTTTCAGCAACGAAGCTAGTTAAAACTAGTCTTCGCGACAAAACGGAGGATGAATTTCTTGTAGATAGTATGTCGGTTTACATCGAGAAATAGATTGCAATTCAGTTCAACCATGACTCAATAATCGAAGAGTTTCACAAGATGAAAATCCGTCGAGTGCAAGCAGAAATAATTTATATATTTGATGTTATGATATTCCTAGTTCTTTTGTTAAGTTAATCGAATATGTATGTAGTGTGCCTTAGGAATATTTGCTTTTAAGTTTTGTGTGCAATCAGGCATAAAATTACTTCTTTTTTCATGTAAATTTTGGTGCTATTGTGTTGCTGTAACTCAGGCTGGCTATCACGATTCAGATTTGCTGCTAATAAATGAAACTTGACAATTTTATTGATGAAACTGGACCTCAATTTGTCTTCATCAGGCAGGTCATTAAGCTTTTGTTTTAAACTGTGTATATTTAAATCTTTATGTGTTGTTATAGAACTTTAGTGGTTGTTATATGGACATTTTCATTGCTTTTATGAGCCAGTGTGTATTATATATTGAACACGACAATAAATTTTTGGTTTTATGATGCCCTTAAACTTGCACATGTATTTATAACCCCTGTTTTGACTGCTCTAGACCTATTTTCATGAATATGCACAAACTGTGGACATGATTCATGCGTACATCAACAGTTAGCTTGTTCCCATAATAACTACTTTGATTTACAGGCTTACATAGCAACGTGGACTTGATTAGCATGATCAACACGTACATTCAATCTTCCTGGCCTAGCCTCCTGCAGTTTAATCAGGCAGATCTGTTTTATTCTTTACATTTGTTACTTTGTAATATATGCTTTGTGTTATGAAAAATATGTGTTGTTATTTCTGTTTATTTATTTGTATATATATACATATATATATATATGTGTGTGTGTGTGTGTGTGTGTGTGTGTGTGTGTATGTATGTATGTATATATGACACACACACGCATATAATTAGATACGGTCAAAGACCGTACCTGAATTACACCATATACATTTTAGATACGGCTAAGAGCCGTATTTTATTACTACTAAGAAATGGTTTATAGCCGTATCTAATAATTTAACATGCCATTTTTTGATATGGCTTATAGCCATGCCTAATTGTTTTAGATATGGCTATAAACATAGCCTAATTAGCATATATGGTATAGTGAATCCAAGTTAAATATTTGTAATTCTAAATCAAAATAATTTGCGGTTAACTTGAACTGAGAAAATGTATCATTGACCTGATCAGAAACTACCAAATAATTACCTTGGAAATAGTTGACAATTCACTGGATTGATTAATCATTACCTTAAAATTACTATGCTATGAAGTTCACTTAACATCCATGAAGTACTAACCAAGGGTCATTGGCAATATTTCTATTTTCAAACCTTGTTAATTGCAACTTTGTTATTAAGGTCTCTTCGGGACATCCGCTAAAATTGTAATGATATAGAGCAGAATAACACGACTCCTTCGTAAGGATGACACAAACCGCCGCAACAATTGTCCACTTTAAACTTCATTTCTAGCTTTAATTTTTATCATATTTATTATCACTGAGAATTTCTTAAAGCATTACTCTTTGATATAGTAATGCATAATATGATGTTTCAGTGAATTTTTTTTGCTTTGTTTATTTAATGGATGTTTTTTAATGAATGGATGTTTAGTATGATTTTTAAGAACAACAAAAAAGATCATGGATGGGATGTAATAACTGGATGATGCAGTTCAAGTACGAACATGGTTAAAACAAAGAAAAGTCCAATGCAAATGACAACATTTTCATGTTTTTTAATCACCCTTTGTACGTTCTCTATTGTATAACTGTTTGTTTGAGTTCAGTCTTCAGTCAATGTGTTTTTTCATGTGCTTTACATAAATTATTGGATCATGCTAGGCTTACTACGACAAACAGCGTACTTGTAACAACTTGTAATTTCTGAACCAATTAAAAAATTTTATTTTAGCTATTTTAATGGGTTTTGAATATTTTAAATGATTTATTTTAAATAATAACAACTAAAAATTTATTTAAATCGAAGTTAGAACGTATAAATTTATTTTAATTATAAAACGAGCCTGAAATGGTGCGGTAGTTTGAAAATTCGATTTTAATTTTCAACTGAATGTACAAAATTCAAAATTTAATCGAATTTTAGTAAAACTAGAAACATTTGAATCTGTTTAATTATATCTTTCTAACGAATGTAATAAATTCGGATTTCATAATATAAATTGAAAGTTATGGCCAATTTAAAATTCAAAATAGTCGCTGTAGAATTTATATATTTTTTAATATAATATATAGCCCTTAAAATAGCCATTTTGCAAATGACCTCCGTTTTCGACGAAACCACTTCTTTTGGATCTGGAATATCAAATTACTGTTAGGTTTCAAATTTCATACTTTTTGGATTTAATATGTGAGCGTGGTAAATTTAAACGTGTTTTGTATATTCAGTTTAAATTTTATCGATTGGAAAATGACCATTTTCAAATGGTCTCCAAATTCGATGAAATTAGTTTTGTTAGGACCGTATCGTCAAAACATAGCTTGTAATTTTCTGTAATTTTTGGAGTCAGTATGTGACCCCCGATAAATTAAAACGTACATTTAAATTCGATATATTGAATTTATATTTTAATTTGGATAAAACTAATCGAAACAGTCGAGTTGGTTTACGAAACATATTCCATTGTGTCCGGAATGGGGGTATTTGAGTAGTGGCGATAGTCGTTGGGTTTGATTTGGAGTTCGTATCAATAAACTAGTTTTCTTGGAATTTAAATAATAATAAAATATAATATAATTTTCTATAAAAGGCCAATACAAAACCCTAATTCTCTATTTCAGCCCAGCGCCGCATACCCCATTTCGATGACCCCGATTCTCAGAAACAAAACCAAGAAGTTCTCTCAATTGAATGCGAATTTTCTTATAATTCCAAAACAAATATTGAAGAACGTTTTGAGGGCTATCAATCAGTACGGATTTGATGAATTTTGGTGGAGCAATTCGCGGGCTATTAGGGCTCGAAGCTGCTCCGTTCGCAGTGGATTGGGGGGTTCTTCGGGCGTGCGAGTCGCGGGTTATCGGAGGCGTGTGTGGCTCAGGCGAAGCTCGTCGATGTGAGGTGGTGCGATCAGAGTGATGCTGATTGTAGGTGGTGCGGTAGTCAACTCTAAGGCATGAGGATGTTGGGTTTTTTTAAGCGATACCTGGAAGAAGGTTACGAAGAGAGAAGTGATGAGCGGCCATAATTTTCTTTAATCATGTAATTAGTGGGAATAATTTATTTATTTATTTAGTTAATTATGTATTTAGATGTGTAAATGTTTAAATGAATGTAACTTGTTCAAACAGCGACCGAATCGAACAATTCAAAATGCCTTGGAATCCTCTAGACGAGCATTACAACATGAAACTAACCAGAACAAAAACGGAGCATGTTGAAATTTGAGGCAAATTCAAATCCGAACATAAATAAAATCAGAAACTAAAAATGGTGGAGTGGAAACCAAGGTGAGAACTCCTTCTCACCAAATTATATTTTATCATGTTATTGTATTCATGTATAAAAATATATAGAATTGCCAGTGTAGATTTTTGTCAGTTTTAATCACTATAAATTGTATAATGTGCCTGTTAGCTCACCTCCCTCATCCACAGACCATGGACGATTTCATTGACTGTATTGTGTGTTGATTGTGATGTTGAAATGTTTAAAACATTAAAAATAATTTAATATTATTTTGTGGTAGTTGAAATTAAATCATAAATATCTACTTATAATTTAAACAGTGAAAATTGGCTAATTAGAAAATTAATTTAAATTGAATTAGAATTGGTTAAATTTATTAACTAGTGATTATTTTGAATCGACTGTTGTTTGGAAACCCCATACGGGTCTGGGGATGATAATTTGTTCACATCTCCCCTGAATTTAATTATATGTCAATCGATGGATCGACAGACTGTGATAAGCGTTGTTTAATTATTTAATGCTTATACAGTAGTAAATTACACTCCGGATGTGAATAAACTATTTAATAGTTGTTATCACTATTTTAGAATACATGCGATGTATGGAATCCATATAAATAAAGTTTATATGGTAATTGATCGAGTCTGATTCCAATTCAGAAATAACGAATTTTTAAAATAATATTCAGTGAATAATCAAAATATGATTTTGATGTCTGATTTTGGATGGACACGAAAATATATAAAAATATATGAAGTCGGGTTAAGTATATAAACGTCATTTTAACCCGAACGGGTTTATCGATCGATTTTATTCATTTGATAATGAATACGAAAAAGGAAATGGATTTCAAAATCTGATATTTTGAAAATATTATCATTTTAATATTATAATGATATGGAATATTAAATTTTGATTTAAAAGTGAAATAGAAGTTGGAATCGTTTTAAAATGAATTTATAAACATTTTACAAAATACGTTTTAAATGGAAATCGACTATGTATATATATATATATATATATATATATTTAAATGGCCTGAATAGAACGCGCGGCGCAGCGACCGTTCGCGAATTTCGACCATTAACTTCAAATGGACGTAACGAGAGATCCGACCGTCGGATTCTCCTAAAACCGGAACCATTGGGTTCGTATCGAAAAGAGCTTTCCAATGAATATAACAGATTTGAAAGATAACGGTTAGATTTTAAGATATGTCCAAATCAATTTCGAAAAAGGTCACTGTGGATGTAGTTCGTGGGCCGATATTGGAAACCGACTGTAAGGGCCTTAATAAAATTAATAAAAATATAGGAAAAATTATGTAAATTCATAATAATGATTTGGAAAGATTTTGGATGAAAAATTCCAAGTTTGAAAAGATAAAAATATTTTTTTTATCGAAATGAACTAGTTATTAACTAGAATAATAATACAATGTTTTAAATAAATAAATTGGATTTGAAGTGGTTTTGGTATAACCAGAATTTTCCAACGTATGAATTCGAATGGAAATAATCTTCGGAATATTTGGATACTGGATCCCGTGATTATACGGATATTGTTAAGGAATTTGGAAGATATAAATATTGTTATTTCCAATACGATATTTGTTGGTTTCAGAATTTAATATTGAATATAAGCCGATAAAATTTCTATCCAGAGCCTTGTATTTAATATCAAATATGATTTTGGGTTTGCCATAAATGGTGTCTTAAATAACACTATTCTTAAACCCAGTAGAGAATAGAATAAATCTTTTAATTAAGATTTAGAGAAGTTTACCAATTAATTGATATTTAATTGGAACGGAATTGAAATTGGATTTTTGGGTTTATCGTGAGCGGTGTTTTAAATAACATTTGTTCTTTAACCCAATTAACAGTGAAGTTATGATTTGGAATATGTAAATCTTATTATTAAGATTTAATGGAAATTTTCCAGAGTAAAATTTTCAATTTAATATATTAAATTAGAATCGAATGGAATTCGATTGGGTAATAATCGAGATGAGCTTCTGTGAAGGAGGACCGTTATTATATATGGAATTTAAAAGGCTTCGCCGTTATTCTATTTATATTATTAGTCTAATACGGAAATTCATATTGATTTTGACTGATCTGATTTCCGCGGAAATTCCATTTTGATGGAATAGGATTTTGGGGTTTATCGTGAACTGTGTTTTAAGTGACATTGGTTCTTTAACCCAATTAAAGACATGATTGATTTCCTAAATTTGAATAATCATTAAATGATGATTTTTAAGAAGATTAAAACCAATTGGAGTTTTAATAAATCTTTTATTAGATTGGAATGAGAATGGAATAATTAAAATTATCGAATTCATGAAATGATCGAGAATGGAGTACCACCAGTTTTACTCCAGGCAATATTAAATCTTTGATTAGATTTGAACATGAAATGGTAATTAAATTTACCGATAACACCGGGGGTGTTAGATATAGAGTACTACCAGTTTTGCTCCATGGAATGAATAGGTTGGAATTGGGTAAATATAAATAAATGATTACTTCGGTAAGGCTCACTAATCCCGACTAGTTGATAAACCTTAATTGGTTTAGAATTTTTAAAAGATAAAATAAAATCTTTTGAGATTGATATCCAAAGGAAGATTAAAGAATAAATTTAAAAGAATTTATATTTAATAAAATTAATGAGAACCTTTCCCAAAGGATATGAATATTTTAATAAAAGAATATTCTGAATTGGAATGAGGCGTATGATGTGTTTTATAGCACTTGATTATTGATTATATGATACGCGAGTTATTCGGAAAGACCAGGTTTAACCCACTATGAATAATTGATACGACGATTGAAAGTTGACGATGAAGACGGTGGTTGAAGACCGGAGATCTTCACATCGTTTGGAGCATTACTGATGTCTTGATTGGGCTTTACACCCAAGACCAGGTAATAAGTGGTGATCGTCCAGATGTACTTGGAGATCGACCGGATATGCGAGGACCTCTCTTCTGTATTGGACATATGGGACGAGGAATAAGGTGCCTCCGGTTTCGTTCAGACCCAGAATGTACTTGTAAATGGATGTGTGTCTGACATTGGATTTCATTCTGTATTGATTGATTTCTATTAAATACATATCTGTTTGGTGACGAGAATTTATTCTCTTGCTTAACACCCTTCTGTGAGAGGTACGAGCTTAGAGGTTATATATTGACAGACATCAGTTGTATGACATGAATTGTCAGTGTGGCATGCCAAGATGCAAAAGATCAAGGCTTTTGTTGAAAAGCAGAGTCTTGTGGTTGATGATCAGAGCACAACTTTAAATAGCATAGCTTTGTGTATAGCGTTAATTTGCGAGCTTCAAACCACGGTATGAACCAAAAACGGGATGAGGAACCGCAGGGAGGGCATGCGTTTCTTTATTGCTAGCAGTGATGCCATGGTATGGGTCCCAGGAAATTTACTTATGTGGATGTTGGAAAGCAAGGTACCTTGGATTTAAGTCCCTAGTGGCTCTTGATGGTCAACATACTGACCAGATTTTATGCCCCGTAGGGCAGGAAAACGTATTGTTCAGGAATAACTAATCCACTAAAGTAAGTGTGGACCGGCCCTGCTGCTCCCAGGGCTCACCTGAGTCTGAGTCCTGAGGCATGGGCTAGAGTGTCTCGAATTCTGTAAGGAAGATCCCTTGCCTTGGTTCATGATGGAAATCCAATTTCTGATACGACATTGTGCAGTTTTGATTGTAAAACTAGTATGGCGACATAATAAATGGCACCTATGCCGTCTATGATTGATACATTTATATTTGAAGTTGATTTTGACACTATGCACCAATAGTAATATCAAAATGATTTGTTTTAAACGTACCAATCATATTTGGCTATAATAAGGGAAAACTCTACCCTCAGGCTTGCGTTGCATTGTGTGATGAGACCTGAGATTTATAATAGCTTCATTTTTCCAAAAAAAACATTGCGTTGCTTTATTTTAAACTAAGATTCATATGGAGTAAACTCGTTCCGTGTTATACAACATGGTCCCATGATTTCCCAACTTTTAAAGTAAAGATTTAATAATTGTTTTAGTTCTCACACCAGTCCCATGACTGACTCGGAGTTTATTGTTTCTACCTAAACTCTGGGTGCCCATATTTTCCACATGGACAGCTAGTAGTTTTGGTTTTTGCAAATATTTCTTTTCACAGGATCTTGGATTACAGCTGGAGCTATATTCAGAAAGCTTTGTGTCCGTATATTTCTTTCAGTTGTGTTAGTCGATGTATCTTCCACTGTTTTGTAATTTAAATATCTGATATTATTTTTCCGTTATATAATATTTATTCATACTCTGTAATATTCTTGTACTCTAATGTAATATTGTTGTAATAGCAATGACATGCTCTATTATTTGTGTTCTGATGCGTCGTGTTCTCAAAGCAATCTGGGCTTTCTCGTAAGGGGGATTTCGGGTCGTTCCTGTACCGGCCTTCTTAAACTTTATACGACAAACAACGTATTGGCCTTCTTAAGCTGACTGATTAATGAATTCCTAAAACATCCATAACCTACATTAATCAACTAAAAAAAAATTGACCATCTGATGCCGCTTTTTATAAATGCAACTGTTTGTAGTAATGTTCTTTTCCAGTTTTATTCTGACCATTGGATGTCTCATTAATAAATCTTCCATGAGACTCTAAGACTCACATGTATACATTGGGTAAACCAGATATTCCTGTGTAGGAGATATTTGATCATATTGTAAGATGTTCTTTTTGTGTGTATTTCTTTTGTTATGCGGTGGTTGGCTAGATTTTCATGGTCACATGGACGGATGATGGGTGTTGATTAAATACAAATTGATGAGTAAGCTTGATTTTTATAATGTATTTTGATGTATGTTTCCCTTTGTTTTCTTTGGCTGATTGCTAAGTGATTCTCTTGGCGGATTACCCGAAACCAGTAACATAATTTTTGTTTGACCTGCTGGAAGGGCTGCTAACTATGTTAATACACATTCATATGTCTCAACCAATTTGGATGAGAACAGTGCCAGAGTTTTAGGCCATGGGAGATTGGATTGATAGGAGCATACACATGTATGGAGGTCATAAATTGGAAGGTAATTTAAATTCTAGAAGAAGCCATTTGTACCGTGCTAGTCCATTGAATGAATATCATTCGAAATTTAGATTTTCTATCCAAAATTTTATAAATCTGACATGAGTTTTCATGTGAATTAGGATTTTTTTTGAATTAACGACTAATTATCCATTAGTTCATGTACTCATTATTACTTAAAAAAAATATGGTATCTGATTTTAAGTTAAGAATATTCTGTTGTATATGTTATGGAAAATTAATAAAATGTTCATGTTATATAACTTTAATACTAAGTAGTATGTAATAATTTTTTGATGAAAACCAAATTTGTTCTAAAAAAGCTTATGATAATTTTCCAGAAAGAACACATGGTTGGCATGTAAAATTATTAAGCAACCTTTACTAATCTTTTGGAGAGATGTACCTATTATTAGGTAGTATAATGTGGGTTTCTAGGATAATCATTTAAATAACAACTGAAGTCAATCTATTTCACATAGCTCAATTAATTACACTGTATTGGTTGCAGTTAATATATTATAGTAACTGATTACTAGAATCTAATATAATTAATGCAAAGTCAGTAAGTTTAGGATGAAATTATTTTTTATCAACGTATGATTATATTTATCTAACAATTAATACCAAATATAGTACAAATTTCTATCACATAATATATGTCGCTTTAGCCTCCATTCAGAGTTTTTCATCATTCCAAGTTTATAAGACAAGCATTTTTTACCCGCTTTGCTGGGCATTAAAATTTATGTTATTAAAAAAAATATTGTAATGATTAAATTAAAAAAGAAAAGAAAAATAAGGTATTGTAATTAATATTAAATAGTTATATATATATATTATAATTTATGCGGCAACAATAATAAATAATGAGTAGAAGTATATAAACCATTAATACTCAATGTATACTATACAGGGTACACAACAAACATTAATACTCTAAGATTTCAGAATATGTTAATGAAGCTATAAAAACCTCTATTCACGTATGCACTAATCAATAATGAGTTGAAGTATCTAAAATCTCCTGACAATATCAAAACTATTATTCACATAAAATACTTAGAACTAGAAGAACGTAACATTGAGATATCGCATTATTTAGATGTCTTTATAGGCAATAAAGTACAACAAAATAACACATATCTTACAAACTATAAAAAAACTTCTTCATACACCACATTATCAGTAGTTGTTGTAGTTCCTCCTTTCTCAATGAAAATAACTAAACCACCAGGGGATGTAACCCGACTGGGAGCAACATACGATTGGCCATAACAAAATACTAGCTCTGGCAAATACAAACCTACACGCTCTAGAGATTGACCTTGTTCTTTGTTGATTGTCATAGCAAAACAAAGCTGCAACGGGAACTGATCTCGGACTAAGTCAAATGGTAAATTTGAATCACTTGGAGACATATCAATTCTGGGTATTAAGTGTGTTATGTGTGCGTGACTGCCAATAATAATTTCATATACCACAGTGTGTTTTAAACACCTCCTAACAACCAAGCGAGTACCATTACACAATCCAATAGCCTGCTTCAAATTGCGCAACGACATTACAACTACACCCTCTTTCAAAACCAGCTTATGGGGAGGAATATCAGAAACTTTAATGGAATTTAGACGTTCAACATGAAAAGAGGCACTGAGTTGATCATCATCACCAGCACGACATTTTACTGAATTAGAACTCAAATATGTGAATGCCTCTCCAGGTATATTATCAAGAATCAGGTTGTTTACATGATCAACCACCTTATTTCTGGGAGTCAATATAGATCTTTCACGTAAACACGCATCATTGGTGTATAATGTCTCCAAGTTTGGAAAAACGGTATTTATAAATTCATCAATGTTATTTGACTCTGATTGAATACAAATTATGGTGGAATATCAATTGAACAATCATACTGAACCACATGAACTTTACCCTCACCAATATCAAGTATCCATTTACTAAATGCTTCTATATAACGTATTTCACCATCATTATTTCCTTCATTTAGCCTCATGTTGCGTGTTAACTTAAAAACCCAACATATAGACCAAAGATGAGATCTAAAATTACATGCGCTAACAATGTCACTTCTACTACTTTTATAAATTACAGACAAAATCTGTTTGAAGTCACCCCCAGCACCAGTTATCCCACCAAAAGGTTTATCAAAATTTTCACCACCGGAGCTTCATCCCAAATAATAAGCTTTGTTTGCCTAAGGGGTTCTACAATATCAGAATTCATGGAGGTTGAACATGCAGAAGAATCATCTAGCTTTAGTGGGATTTTGAATCTCGAGTACGCAGTTCTACCTCCCGGCAACAAAGTAGCAGCAATTCCGGATGAAGCAACAGGTAGAACAATTAGAGACTTTGATCTTAGGCGGGAAATTATAGTTCTCCAAAGAAAAGTTTTTCCACACCCTCCACTTCCATACAGAAAGAAGATACCTCCATTATTGTTATAAACAGAATTCATGACTGCATCGTAAACACACTTTTGTTCAACATATAACTTTGAAAACAAATCATTGTGTTCATTATACATTTGATTTGTGTCATAACTCCTTTCTTCTAAAATCAATATGTTATTGGACTTATCCAAATAGAGGCCGGATGGCATTGGAATAGTGGGAAAATCCTGAGTACTGTAAGTCTGATTTTTTTCCTGTTTAAGTGGATTTGAAAGCTAACAAATTGAACTACGCGAATCCAGAAATCAAAAAATATAAAACATAATTATGCATGAAATGTGAAAATAAATCAAATTTTACATACCAAATTTGTGCTTTTAATATGGGTAGTTAACTTTTTAGGTTCTTCAAGTGGATACAAAAAGGTAACAACTTTAATTATTCATAGGAAGAAACCAACAAAATATTAAATGTAATAAAGCATTTATAGTGGATAAAATCAAATTGAAAACCATACATACGCTCCAGGCTTTCCATTCATTGATCTAGACACATGCATACACTGATTATTTTTTTCTAAATATCAAAACGAAATTTAGATGCATTTGTAAGAAATTAAAAACTATTATATGAAATCAATTACTTCTCTGAAAGAATCAAAACAATTGAAACTGCTTAAAAAGCATGGAATCTAGTTAACATATTGGTTTCGAAATAAATTGAATCTTTACTTAAAAGACGTTAACGTCTTTTAGAAATTCCTAATTAAGAGCCAACTTCCTTAGCATTCAAAAAGTTATAATGAATTACAAATTGATATAAAATATGGCAAATTAATATGTAAGTAGTAAAGTAGTAAATATGGACAATTTCCTTTTAGGATAAAGCAGTCAGATTTAAAAAAAAAAGTAAATATAGGCAATATGGGTATTTTACGGTCTGACCAATTATTAATCGTTAAAGATTAGTGGGAATTGTTATATAGATAGATATGTTTTAATATTTTTGTCTAGTTGATTGTCTAAATGAAATTGAATCCTCATTTCTAGCTTTCCTTATAATGGAAACATAATATTATGGCATTCAGTGATGTGTAGAATAAAATGGTTGAAAATATAAAGATCGATAATGTATAATTTTTGAGTCTAAACTAAAATATACAATGCAAATCATATGGTTAACATGATTTTTATTTTGGAATACACGAAGCAAACTACATATTTGTTTTTTTGAAGCTGGATTTCGAAAATAACTTATTTTCCCGAAGTTAAAGTTCAATTATTCACTTTATAAGTCTTCAAGCATATGTATTCATGTTCTTTTCATGCTATAATAGTAGTTTGGTTTTATATTTTACTTTGGATGATTGATCCTTAAATGAGTTATGTTAAATTTTCAAATATATTGCAACAAAAGCTACTCGAATCATCATTTTCGTTATTCATGTATCCATTAGTCTAGCTTTTATATAGGAATAAAATACCCAATACACATAATTTATGTACCAGTGCCAAATTTATTTAGCAAAGATGCAACAATCCAAAAAATAGCACAGTAACTACCAATCTAAAACACAATTTCAACTTTGTCAAATTTATTCATGCACACGCCCATTGAGTACATAAGCTCATGAACAAAGCAGTTAACAAAATAATCGGTTTAAACTAAAATTGGTACATAAAAGTTAAAACATTATTGTTTGTTATCAGTTGGATTTGACTATTCGTGTACGTAAACAAATTCATGAGACAATACAAGTGCGTTGGTTATAGCTGAATGTGTTGATATAATAAACGATCATTTCACCGATTTTATTGTCTGCTATAAAATATGGCTCGGCAATAAATGCCGGTTCATCTCGATGCGCATATATACGAAATCTAAATTTACAGAAATCACGTATTACACATTGAACCTCGCACATCGTTGCATGGTCAGCATCACTAATATATCAATTCAACGAGGACCTAAGTTTGAGAAGGAACTGAAATCTGATGCGTGTGTCGGATTAAATAAAATGTAATATTTACAGCGATACATGATTTATCATATATCTAAAAAAACTGTAGACTATGCGTACAATAATATCAAGGTTTGAGCATAACATTAAAAATATATTTAAGTCCTTGTACGCAAACATCTTAAAAAAAAATTTTGAACCAGTAGGTTCCCACTTTTCCTTTAACAACATGACATAAAAGTTACACCAATACATTCTTTCTTTCTTTTTTCTCAAATTACAGGTGAAGTGATATGAAAATGCAGCAAACCTTTGTTGCAAAGCAATACCAAACAAAAGAAAAGGCTCATATCATATGGTGAACAAATACAACTTCAATATAGCTGAACAAATAGAGGACGGGATTGAACAAACATATACATAATTACCCAAAACATGATGGAAGTGTGATACCATGACACATGAAGGCTAGGGCCACATACACGATAGCCACAAGAAGTAGGATCAGTGCAATCCTGCAATTTTATTGCAATATGCAATCAACCATAAAAGACGATAGCAAACATGTATAAAAACAAGTGAAGGAACACACACAGTATTACTTACGTAAGCTTAACGTTTCTCCACCACACTGTGCTCCTGAAACGCCTAGCTTGCTTTCTGAAACGCATTGTATTTCCCTGCATATTTGCAGTTTTGTCTACCAATAGATCTAGTCGGTCTCCTCTTTCAAGAACTTTATCGATGTTCTGAATCATTACATTTCGGACCTATGGCAAACAAACACCCATTAATAGCAAATATATGATAAACAAATGTCAAAAATGAATTTGTATTAAATTATATTCCTTCAACGATGAACAAATATTACAAGAATCAGGAATGTATTCCCAACCGTATCCACTTGGTCATAAGAAATCAAAATCATAGCTTTGTTGTGACGTATGACATCGATTTCAAAAATGATAAAATATACCACTTTTAATCGGCCCTAACAAAATCAGATTTGATTCTCAAATTCCAAGTCAAAACACAGCTCAAATGCAATTGAGGAAAAAAAAATACTTAATCCTTGTTAAAATTTAAAAAATTCAAGATTGTTGTTGAAACTACATTTCAAAAAAACTGTTTCAGAATTAATGAAGAAAAAAGGTTATTTTCCAAATGCAGAAATCTGATTTTATTACCTATACAGAGAAAAGTTTCAAGCATGTGAGCATATATGCTCATTTCAGAACCATTTGAACTCACGACTCATTATTTAATTTCGTTTCAGCTAAAATATTAATCTTAATCTTATGAATTACGTCAACACCATAAGAGTATATGTGTCCACCTTCTATATGATACACGGCATACATTACTGAACATATAATATATTTTATATAAATGATTGCATATTCACTTCAATGTTTTTAACACTGGAATGTATTATAGACCTAGCTCTAGATGGTAAAATTCAGAACTGTGACAGAGAAAAGCAATGGGATGGATGAAACATGGACTGTACCTGACTCATTTCGCCTTTGAGACGATTCATTCTATCAGCATTAGGGTCATTTGAATAATAATCCATCTGTTGGCTCAAAACCCTTGAAAATTCCTCGTTCATTGCATATGCAAGAGCAGTGTGACAAGCACGACCATATTTTTTCACAAATTTTCCATGGATGTCTTCAAGAAACGCAAATGGAATTTGTCCTATAAAGCTCAACCAAATTAGAAAATTATTCAATGGCAGATAAAATGTTTTAAAGATTATTAAAAATGTCATAGCTTGAAGTACTTATAACATTTTTGGTTACTCCATCGAGGATTTTTTTAATTTTTGTCCTTAAAACTGCTTCTGTTCATTTATGAATTTTATGATATCATCACTGAAAGAGCTGCGCAGCAAAGAAAAATACTGAAATCAATTTAAAAGTACAAGTGTTTTCCAAGAAACAAACATCACATGATACGTTTTACTAATAGGAAAAACAAGCTACTCTCAAAGAATTGCCTTTAAGTATAACAGTAAAGTTTCAAATTATCTTCCTTGGTCTTTATGTGTGTAGGTTTACCATAGGACTAACAGCCAATTTTAAAAATGCAAAACAATACATAGGCATTTTCAGCTCTTTGAGACGAGATGCAAGCCTAGAAACTACTCGAAAACAATGAACTTCAATTAAGTCATATACGTCATCACTCTTTGAAGACGTTTCGGCATTTTGTTCAGTGGTGCAAAACAATATTGAAAAAAGGTCATTGCCTCTAGTACAAAGCAGCCTTTTTTGTGATATCCACTCGTCTATAGTCAAAATTAATGCTCGTCCTTTATGTTAAAAAAAATCAATTTCGTGGAGGTGAAGAAGATTGAGTTTCAGCTATGAGAAAAGATGTAGATCTTTCTACTTCGTCTGCTTATTAGTTTAGCAGAACAAGTCCAACTTGAATGTTGTAGAACGTTCTCTAATACGAACTGGTCTGATCAGACTATTCCAGCCCAATCCATTGCCATCATAAAAATGGTTAGGAAATTTATGCCAAAAATACAAGTGTTACACCATAACGAGTCCAAGCCCAAGTAATGTCGATCACCGCGTGGTAGTCAAGCATTGATAGCCCTACTCACAAAAGAGCATCATTGGGTAACCAAAGAGTCCAACTAAGCATCTAAGAATCAAATTTATATATATTTAATTCTTTTCTATATCATACGATGTGGAACTATTCACTAACTAAGCAATTCTAAATTCTTTTTTATAATCGCACACACTTAATCCAACTTTTTTTTAATAATATATTTAATATATAAACATTCACAACAGAAACATTGAAGCTCAGGTTTTCTTTGGGATAAAAATTCAGTGCAAAACATACAGTAAAATTTGACATTTTACAATCATCTATTTAATATATATGATTCCAGTTTCGATTTCGCAAAATTTATTTGGAAATTCAACAAAATTCCAATTTCCACCTCCTCCCTATACAAATTGATCATTGACTTTGGTCATTCAATAAAGTCAACTAATAAATTTTCTTTTAAATAACACCGAGACAATTCATTACAATGCAAATAGCAAGAAAAAAAACAATGGTTTACATGAGCAGTTATACCATACTGGCGACATCTGAATGTGATGTACCCGTGTGTTCTAATAACAAGAAGAGAGTCATATGAACGGTACACAGTTGTCATATTGAGCTTCCATTTAGATATATAAGGGAACTCATCTACATTGTCCAACTTTTATTTTTATTTTATAAGTTCCTCAAACACAGAGTTATAAAATCTTTCTATGTTCCCGCCTAGATCTGCCCTAGATGCTCCCGCCTAGATCCGCCCTAGGCGCTGGGTTAGCATCATCGTTCCTATTTTTGACTAATCCACCGAGATGACATTTTCCATATTATATAAGCATATAAACAAGTTTATAAATACAATCTATATGCCAATTCAGGACTGATGTCTCTTATAAACATCAAAATGTTTGGTTATAGTGAGTTTATCTCAGTGATTGCTTCAAGATCCAACAAAATCTATGATATATAATTGCGTATAAGTTAATATTAAACAAAATACTAAAATCTTATCTAAAATGCATGATTTTATCTGAAGCGCCTAGCTACGATTAATCCTCCTTTATTATCTGCATTATCAATTAATCTATGGTCCATGCTTGCCGCGCGCCTAACATCCGTCTAACGTACAATCTTGCTCGAACATCTGAGAAAGAATTTTTTTTCATTTGATAATCTGTAAATTTCAATTAATAAATGTGATGCAATAGATCATTACGTTTGAAGAATCAACGAGTCATTTTAAATTCTAAAGAGTTCAAAAGGTATATACATTTACGTCACATAAATAGAGCAGTACCAGTGATCCAATCAGAGCTTGGGTACAAGACTTCATATGCACACATAACAAATAACCGCACTCTACAGCTAGTGGAAATTTTCTGCTGCTCCAATGAGCAGCACAATTTCTCCCAAGCTTCCTGTATGAATCATATGTCAAACGACCGTATGTTTTTTAAAGTCAATCCTCCGTCAGAAATAATTAACTACTCTAACAAATAAAAAATATAAAAAAATCACGTGGGCCCATGCATATCCACTTGTCCCCTCAATGCACCTGGGCATGGAGGGATGCATCCTTACACGTGCTTAGTCATACACTTTCTTTGACCATGGTCCATGCGGTTTCTCTGGCAACAAGGCAGCAGCAACAAGAGGACAACCTCCTAATCCAAACATTTAAGCCAAACAAATTACAAGCTGCCATCTTGCATATCAACATAGAGATGGTATCTCAGCAAGGTGGCTCTAGGGCGCCACTTTTATACTGGGAGGCTCACGTGACCTCCCATAAAGGCAAACAACAACAATTATTATTATTATTGTTATCTTCCTTACCTTTTTTTTCATTATCTTCTTCTAAACCAACTTCTAAGGATTTCAACCCTAAATTTCATAGTTGTTTCGTCTTCAGTTTGTCTCTCATACTACCACTGTACCACATACCTCAAGTCTACCGTCTACAACAATATGCAACTCGAACCCTAATCGCTATCACTAACACCTGAACTGACAACCACAACAATCATGTCACCTGAATTGACTGCCTTCACCACTCTGCTCCTTGACATGGCTAATCCTAGTCCTTTAAGAATTTGATTTATTTGCTAATTTTGTCTAACTCGCCTACTTAATGCTTAGATGAATGCTTATGTTTACTGATGCTTAGAAATTTGTTTATTGAATGTTTCTGATGTCAAATTTGTTCACTGAATGCATCTTATTCGGTTTTACTGATTTGTCTAATTTATTCACCAGTTTTAGTGAATATGGAGTGTTTAATTTAAATAACACAAAGGTTAGCAAACAGGCCAGATTTATTTACACCGCACTTTTTGTCTTTCCAGTTTCCAGCTCGTCCTTTAAGCAAATAAAACATCACGCCCTTCTTCTCGCTTTCAGTAATAATAACTTAATATTAAGGATGAAAGGAAAAAAATGAAATCCAAAAACAATGAAGTTTTAATTATATATATTTTTCCATTCTTTTCATCAATAGTGCAATATAAAAAAGTTACATTTCAGTTCAATTCAGAAAACAACTGTAAATATAATAATTACTATTTAGAAAAGGCAAATTTGAAATAAAACATGATCGTTTTCTAAAAAAATATTGTGTTATTCAAAACCATTTGCCATTTCGTATTCGTCATATTTTCGCATGCATAAAGTGCATAATAAAATGGAAAAATGAACATGCTAAGTAAAATAATATATAAGGGTAAATTTAATATTTTATTTTTCTATCTTTTTGTGGGGTGGAAAAGACATAAACTGGGATGCTAATAGAATTAACCTAATGAATAACACTGTTCCAAAATGACAAGCCTTGAACTAATTATGATGCTTTGAAATATTTAACAACACCGAAATCATTTCTCAGCTTTCTTCCAATGCTGACATCAATATTGAATGACTGTCCAAAAAAAACCTTGTAGCCCCCTAACTTCCTATTATTTAAATTGTTCCCCCTTTAAGTTCAAATCTTGGCTACGCCACTGTCTAGGATCACCTACCCATTGAAGGATTTGATCGATTAGATTATAGATTTAATATTCTAAACCACCACTCAGAACCCTTATGTCTTAGATCTAACGCTGAAGCCTGTAGGAAAGGCCTTTGCTCCGATATTTCATATATAGAGCTTAAAGGATGGTCTAACACCATGGTCGGTAGGACAATTCAATATTTGCAAAATTCAATGGTAATGGATTCGAATCATTGATAAACCTCTACCAGTCAAAATTGACACGTGCCTCCCTAAATAAGCGAAGATAAGTTTGTAGGTGATACCATCTAAACTGTGACATAGTCGGAAACCTTTCTCATTATGTTGGACCCTTTTACTGCGAGACTTTGGTTATCGTCTTATTTACGTACACAGAGTAAGCATCAGATATACATAAATTTCAAACCTTATCCTAGAAACCAACGTAAATCCTCATAACCAAGGAGTAACAAAAACAATATTAGGACAAAAGCTTACCACATTATGAAACTCTGAAGGAAATCAATCAATAAATACTCAACTTGCAGCATACAATAGAATTAACTCAAATGAATAAATTTCAGTTACTTAATCAATGATTTCCTCATTGTTTCAAATAATATGCTAATCAACACACATAGCATAAAGTACCCAGCACTCCATTACTAAACCGAAATGTAGGGAGGAGTTTTTAATGCAGGCAGCCAATAACACAGAATGTATGTCTCTAACACATGAAGCTTCCGTGTGAGCGAGGTTGAGGATGTGGACAAGATGCCTTATCCAACTGCTAGAGATAATGTTTCTCATTTTATTGTATATTAGTATACCTGAAAAATTACATTATGTCCTATTACTAACTTATATCTACATTAAAAGTGGTACTATTATTGTATGGTAAAATTTAGGGAATTAGGAAACAGAACTACAAGGGATGCTACAAAATAGGAATGTTATAGAACACTATATTGTATATGGTTCTTTTTTATATCTCTCTGTTTAATTCCCCTCCCTTCTTTTTTTTTTTTTCCTCTTTTAGCTAAATTCAAATTTGAAAACTTCTATATGATGGTTTACCAGTAGAAATTTGTTTTACACCATGAAGTTGTCAACCAGACTAATGTAAAACGACGGCCAGTACTACATTACCGGACGAATTGGGTAACAAGGGGGAAAAAGTGATACTTCATTAATCCAAATTTGTTCAGCAGCTCTTTGCTAAAGGAATCGGGTAAAAAGAAGTCCCGCTGCTATTTTCTACTTTTTCTTGTGAAATGAATTTGTTTTTGGGTGCAAAAAGCACCACATATTAAAGCACGTTGTATACCAGGCTATTAGATGCAGACTCGTTGACTTAATGTCTGTATAAATTGTAGCTGTTAAAATCTTCCAGTCTGGGTTGTAGCTTAATTTACATGTGTCCCTTGTCAATCATATGTTGCATACTTGCATTTTCATATATCGCTGATTAATTAAACCACCTATTTAACATATAATTTCCAATTAACCTCAACTCTAGTTATCAGTTAAGTTATTTTTGCTGTTCATGGTTCAATAAAAAAAGAATATAGACACAAACATAATTGTTTCCTGAAAAAATAGCGAATTAAGAAAGAAAAAAAATGATAAATGAAAAAACTCACTGCCGGCGGTATCATCGGCCATGCACAAAACAGTGATCCCGTCCGTACGTTTTACATGAAAAATATGTCGATCCTGGGAATAGGAGACGTGGCTATCATCCGCCCCCGGAATCTTGTCCAGAATCTGTCTTGCGATAGTGCCGGCGTTGGATTGGGCGACAGCGGAAAACTCCGCGAGCACTACCGATCCTCTCGCGACAAGCGCGTACAGTATCGCCATCGATTCTCCTAACTTGTTTCCACTCTCTGTTAATCAAGAGAAGATGGAAGAAGAAGGGAGACAAACGCGAGATTTTGATTGGAGAAAATGGGAAATCCAAGCCAGCTATTGGGGGAAAGATGACAGAGTGGACTTTTTTATTTATTAATTCACCTAGGCCCTTGTATTTGTCATATTTACAAAACCAGCTAAAAATTTAGCAAATGGGCAGTATTCCTTTGTACACGCTTTTGCCCTATAAATGATATCGCATCGCATCCTAATTATTGACTTTTCCATCATCAACATTTATTTTTTATTGTCGGTTTCTCATGTAAATTAATTGAATGTAATATTTGACTATGATTTGATAAAAGATGTACAACATAAAGAATGAGGTAGAGAAAGGACAAACTCCAAACTCATTATTTATATACAGCTTCAATTTTTCAACGACCACATTGAATGATGAAAAAGGGGGAAGGGGGGAGAAACAACCGCTTTCAGAACTGTACAAATAGTCTCATCAACGTTGCAGTTGCTATCGATGGTGAAGTTAAAAACTCAAACTTGACGATGATGATGATGAAGAATAAAGCGATAAGTTTGAGGATTATGATAAGAATTTGAGTAATTACATTTTACTTACTACAGTTTCATTTTTAAATTAAATATGTATTTCTCAGTATCATAACCGTAGCATCGTTTTATAATTTCTAGTAGCAATTTTAGATGAAAGTAATGTATTTGCTACTCTATAAAAAAAAATTGTAGAAGAATATCTGAAATAAAGTAATTTGTATGCTTTAGATTATAATTTTATTTTTTATATTTTCCACAATGACAACAACTAGTAATGATAGATAATGAGATTTGGATCAACTGATTGTTGTTCAGATTACGAGGTTAAACGTCAATAGTTGGATCCTTGAAATGGATATTTGTTACCATTAATGAACCATGTTAAAAAAATCCCCATTAATTGTGTTGTCTACTTTAATTTAATTTTATTTTATTTAAAATAATAGTAATCGTGTATATTTTTGCTAATACTACTACTTTTAGCAACATCATATGACTCTTAGAAGCACTTTATGATTTTAGTAGCATTTGTAGATGAAATATGGACAATTTTTTTTTCTTTCGATTCATAAATTACCATTTTATATATGTAACATCCCACATTTTTATGTTCGAAACTAAGTGTTGCATCATCTATAGTACTAATTCTTTGTGATAGTGCACGAATATGTTAATTATTTCACTGTAAAAAACACATGAATATGAAATAACTTCAAACATTTTTCCAAAACACATTTCACATTTCACAAAGAAAATATTATCTCACATTCATTACATAATCCTAAACTCGTTCGAGTTTTGAAAAACCATTGTAGCATAAATACTCCAAGGACAATATATGACGATGCCCCTTGGTTGATTAGAGTACTAATAACTGACATACATAAAATTATTACGCCATTTAATTATAATAATACAAAACCCAACGGACACAAAAATAACTCTAGATGGTTATTGATGCCTCTTGCACATCTTCATAAGCCTCATTCGTCGAAACCTACTACCTAAAATCTTTCCTCCTCAACTACTCAAACGAGTACCCATGAATTAAAGGGAAAAAGAAATAAAGTTGGATCAAACAATAAGTCAAGTGTGAAAACTAATAACATGACATCTCCATGGATAAATGTCTGGTGAGACCATCTACTGAACATAACAAGTTTTCCCCTTACTGGTATCCTTAGTCAGTTTCTACAAATAAATGACATGCATAAAACTATGAATATGTCATCTTTATTAATCAGTTTCTACTTCTGTAATAATAATGTTTTTAAACATAATAATCATAATCGACAAATGAATGCATGCTAACAAGTAATTTTAACAATATGTCTCCACTTCATAGTTTTACCATGGTGACTACAAACCTTTATAGCTGACCCGAGCCTACCAGATATAAATATCTAACAGATTGTTAAAATAAAATTGATAGTTTCGAATATAAATTCTTTATCTGGCTTTCTGTCTAACTCATAATTTTGCTAGGTTAGCTAATAATCTATTTCGTAGGCTCACTAATACTATATATCATTATGTATTCCTATCTGTACGTCTCATATTTTTAGTCTTATCATACCATGCCTTGCGCATTAAAATTGCAGACCGATCTCAGCTGGGGGCGATAGCTGAAGCATAGGATGTGACCTTACGTCAATCCCATATGATTTCTCTTATCGTAGAGTCGTATTTATCCTTAGTAAAACACTACACAAAATAATCATATTGTTTCCCTAAAAATATAGGCCTCTGTAGATATTTCAATATTTGAAATAATTTCATTAAAATAAGTAAATTCGTGACCCTTTACTCTTTAGATAATTATTCCAATGCATATGTTTTATCAAAATTTGTTGATGAAAATCTTTATCTTTTTAAGTAATCATACTTCAAAATTTCAGGCTATAAAGCCAAAAATTCTTTTAAAACAAGTCTTATAGAATAGTCGACATGGTTGTGTCGATTGAGTGTGTTTCACCCTCTATTTATAAGATAAAAGATAAAATTATGTACCTTTAAGGCTTCAAAACGAAACAAAACGTGCATCACACCTATACGACATTAGCAGCTATTAGAACTTACGGTTCTACCCTCTCTAGAAACAAAGGAAACACAAAAAAAATGACGTCCTAAAAACATTAAAATTGGTGATACAAGTCGTTATCGACCTAATAAGGTGTCAACACATTTGATACTTCAAAAATAGCACCACAAGAATTAAACAGTATAACAACGGAGCTTTCCAACGGCCTCAAACGGCAGTTGACCAACGGCTTCCAACAGAAGTCAAATTTTGGAAATTTCATTCGAGCACAAAATGGCACCGTTGGAGGCCGTTGATTTTAAGGCCGTTGGAGGCCATTGATAATCGATACATGGATCGAGCAGAAATTTCCAGAGACCTGCTTCTCCTTCCTCATTCCTCATTCCTCAAACCCCACGATTTCTTTTCACTTTCCCCGATTCTTCTCCCTACCGATTCTGAAATCAACCCCACCACGCCATCAACGGCCTAGGATCTCTCCAACTCATTCAAGGCACTCTCTCTTCCTCTCTAATCTCCGATTTCAAGGTATGAATTAACCTAATTTTGTTTAATACCCTTTAAATTTAGTAATTTAAGCACAACTAGAGTGTAATTGTGTGTCTATTGTTGTTAATTAGTTGCTAATATAGGGTTTAATCATTTTAGTTGCTAATCTAGGGTTTTATTTATAAATTAGTTAGTTGTTAATCTAGGGTTTAGTTAGTTTAATTAGTTGTTAATGAGTTTGTATTTATACACTTATTTGATTATGTTGCTAATCTAGGTTTTAATTAGTTCAAGTTGTATATGTATACATGCATATATGTAGCGTTGTATGTATATATAGTTTGTAATCAATCTATTTATTTTGTTTATTTGGTTGAGCCTCAATTCATTGAAAACGATATTTAATTTGTCGAAAACTTGTAGTGGAAATGGAAATATTTAAGTTTATGTTTTATAAAAATTTAGCGAAAATGACATTTAATTTTGTAGATAACGTACGATTATATACTTCGATTTAATGTTGAAAATATACGTTTATGTGATAAAATTCATATATGTTGAAACTATACGTATAAGTTGAATTTTCGAAATCGAAGTTGAAAAAAAAAACTAAATTCACAAAAAAAACCAAATCCTAATATGTTATATTCATAAAGCCTTAGAGAGTTTTTTTGGCCCCGTCTGATAAGTATTGTATATAATCGTTATGTGAATGTTCGTTTTATTAACGAAACGAACATTTATATTCATCATATACAATATTTGTTGGATTTATCCTTTTGTATTGGACAAGTTACGAACATAATAAAGAAACTAAATCTCATAAATCATTTCATTTTAAACGGTTGTCAAAATTTTGGAAGCACTTCCTTTATGTTCCCTGTGTACACGCAATTGTGTACTGTTCAGGGAACTAAAGGGAAGTGCTGCCGAAATTTTGTTGAATCGTTTAAATTGAAAAAAAATTACGTGATTTAATTACGTTATTGTATTTGTAATGGGAGGTAGGATGACCCACCAGTAAATGATCAATTAGCATAACATACATTCAGGCCTAAAATTGCTTCAACAAAATGTCAATGCAAATTTTATCATCATAATTAATACGTAAAAGAAATGTTTTCAATAGAATACAATCTTAGCGTTTGAGCAATCGGAAACAAAAATTGTGAATCTAATTTTATATCATACTTTCTAATTTTATATGTACTTAGGAAAAATGGACGATTATTTTAATGATCGAAGCTGGATGTATAAACGAAGAGAAATTGATTGCACAATAAACGAACAATTTATGAATGGTGTCAGCGTGTTTATTGATTTCGCTCTAAGTAACAGAGGAAACGATGTCAAAATCTGTTGTCCATGTTGTAACAACCTGAAATTTCGGGCAGTAAATATTTAAATATTGAGGTTATTTAAATATTTAAATGTTGGATTTAATATTTTTACAACCGTAATTAAATCCCTTTATAACTAATAATTAAAGAGAAGAAATTATGTTGTTGAATTTTTGTTTACAAATATAAGTAGTTCAAAGAAAAATCGATAATGTGGCCGAAAACAATTTTGTCCATAAACGAGGTTTTGCTTATTAAAAGTTGTTGGAATATCGTGCATGTAGTAACGTTAGAAGAACACATATATGTATATGTACATATCATAGAAGTAACATACAAATGGTATATGTGTACATGTTCTAAAAATTGAGAAATGACTTAAAATGATAGGGACATGTGTCATAAAATGAAAGGTGCACATGTCATGAGAATTAAGGAGGTAAAGACACATATACACATTAGGTGTCCATGTGCAGAATCCTCTTAAGACACATAAGAGGGCATGTGTCTACATCCTAAAGAATGCATGAATATGTAGTGGACAAGTGTCCAAAGCTAAATTACCAAACTAGCCTTGAAAACTACTATATAAAGGGATGAAATATTCACTTCATTTCATACATTCACAAGTGGAAAACAAATGCAAGAGAAGGAGTAGAAGTTTGGAAGAAGCTTAGAGGATAAATACAAGATGAAGATACAAGTATAAGATGAGAAAAATTATTTAAGTTTATATATTCATTTCATGTTTTGAAGAAAAGTTGTGAAAGTTAAGAATGAATGATCACTCTCGACCTTTGAAAATACTGTTTGTTATTTTGGGCATAACTTTTACAATTCTTGATGAAACTTCGACTTCTCTATCAATTTGGAAAGCTAATTCAAAAGGCTACAACTTCCGCCTATGCACTTTTTTCTAGTTCGGCCGTTTGCATACCCAAAAACTGGATGCAAACTAATGTAAAAATCAGCCCGAATTAGACATGTTAAAAATGCCTTGAATTATTGAATTTTATTTATTGATTAAATAAATAATTTTAAGGTTCTCTTTTTATGATAATTAATTAGACTAAGAGAGCTTCTTACTGTAGAAAATTTGGAGTCAAAAGCTATTTTTATTATGGAGAAACGAAGTCAAACTTTTTGCCCAAAAACAAGCTTAAAATAGAATTTCGGAGCTCTTTGTAGCGTTTTAAAATGCTGTCTTTCCCCTGAATTAGCTATGAAGCATATTAGGCTATACAGAACTTTTCATAGCATCGCAGAAACGCTATACTAAGCTGCTTTTGTCTAAAATCATTATAAACTAACAGAACTTGCCGTAGCATTTCTGGAAACGCTGTCTTTCGCTGCGTTGATTGTGAAGTACTTTAAAATGAGCAGAACTCTTCATAGCGACATAGAAATGCTATAATATCTATTTTGAGTCCAAAAAAAAACTATTCCAAACTACATAGAACTATACATAGCGTAATAGAAACGCTGTAATAGATGTTTTGAGTATAAAACCATGGTAAATTGCTCCAAATCCTCTCAAATTTGGATTTGACATATAATAATAAATGATTGATGTGACCTTTGATGAGACCTTTGATGTGACCTTTGATGAGACCTTTGATGTGACATTTGATGTGACCTTGATGTGACATTTGATGTCATATTTGACGTGACAATCGATGTGACATTTGATTTGACATATAATATTAATAAATGAGTAACGCTTAAAGAACTTTTTAGAGAAATACAAACGTGGGTTGAAACTTGTTTATAAATAAGTTTTTGCAAAAAGAAGATGATTAGTATTTAAAATAAAAGATGTTTATCTTTTGAAAGGAAGATATATAGGAGATATATAGATGTTTTTCAAATAAAAGGCTGGAACGTTCTAGGGTGACAGAGAGGATAGTCTCTAGGCATGAGTTTGGAAAATATAGTTTCCTGCTCTCTCTAGCTATCCCTAACTGATTTGACGAACGGGATGGTTAATTCAAAATTATTTGAAAAGTAATTTAAGATTACTTTTGAAAATCTCTACACGATACAAAGAGTATTTTGAAAGTAAACAATGATGATGATTTTAAATGTTTTGTGTAAAGAAGAACTACGTTGGCTTGATCCTATATCTAATACCCAATTAGATAAAGGTACGTAGGCAGTCACAAGGGGTAATGACGCAGCTGCTTTATTAATAAAAAATACTTTTTTGTTGATATTACAAAATAGAGCTATCATAAAATGGCAATTCGCGTATTTGAGTTATAAACTTCAAACATTTATAACTTTTGGAATTTAAATCGGATTTTCACCAAACAAAGAACGTTTTATTTATATTGACAAAAGCTTTCAACTGAGTGAAAGCAGATTTTAATTTCGGGGTATAATTTTCAAGTTATATTTCAAACTGTTTCGGAAAAGAATGCTACAAGTGCAATTATCGACTGTAACCATAAATAGTTATTTTTAATGTTTTGAAAATATGGAAAAATATTGTAAAATTATTATAAATAATGTAAGAGTGGATTGAATTGGATTGGTGCATTTTTCATGTTTATTATTTAAGTCATGCTAATGTGTTTATTAAGTGTGCAGGAAAGAATATCGATGTCCACCCTATTAGAGTTGCACAATGGTAGATTTACGATAATTGTGTTTAATTTAAGCACAAACAGTTAATTAGATAAGTGACATTTATTTAAAAAAATTATGTAGAGCAATTATTGATATTGTATGCTTATCAAATAAATGGCAGCTATCATTGTTTGTTGTTTTTGGATGCACGGCGTTTTCGACAATTTTGACTGGTTGGAAATTCCGGGGCGTTACAAAATGGTATCAGAGCCCAGGTTAGGTGCCTAAGTAAAATTTCATATAAAATTAGGAAAACAATTTTAGAAATTTTAAAATGAAGTTACCTCGATTTGATAAGGTAAGGCACCATTCCTCTGACCAGGTATATGAGTATTATTTATTTGTTTAACTTTTGTTTATGAATAATGTGTTGATTCATTTTCAAGCACCACATAAAGAGGTTTGACGAAGTTGTAAGTGCATATGATAAGTTATAAAGTAGCGAAGGAATGAAGTGGCTTATAAAAGGAGGTATGTAGTAGCATAAAATGGATGCAATGGAGTGACTTAGACCGAATGTGGAATAGCAACTTGTTGAGGAAGCAATTAAATGAGATTGGGCAAACAAAATTGAAGAAGATCAAGAGAAGTAAATTGAATACTGCATTCATGCAAAATCGAGGAGAGAATTTCTTTTACATAATGAGATGTTAGTATTGTTTAGCCCTGATGATGTTAGCTTAGCTACTAAAAGATCTTTCAGCAATTCGGTGATAACTTTTGATTGCTTGATGGGATTTAACATAACTTATTGGGAAGCTAGAATAATTATCTAGAATACTTATATCGTACACATTTTAAATCTTGAAAGTTTGCTATCTCAGAACATTTTTTTTTGCAAACTGAACTATGTGTTTGACAAAAAAGAAGAAGAAGGGGGTTTATACTTAAGATGATTTTTGAAGTTGAGAGTGTGGATTTTCCAAAAAGAAATCGCTATCCATATGGGAGTAATGATTACAAAGTATAAAAGTACTTTGAGAGAATACTTTGTTTAAACTTATTAAAGATTTTTATGGATTATTTCATTAATGGTGGATACTTTCGGATGATAATGAAGATGACGATGTGCGGTATAAGACAATAGATCTTGGGTAGCGCATTATTACTCTATGTTGGTATCGAGCCGAGTAGAGTACATCCTATTTGATGACGAGATGCCGGCATAAGACAATAGATCTTGGATAGTGCAACTATTACTCTATGTTGGTATCGAGCCGAGTAGAGTACATCCTATTTGATGATGGGATGCCGACCGCAATAGGATAAAATATCCTAAATTGAGTACATTGGATCCACTTTGATGAATATGATCTTAGTTTTGACAAAAGAATTTCTTATGAAAATTTGCTTGACTTATTTGAAAGTCTGCTTGGGAATTCATATAGTAAGAGTGTCATGATTACTCTCTGGTTCATTTCGACGGAGAGTACACCATTATTTGATGTATTGCTTTGATGAATATAATCATTTTTTTAAGATATTACGTGAGATGTCTAGATTACACTCGGGTACATGTTGATGAGTACAACAATATGGAGAATACATCCTTACTTGATGATAATGAGTCGGATGAGCCGAAGTATGATGAATCTTTGGTATTCGATGGGTACCACACAAGAAGAGGAGGAGACCAGCTTGCAGGAGTGACAGAATGTTAAAAGGATCGAATCATAAAATATCCAGGTACAATTTCAATTTATAAAATTATCTTGAAAGTATAATTGCAAGAAAATTTCCTCGATATATATAGAGTTTCTTTTATGGAATATCTGGTTAAGTATTGCATAGAATTTCGGGAACGAAATTTCTTTTTAAGGGGGATAGAATGTAACAACCTGAAATTTCAGGCAGTAAATATTTAAAAATTGAGGTTATTTAAATATTTAAATGTTGGATTTAATATTTTTATAACCGTAATTAAATCCCTTTATAACTAATAATTAAAGAGAAGAAAATATGTTGTTGAATTTTTGTTTACAAATATAAGTAGTTCAAAGAAAAATCGATAATGTGGCCGAAAACAATTTTGTCGATAAACGAGGATTTGCTTATTAAAAGTTGTTGGAATATCGTGCATGTAGTAACGTTATAAGAACACGTATATGTGTATGTACATATCATAGAAGTAACATACAAATGGTATATGTGTACATGTTCTAGAAAATGAGAAATGGTTTAAAATGATAGGGACATGTGTCATAAAATGAAAGGTGCACATGTCATGAGAATTAAGGAGGTAAAAAACACATATACACATTAGGTGTCCATGTGTAGAATCCTCTTAAGACACATAAGAGGGCATGTGTCTACATCCTAAAGAATGCATGAATATGTAGTGGACAAGTGTCCAAAGCTAAATTATCAAACTAGCCTTGAAAACTACTATATAAAGGAATGAAATATTCACTTCATTTCATACATTCACAAGTGGAAAACAAATGCAAGAGAAGGAGTAGAAGTTTGGGAGAAGCTTAGAGGATAAATACAAGATGAAGATACAAGTATAAGGTGAGAAAAATTATTTAAGTTCATATATTCATTTCATGTTTTGAAGAAAAGTTGTGAAAGTTAAGAATGAATGATCACTCTCGACCTTTGAAAATACTGTTCGTTATTTTGGGCATAACTTTTACAATTCTTGATGAAATTTCGACTTCTCTATCAATTTGGAAAGCTAATTCAAAAGGCTACAACTTTCGCCTATGCACTTTTTTCTAGTTCGGCCGTTTACATACCCAAAAACTGGATGCAAACTAATGTAAAAATCAGCCCGAATTAGACATGTTAAAAATGCCTTGAATTATTGAATTTTATTTATTGATTAAATAATTAATTTTAAGGTTCTCTTTTTATGATAATTAATTAGACTAAGAGTGCTTTTTACTGTAGAAAATTTGGAGTCAAAAGCTATTTTTATTATCGAGAAACAAAGTCAAACTTGTTGCCCAAAAACAGGCTTAAATAGAATTTCGGAGCTTTTTGTAGCGTTTCAAAATGCTATCTTTTCTCTGAATTAGTTATGAAGCATAATAGGCTATACAAAACTTTTCATAGTATTGCAAAAACGCTATACTAAGCTGCTTTTGGCTATAATCATTATAAACTAACCAGAACTTGCCATAGCATTTCTGGAAACGTTGTCTTTCGCTGCGTTGATTGTGAAGTACTTTAAAATGAGTAGAACTTTTTATAGCGACATAGAAACGCTATAATATCTGTTTTGAGTCAAAAAAAAACTATTCCAAACTACATAGAACTATACATAGCGTAACTAAAACGCTGTAGTAGATGTTTTGAGTATAAAACATGGTAAATTGCTCCTAATCCTCTCAAATTTGGATTTGACATTTGAAGTGACATATAATAATAAATGATTGATGAGACCTTTGATGAGACCTTCGATGTGACCTTTGATGTGACCTTTGATGTGACCTTTGACGTGACCTTTGATGTGACATTTGATGTGATATTTAACATGACAATTGATGTGACATTTGATTTGACATATAATATTAATAAATGAGTAACGCTTAAAGAACTTTTTAGAGAAATACAAACGTGGGTTGAAACTTGTTTATAAATGAGCTTTTGCAAAAAGAAGATGATTAGTATTTAAAATAAAAGATGTTTATCTTTTGAAAGGAAGATCTATAGGAGATATATAGATGTTTTTCAAATAAAAGGTTGGAACGTTCTAGAGTGACAGAGAGGATAGTGTCTAGGCTTGAGCTTCGAAAATATAGTTTCATGCTCTCCCTGGCTATCCCTAACTGATCCAACGAACGGGATGGTTAATTCAAAATTATTTGAAAACTAATTTAAGATTACTTTCGAAAATCTCTACACGATACAAAGAGTATTTTGAAAGTAAACAATGATGATGATTTTAAATGTTTTGTGTAAAGAAGAACTATATTGGCTTGATCCTATATCTAATACCCAATTAGATAAAGGTACGTAGGCAGTCACAAGGGGTAGTGACGCAGCTGTTTTATTAACAAAAATATTTTTTTTGTTGATATTACAAAATAGAGCTATTATAAAATGACAATTCGCGTATTTGAGTTATAAACTTTAAACGTTTATAACTTTTGGAATTTAATCGGATTTTCACCAAACAAAGAATGTTTTATTTGTATTGACAAAAGCTTTCAAATTAGTGAAAGCAGATTTTAATTTCGGGGTATAATTTTCAAGTTATGTTTCAAACTGTTTCGGAAAAGAACGCTATAAGTGCAATTATCGACCATAACCATAAATAGTTATTTTTAATGTTTTAAAAATATGGAAAAATATTGTAAAATTATTATAAATAATGTAAGAGTGGACTGAATTGGATTGGTGCATTTTTCATGTTTATTATTTAAGTCATGCTAATGTATTTATCAAATGTGCAGGAATGAATATCGATGTCCATCTTATTAGAGTTGCACAATGGTAGATTTACGGTAATTGTGTTTAATTTAAGCACAAACAGTTAATTAGATAAGTGGCATTTATTTAAAAAAAAAATTATGTAGAGCAATTATTGATATTGTATGCTTATCAAATAAATGGTAACTATCATTGTTTGTTGTTTCTGGACGCACGGTGTTTTCGGCAATTTTGACTAGTTGGAAATTCCGGGGCATTACACATGTAATGGATGGAAGTTATTGAAGCATTTGATACCGCAAATGGTTAGAGTTCATTTGCGTCAGTACAGTTTTGTGCCGAACTATTTAGTTTGGGATCGTCATGGGGAACCGTTAGCATCTACTTCTATATAGGTTGAGGAGGTAGTGAATAATGAAATTGCTACGACGAATCTCGTAGAACAAATGGTTGAAAATGGTGCACGTTCTATGTTCCTGATTCAACAATTTAATGATAACAATGGCAATGATGACAATGGTAATGATGAAGAAGAACCAGCCAAAAAATTATATGATTTATTAGACGCTGCGAAAAAACCCCTTTGGGAAGGTTGTGAAAGCGGAACTCAATTATCAGTAACTGCTGAATACATTGCGATGAAATCTAAATACAACCTCATAGAAGCTGGATTTACAGCTGTTGTACAAGCAGCGAAGCGGCATACACCTCCCAATAATTTAATGTGCGAAAACCATTATGAAGTAAAAAAAATGATGTCGGCCTTTGCTTTACCGTATCAAAACAGATACATGTCTAAAGGGTTGCATGCTATTTTGGAAGGAAGATATCAACCTTAAGAATTTTAGAATATGTAATCAAGAAAGATACAAACCAAGAAAAAAAAGGAAAAGGAAGTCCCGTATAAACATATGCATTATTTACCTATTATTCCTAGACTTCAAAGGTTATATGCACCTTATATAACCGCGCAACATATGAGATGACACAATGTGAGAACACAGGAAGAAGGTATGTTAACACACCCATCCGATGGAGAAGCATGGAAGCATTTTGATCAAAAGTATCCCAATTTTGCATCTGAGAGTCACAGTGTTAGACTTGTTTTATGTACAGATGGGTTTCCACTGTTCTCTCAATTTTGTTCTAAATATTCATCCTGGCCAGTGATTGTAACCCCTTATAATTTACCTCTATGGATGTGTATGAAAACTCCTTATATGTTTCTCACAATTGTCGTTCCTGGTCCTGATGATCTGACACAAGGAATCGATGTTTATTTACAACCGTTGATTAAAGAATCAAAAAAATTATGGTATGAAGGGGTAGAAACATATGATTTTTCCCAAAAGAAAAACTTTTGTATGCATGCTTTTCTCTTGTGGACAATTAGCGATTTTCCTGCTTATGCAATGCTTTCAGGTTGGAGTACGGCTGGTCATCTAGCTTGTCCGTACTGTATGGAAGAAACAAGAGCATTTTCTTTACCTATTGGAAAGAAAATTTCATGGTTTGACTGTCATAGATGTTTTCTTCATATTAATCATCCTTTTAGAAGAGATAAGAAATTTTTTATAGCTAACAAACTTGAAACTTTACGACCACCTAAAGTATGGACAAGTGAGGAAATTTATGAACTTGTACAAGATTTTTCCCAAGATTCATGAAACTGGAGTACAGACAGAAATTCTAAGTAAATCAACGATTCATAATTGGTGCAAACAAAGCATATTTTGGGAGTTGCCTTATTGGAAAGATCTTCTGATTCGTCATAATATCGACTTGATGCATAATGAGAAAAACGTGTTTGATAATGTAATCAATACAATTTTGAATGTCAAAGGGAAGACGAAAGATGATTTGAAATCAAGACGTGATATTGAAGTAATATGTAATCGTCCAGAGCTTCATATAAAGCCAAAGAACACCAGAAAACCGAAAGCGTGCTATGAACTGGACAGTAATCAAATTAATATATTTTTAAAATGGATGGAAGGATTAAGATTCCCATATGGTATATCTTCTAATCTTCGTAGATGTGTTGACTATAAAAACAGTAAACTTAGCGGGATGAAAAGCCACGACTGTCATGTTATGATGGAAAATTTATTGCCCGTCGCTTTCAAAGAACTATTGCCCGTAAAAGTTTGGACTATTGTAACAGAGCTTAGTTTGTTCTATAAAGAGCTTTGCTCATCTACATCAAAAATTGTCCGTCTACGTAAACTAGAGGAAGAAATCCCATATTACTCTGCAAATTGGAAAATATATTTCCTCTAGGGTTTTCAATGTTATGGAGCATTTACCTATTCATCTTCCATTAGGAGCACGTCTTCGAGGGCTTATGCAATACGGATGGATGTATCCATTTTAAAGGTAAATTAATATTTAGTTAATTAAATTTTGGTTAATGAAATATATGAAAATATAATTTAGAATAATTCTAAATAGGTATTTAAATCATCTAAAGAAAAAAGTGAGGCAGAAAGCTCGAGTTGAAGGTTCAATTTGCAAATCATTCATCGAAGAAGAAGCTCCATTTTTTTCTCTCATTATTTTAGTGATCATGTGAACATATCATTTGCAAGTACTGCGCATAATGATGAAGGCATTGATCAAGATGACTGTCAAGCGACTTTATCTATTTTTAAAAAACATGGTTGGCCTTCTGGTAGATGTTTGGAAGAATGGCTGAATGATAAAGATTATAATGGAGCACACACATATATTCTTCTCAATTGCACCGAAGTTGCACCATTCGTTAGATCATTAACTTATGCATCTATGTATACATGTATTGTATATATCTTTAATCATATATGTAACTTTTGTCCTATAATTGCAGCATTTATGAATCACAGTATCCAAACGGAGATATCAACAAAGAATTCGCTAGTTGATTTACTAATTATGTTTTTGATCCAACAAATTGTATTGTGGATGAATGATTGAAACATTTGGCATTAGGACCAAAAAGAAATGTTAAGACATATCTAGTATTCTTTGTCAGTGGATACAAATTTAGAACTAAAGAATATGGTGCCGAAAAGTTAACTGGCAATAGCAGTGTATTTGTTAAAGGTAGTGATGATCCAAACGACCATATATACGATTTTTATGGCGTGCTAAACCAAATTCTGCAATGGACATATTTCACACGACCCGCAAAAGAAGTATTTTTGTTTAAATGCAACTGGTTCAACAACGTTCCAGGTTCTGGAATCAACATGCACCCAAAATATAATCTTATAGAAGTAAGACATACTTTCCATTATTATAAGTACGATCCTTTTGTACTTGCCAAACAAGCTCTTCAAGTATATTATGCTCCTTGTTCCTCTATGAGAAGAGACAAAATAGATTGGTGGGCTGTTTTCAAAACAAAGGCAAGGTTTACATTTGACAGACGTAATATTCCCGACGACCAGGCTTATCAAGTAGACGTCGAGGAAAATGCAGAAATAGTAATAACTGATGATCAAACAGATTTTGGACCTCTAAACGATGAATCGAATGCATTAATTGATGTATTTGAGACTACAGATGAATCATATATGGAGAAGGAAATAGAGTCAGAATCTAAAAGTGACGAGGACGACGACTAACTAACAATCCTCATTTTCAATAGGTAATTTTATGTTTATTTTTACATAGTAAGACTCAAATTCATATTTAATAGATATTTCTTATGTTATCTATTAATAAGTAAATATCATAAATAAAAAATATGTTATCTATCAAACTTATATTTATTTTTATGACATTTGTATGAATCAAACTCAAATGTTAACTAGACATATCTATGAATCAAACTTATATTTAACACTTCTACGAATCAAACTTGTAATGTAAACTAGGCATATGTTATGACATTTCTATTATCAAGTACTCATGTTATATAATATCATGTTTTTACATAGCTCTTTCATGCTACATTATGTTATGTTATGTTATGTTGTTGTCTGTAACAGGTATGGCGTCAGGTGGCGATGAGGGTGGTCCGTCGTCAGAGTTGTCCCGTCCTGTGGTCTGGCTTAAGCCAAAAGCATCCAAAGGGTTAAAACTAAGTTTTAGTATAAATTTAATTTAAGTACAATAAATTATTTGAATTGTTGTTCTAGTAGCCATGTTTTCTTTTTTTCGTTTAACACAGGGGTTTTGAGTTGGAGCCATCCAATACAGTTTTAAGGATATCAAAACGCGCTTACAGGCCCGCATGATTGCTTGTTGGCCCATATGGACCTCGATACCCGACATTGTTAAGGAGACCATATGGCAGAACGTATGTATGATATAACATTTATTGCGTTAAGTTGTCATGCTCCTATTTGATAAGTTCATATGTATGCTATTTTAAAAAAAATGCAGGGTTTAGTGGATCTCCAGAAGACGGATTTGGATCTTGTCAAGCGCCACTGGAATAGCAAAATGGCAAAAAATTACAGATAGACAATGAACACCTTAAAATTAGGTGGGAAAAGACCAACTTGTATGAGCGAAACGGTGTGGGACGATCTATATACTTATTTGAATAATAATGAGGAATTTCTGGTAAATTTACTGCATATTTAATTTAAATTATTATATTCAATTAATATGTGATTTAGAAAAAATACTTTTTTTTAAATTTAAATATATAGGCCTCGTCTGAGAGAAATGCAGTTAACAGGAGCAAGAATCCGATTATGCATCGAGGTGGGTCCAAGTCATTTCAGCATCATCGAAAGGATCTGGTATATTTTGTAATTGCACAGTATAAAATTTTAATTTATAACTTGTTAAAATTAATAGTTGATTTAACTTTAAGATTTAATTTACACACACATATGTATATATGCATGCTTATTTCAGGAGAGAGCGTGTATGGCTCCTGTGTCGTATTGGGATGTTTTCGAGCATACACATGCATTAAGTCAGACTGACGACACAAGCTCAGTTTCGTACATATAGGACTATGATGATAAGGCGCGTGAGACATATGTAAGTATAAAATAGTTAATTTAGACTTATAATTTAATTAAAATAGTGTTATCTAAATTCATTTGTTTTTTGTTTAATAAGAGAAATTTCAGACACAAAGGATGCAGTTACTGGAATCTACTGGGAGGACTGAGTTGACCAAGGACGATGAGGATAGAATATTTGATGCTGTCATGGATCCACCTAACCGAAATGTTATTATGAAATCTAGAGGTAATACTAAAATTTATAATAAAAACTCAAATGTTTTCGAAACGTTATTATGAAATACTAAAAATATGAAATTATACACAGATTACAGCACCTCAGTAGACGTATTAGAGGGCTCAGGAGAAAGAAGAAATCGCACAGCTGAAAGCATAGATTGCAGAGCTTCATGAGCGTGATCGTCACTGTGAAGAGCAGATGGGGCCACTGTTTTAACTCTCGCAAATATCGCCCGAGTTCTCCTCCGAGATCTCATTTTGGGCTCCTTCCGAAACGAAACAGCAAATATCACTCTAAATCTCCTTTCGAATATATCGCCCGAGATATTGCAATATCGAACGATATATCGATCGAGACGAAATACTGGAATATCGTATGAGATCTTAGTTTTTTTGTTAAAATTTAAAATTTGCATTAACTAGAACTATAATTAAAAAATTGAAATCTAGCCATATCAATCTTTTGTTATTTTACATTTTTCATGTTAAATGACTATATTGTATGTTCGTATATGTTTTACAATGCTTATGATTTTCATATTCGTCTTTTTACATACATGTTACTTATGAAATATGTATTTTATGGTCTATTTATGCTGGATTTTTTAATGTTTTGGATTCTTCTAATGTTTCCTGTCAAGCAATATTCTTGTTTTACGATTTAGAATATGAATGATCTTTCGCAAAATAAAGAATAATAAAGTTATTTTGCATTTTAAGTTTAAGTTACTATATTTTTGATAACATTCATAATAATCATTTTGTTAAATTATCATTTTTAACATATCATGTACCCCGAGATTGTTCCGATATGAACTTTCAGACCCGAGATGAAAATTCGAGAGGAACTCCTGAGTTAGACTCATCTCGTCCGAGATCTCCCCCGATACGAGACCGAGTCTATAAAATCCCCGAAATGAAATGCGACCGATATCCGAGATTTAAAACCTTGGATGGAGCTGCTTAATCAGCGGCTGGCGGAGTACATTGCCCAGCACGATACACCTCCTTCTTCTTCTGGTGGAGAGAGTTGATCAGGTTAGCTTGTTTTGATTACGTCTATGTTTTGAGAGTTGGTGAGGCTTGCTACATTATGATGGTTGTACATATTGGTTTGGACATGATGTTATGATGGTTTGGTGATGGTATGGTTTGGACATGGTGTTAGTTATGACTGGTTTGGACATGGTATGTAGAATCATGGTTTTTTGGCAATGTTTGGTTGTTGTGTTATGTAAATATTGGTTAATGTTATGCGTTTTATGTTTTATTTTTCTTTTTTTATGTGTTTGGTTGTATATGTGGTCGAGAACGAGTTATATGCTCGAAATGGAGCAGTTTTGATTATTATACATGTGGTTCTGGCAGGAAGTGGCAAGTCTAAAATCTGTAAAATAAAAAAATACCCAGATTTCCAACGGCCAGAGACGGAAATCAACGACTTATTGGTCAATAATTTCCAACGGCTTTCAACATCTTCAAACGGCTAATTTTCAACGGATTTCAACCTTTTCCATCGTTTCATTGGCCAGAAAGAGGTGATACATGGCCAAATTTATCTGTTAGAAGCCACTGGAAAATAGGCATTAGTTGCATTGGGAGTCGTTGGAAACCGTTGATTCCTATACTAACGGATTGACTAACGGATTCCAACGACATTTCCAACGGCCTCAAACGCCCCCTGGCCATTGGAAATGACTATTTCTCTTGTAGTGTAGAAGCGATGGCCAGTTTTTAAAACCAAGTCGAACCCAACTTTTAAACAACTATAAGCGGTAGTGCTAAACCATGGTGACGTAATGGATTTTGATTTCATAAAATAATGTAGCGGCGACATAGTCATAAGTCAATACCCAAAAATAAGTGGTATAACCATGTCTGTTCACGTGTGTAACGAACCATATTTTGGCGATTGAATATTTAAATATATATATATATATATTTGCTTGTTGGAAAGCCTCTTCCCTTTCTGGTGTTGGCAGTCTAACCCTGGTCAAAGCCATTCTCTTAGCTTTTTCCCTATATTGGTTATTCATTCACCATGCACCGATTTGGGTTATTACCAGGAATGATCAACTTAAACACCCTTTTTTATAGCATGGCGGAACGGCCAGCACCTTGGTTTGCTAGAGGTCAACACAGGGGGTTTAGGAATCCCTGATAATCACCTGTTGAACCTCACCCTGCTTTCAAATGGCTATGGCATTTCCTTGCTCCTGCTGATTTCATTTGGAAATCCTGGGTCCTCTGTCTTTACTACAACAAGCACCTGAACCCCTTCTGCATGCTCATCCTTTTTGGAGCGGATTTCTTCGTTCCTTTCTTTGTATTAGGTACCTTTTCTCTATTCAGATTGGAAATGGTATTAACAACTCCTTCTAGCTCGAAACCTGGTTTTACGATTGTCCCTTACCCACCTCTACCCTTCCCTTTACTCCATCTTCCCCAATCCTTCAATTTCTATTCACAAAGCTATTCTTCAGGGCCCTCCATCCATCACTTCCACCATTTATTTCCATCCATGTGTCCTCAGTGAGTTACTTGAAGTTTGTCACATCATCCAAACCACCTCTCTTTCCTCAAAACCAGATAGATTCACCAGGAACCTCACATCCAACCATTTTTCGGTCATATATTGTTTTAAGTTCCTTACCTACTCTGGTAGATCGTTCACCTGTCCCAGACTCTAGAATATCACTACACCGCCTAGGGTCTGTTTTTTTATGGAGTTTGGCTCATAGGAGAATCAACAAAAAAATAGTTTATTCATAAAAACTTAAATGTGGACCCAAAATGTGCCCTCTGTCATCTTGCCGACGAGTCGATTAACTACCTCTTCTCCGCATGTGATATCAGCTTCTTCCTTTGGTCTTTTGTAGCTGCCTATTTATTGGGCTTTATTCCGTCCCCTTTACATCACTTCGACCACTAGCAATACACCTATCTTCTCTAGATCTAGATCCCTTCATAGCTTTCTTTTCTTGGACTATTTGGCTTGAGCATAACAGTCGTTGCTTCAATGGAAGGTCATCAAGTGGTTCTCAACTATGCCAACAACTCAGCTTTACTATACTTGGAAAGGCGCAGACGTTAGGATGCCTTTTAGGCCTATACTGGCTGCTAAAGGCAACAATTTGGAGGAATCTAATGGTAGATCTAAGGCGGAGGTGGTCCGCTACCGGAGGACACTTCCCCGTCCATGGTGACCAGCTCTTTTTGTAGTTCATCCAGCACGCTGGGGCCGGTCCTCTAGCTTCAATACAGAACTGTTTTTGCTTCCGTGCTTTTGGGCCTACTACATTGGCTTTTTATAACAACCAGGAATTTTCACAATATAATTAAATTTCAAAAATAGGAATTTCTGGAAACGATGGAATTTGACCATGAAATTTTAATCGATGCATTCATCTCGGAATTCTGGTCAACTTTCATGTTTGGAGCTTCGAGAACGGAGTTCGTATGAAAAAGTCACGGACGAAATACGAAAAATGGATGGAAATGAATAAACGTAATAAATATAATATATCTTACCATTTAAAACCATCCCTCACTGGAAAAAATAGCTGAATGGCGGCCGACACCCCTGAGGGAGCGGTCGACCGCTTCGAGCCTGTAGTGCCCTGTGGTGGCTAGGTTTTGAAGGATATTTTCTTTATATATTATTATATAAACAGACGGATGTTTATTTAATCAAATCTAACGGTTTATGGCCAATTCTACTTATATAAATAAAGGGGTAAAGCCTCATTATTTTCCACACAAATCTGTAGGCAGCAGCAAAGCTCTGCCATTTCCCTTTCTTTCCAAATCAATTTCTTAACTAAAAATATATTCATATACAATTAATCAAACCAAACCTTCAGATTTGAAAGGGATTATCAAATTCAAATGGAGAAGGGTGTGAATTGACATTTAAACTATTCTTCATCAGATTCTCCCCTCCATTCCTATTGTCTTGCAAATCTACAGATCTGAAAGTATCCCCATTTCAGAATAATTGTAGATCTGTAAGAATTTAGGGATTATAGGCCTAAATGATTATTCAGAGTTGGATGCTTTCAGAATAATTGTAGATCTGTAAGAATTTATTATCTCATTTGTATTAGATCTTAAATATATGCCTAACTTTTATCAGATCTGTTTATAATATTGTTAAATCTGAAATGAGCTTATCAGTTCTATTTATAAATGTTGTCAAAACTTGAAAGTATGAATTTATGGTGAGTAATATTATAAATTGTAGGCTTATTCAATTGTTTAAAACCATTGTCTACAATTGTGTTTGAAAATATATTGTGGTTATTGTAAAACATTGTAGATTTGGAAATCAGTCCCAAAAACACTGTTAAGATGTAGTTTTATTCCAGATTCTAATTTCAGTGTTAAACGGTGAATTATGCAATTTTGATTCAAAAAGATACAACAGTGAAATATGTAATTTGGGTTAAAAAGTTACAAACATGTTTATACTCAATTTTGTTGGGTTTTAACTTAGTTAATGTAATTTGTGCCTTTTTGTTCTTTTTAAATAAAAGGACAAAATTTGAAACCACTAAGAAATATGTCAAATGTTGAAAAAGGGAAAGTTATGTAAATTCACGTACAAATATAAATAGATATATCTGTGCATATTTTAAATCAACTACTCCTAAATATACATAAATATATATTTCTTGTGGTTTAAAGTGTGTTTATTCCAATATTCAGGCATAGTTTACAATAACTGTAGTTGACCGTCTTTTTGTGACCCTTGTAGCAATTAGTGTAATTGATTACTATAAATGGGGCCATAACTAAATAAATAACTATGGTAACCGACATTGATTGGGGAAAGAAAATTTAATTAAGCAATTAAATCTAATGGTTACAATTTCTAAATTTGACTAGGATTAATGTTGTAAACCCCAATTAGGGATTTAAATAAAAATCGCACTAAGACATGAGGTTAAGTTCAACTTATGGTAGAAGTCTGTCTGGAACCGCCCGGCAAATCCAGCATCCACAAGTGGTCAGGTTAATGTGAGGGGTCTGGTGCATAAACATATATCTAAATATATGTACAACAAGCAATAAATAAGCAATTAAATTAGAAATGTCTATTGGGGGGGTACAACAAATATATATTTTTAGGACTGATAAAATAAGGTTATTTCATTGTTAGTTAATGTCTTTGGAAAATTACGACCATTAGGCTCATAAATGACATTAATTTTAATCAATGGAAGTAAATGATAATTTAGGATAATTAATGTCTTAGGGAATTACGACCATTAGGTTCATATGTGATATTAATTATAATCAGTGACAATAAATAACAATTAAAAGATAAATTGTTGCCTTAGGAAAATGTGACCGTTGTGGTCATAAATGGAAATAACCCTATTGAATAGAAATAATGAAATAAAAAGGGGATTAACGGGTATTGATTGCCGTTTTAAATACTAAGTCCAATAGGGAAGATAATTAAATAAATATCCTAGGCAGAAAGGGATATAACTTTCCTTATCTACGCCAACTAATCTAAAATTAATAATTAAAAGATAGAGTGGACTTAGTAGGTAAATAAGGTTTGTTATTATTTACCATAAAAGCCCGTGACGATAATTAATCATGTATGTATGGTATTTCCGTAAAGAGAAACTAAATGAAAATAACTCAATAACATAGCTTGCTTTGGGATTAAGTTTTTAAGTGGTCAGATCCACCTATAAAAAGGTATTAAGTGATTGCATTGCCTGCCTCCCATAAATGAAAGCATTAAAGGCTAATTGGGTGTGAACTTGATAATCTTCGTGTATAGTCCTCTTCCTTGGGTCGAGGAGTCCACCTGAGAGTAGGTCTTCCAGTATAGGGGTCTTAAATGGTGTGTGTGGGGCCTACCCAAATCTGGAAATTTAAAATGTCAGGTATGGTCATTCTATAGGACTACCTATCCTACAAGAAGTATTAAGCGACTAAGGAGGTTATCCAATAAGGTCAGCTAGATGGTAAAGCGAAACACCATCTCTCACCTTACATGAGGTATGGGTTTATATGCGTGAACATCAGAAGCCTTAACTAGTAGAACATCATAGCTAGTACCCTCTAGTTTATAATAATGCCGAATAAATCATCGAGAGGTATTAAATGACCAACAGGTCCGCCTAAGGTCTTAAGTGATCGGGAGAATCACCATATCTATCATTCAATAGTGAGGTGTTAAGTGACTATGGATATGCGTGTGAATAAATAAACTCCATAGTTGGGAGTTCACTTATCGGTTTAATAAATATATTAAAGGCTTCATAAATATATATGTAAATGTTATATCTCGGTATCATATTTATTGGGAATACTACTTTGGGAAGGGTAGTTAGAGTCGTGCGTAAATGTTTACAAGGTTAGGTTAGAATTACTAACCTTGGCAGGCATGTATCTTTGGCTGAATCAAATGGGATACTTCTATGTATTGTAATTTGGGTTGTGCATTTCATGTTCACCAGAATCTTGTTGTTCTGACCCCCTCCTCATTACTACCTCCCAGGTTTTCTAGAGAAGGCCGGGTTCTTGCATGTATTTAAGTTTGGCTTTCGGTTTTCTTTCTCTCTCATGCTCGGTATTGGCAAAAATGACTTACTTTAAAAAGGTAGTTGCTCGAGTTAATACTGGTCTATCCTATTTTGTTTCTATTGTGATTTATTTTACCATACTCTAATTTTTCTCATGCTCATTTATTTGCAGGTACTAGATTTACACGCTCCATGCTTGGATGTGTTCGATTTTTGTCAAATTTTGGGCTCAGAAAAGTGTGGGGTGTTACACTTTTGGGATGGGCTTTGTTGTTTATTCTATTAGTATTGCTTAGTATGTGCCAGCTTGTATGTTGTAATGTATTGTATTAAATTCTTGCTTTATATCTCTACTTGAAATCTATTTAGCCATCCTTGGCATAGCTACCGTTCAGGCTTGTCGACCGTTAATCTTATTTAACTAGCTTAATGAATCGACTGTGTTGAATCACTCTATACAACCGTCTTTCTTGAAAAAAATTATTAAATATTGATTGTTAATTAATTGTGTGACGGATCCAAAGGTGATTTTTTTCTGCAAATGATCGAATTAGGTGCTGTGACTAGTTCCATTGAGTCCAGATTATTTGTTTCATGGAGGAAAATTAAATGAATCTCTATATTTCAAGATCGAGCAATTAGAGGGTCAAAACCATCTCGATTTACACGTAAAATTACTTTATCGGAGCGCAGCCTTGGATTACGTTGAAGCTTGTACCAATCGGAACCGTATCGTTGAGATGATATATGCCGTCAAGTTTCATAACGATCGAATGTGTCATTTGATCATATGAAGTGGAAACCTGCGTCAATCTCGTTTAGAATTGAAACGAGATAGATGAATATAATATATTTTTTAAAGTCCTTATCATTTTAACCCGGCCCATCTTTTTACCCTGTAGCTTTCTTCTTCATTTTTGAAGAAAATGGCTGCATTCCTCTTTGATCTTTGAAAAATCTGATCTCCTTCCTCACTTCATTAAAAATCATGAGACCAACCTCATTTGACTCGCATCGAGTTTCTCTACACATCCATGCCTTGCTTGTACGGTCTGTTCCTAATGTTGGAGGTCAATGTTTATTTAGGCTGAACTAGGGTTGTGATATCTACTTTGTGGTGGAATAAAAGATATAGGATAGCAGACTCAAAGCAGGGGTAATGTGGGGGACGCCAATTAGGATCAGAGAGATCGTGTACCCTAAGCAGGGAACCTAAGTCAGGAGTGCACATGTCGATGAGACACAGAGTTCAACTATTTCTAGATTGGTTTGGGGGTGTACTCAACTAGAGATAGAGCAGGGAGCTTAGAGGATTTAGGAGTGCTAAGGAGTCATTGATAGCTCGAAGTGTTCCAATGGACTCAAAGTAGGGTACACAGATGTGGATCATTCGCGGTGGTCTAGTATCCTAGGCGGCGAGCCTAGGCCGGCGAGGCACCTTTGGTGGATACGGGAATCTGCTAGAATTAGGCTCTTATCAACCCTTGACAGATGTTACAGCTAGTCATAAACGTTGGCATAGACTTAGAAGGTGATAGATAGGACTTGTTTGATGGATGTTATGATTGTTATGGTTACTTCTATCTTATTTCTCTTAGTAGAATATCACCTAGTGGATTCTAGAAAGAGAACGGGAAGTGGGGCCAAGGTAGTCTATTGAGACTTCTATCCTAGTATACTTTTATCTTTTGTTATTCTTGGTATTTTGATTAGACATGTTGACTTTGTGTTGGCATGGACCCGACCGGTATGACTTTCCATACCTATGTTCCTTATATTATTGCAATTTATATGGTATTTTGAGAGCTGTTTATGTTCACACCAGATTATTGTCTGATCAAAGATTTTATGTTTCCTCTCAATATTATGGGTGTTTATCGATGATGTGAATGAGTAGGCAAGGTGATAGATATTAGCATTGCTTGAATCTATAGAGGTGGATTTGCTGAAGGTGGCACCTTTTCATGTTACACATGTAGAGCATTGATAGTGTTATTTATTTTGAGGTAGTTTATCAGTGAGCTTATCTATTTCTTGTATAAACTCTATTGTTATTATGTATAACTATATGACCATATACTCTGATTATGTGGGTTATTTAGTTATCACTATCTCTCCTGTTGTATTTGTGATTATTATATATTCTCTGATGCGCTGTGAGATATTAACAAGTTCTATGATTATGTTCCACGTTTTTGTTCCTTTATCTTCTTTTCTCTTCCCTTCTATTCTATTTCCTTCCTTTTCTCATATTTCTTTCTTTGAGAAACTTTTCTACACTGATGGTGTAGGGCGATCATTACACGTGGTATCAGAGTTTAGGATGCGTAGTTTGTTAACCTAAGCTATATCGGAATCGAGAGTTAATCTATATGAGAAAGTACGCATTTGTGATATATTTTAGTTTTCAAACTATATACTAGTAGTATATATTGTGTGAGTTGTTCTACATAAAAATGCCATGGATTATGATTTCCTTTATTAGCGACCGGTCGTCCTTATCATTTACTTGTGATGATCTAGCAAACGAAGGGTATCACAATTTACTCTGTTTTTGGAGTTGGAAGTTGGGCAGGATCGAAACTGTTAGATTCGAATTATGGAATATGTTCTCAATGGTGGTGAGAGTTACTGTTGGGATGTCCTAATTTTCTGGTTGGTTTTGGTACTCAAGTGTAGCCTCGGTTTTATCATGTAATACGGATAATTATGTGTCCATGAGTTAAGCTGTTCTTTGGAATGGAATCGACTGTTTTCGTGCAAATGCTATATAGTTTAGTCTCTTATTTGGTGTTCTTCGATGACTTGGAGTTACGTGGTCTTGTAAGGTTGAGGGTCACCTTTAGGAAACTACAAGTATGAATCTTAATTGGTTGAGGATTCTTGTTTCGATTTCTTATAAATCGGTCTGCTCGGGACTAGTTAATGATTCGCTACAAAGGGGCTTGTTTTGGCTTCCTGGAAGTTATTGTCTTGTGGAGGTTCACCCATTTTGGCGACATGTCTATGATTGGAGTATACGACCTAATTCGATTCTATCGTAGCACGAGTCATCCTTCTGCAAATGCTTTGCATAGTAGGTCAGAGGTTTCACGGGGGTAGGTGATCAACTGGAAAGAAAGATCAGCGAGGCACTTGATGTTTGAGCCTACACCTAGTTTTAGTGGTTTCTCTGTGTGTAGGAATGAATCGTGGAGGCATATGCATTGATCGACTTCTCCATTTCATCGAGCGTTCCCTCGAAAGGAGAAACGAGAAACAATGTCGCCACTTGACCTATGCTCTCCACCAATAGCATTTCCATGCGTGTTTTATAATGACGTCGATATTTAAACATACCATCTTATCTGTTGGGTTATGGATGGGATGAATTTGGGATTTGAGAATATTGATCTATCTTCTTTGCTTGTGACTAACCGTGTTGAGGGTTTAGTTAAACCATACGTTTATAACATCCTGTGTTTGTTCGCCGGGAGGTAATACTTGGGATGATTGTAGCATTCATAAGATTAGTTTCGGGCCTCAAGGTGGAGGATTGTTATAGCGTACTATTTATAATTGGCAGTATACATGGTTTTTCAAAATTTATCTCATCGAGTCATGTTTTCGTGATTGTTAATTTGGTTTTTATTGATTGCTTAAGCTCAATTAAATCTGCTATTCGAGTATAGGAATTTTTACTATTGGGTGGATACGGAACGTCAACGGTAGTGAGAGGTTGTTGATGACAATAGTGGGTTAGGATATTTTTCTTTTTAGTATTGAGTCATCCTTGATCTAGTGATAATGGAGAGCGAGTTGCTTATGGTTAGACGATAGCAAGTTGAGATATCAAGTTCTCTAGTAGCAAGTCATGATCTGATCTTATAGCTTGAGAAGATCTGAGCACATTCAATGAGGTGACCAGATCGCCACTATATTTGAGTTGAGTTATGTATCAATCTAGATATTGATGTTGGATTAGTGGTTATGCCTCTAAAGCATGTGTTTGCGAAAGACAATCCAATATATGTTTCTATTTTTGAGATGGCTAGCCGGGTTAGCTCTAAGATACGAAAGGAGGTTTTCTCACTTCGAATTCCCAAGTGGATTTTTCCAATGGGGAATTAGTAGTTATATGCCTATTTAGGATTTTATGCTGCTTTGAGTTGGATTGGTCAGTTATGCTATCAAATCATGTTGTGAGCCTGGTTGGGTTATGCTCGTGTTGCTTGATTGCATTTCCTTCCTCTCTTGGATAAATCATATGTACAAGGCTTTTTTGTGCTGTTGGTATGGAAATACACTGTTTGTTTTGGCATTTCACTTCAAGTTGGGTGAAGTGAGGTACTTAGGTCACATTGCCTTAACTAGGTAGTCATTTTCGATCCTACAAAGGCTATGTTGGCTGTACCCGAAAGAGCGGTTTTCATGTTCTAGTCGATGATCAAAGTTGCTCATGATGGAGTATTTGAATCTCGGTTCAGAGTCGATAGCGATAGAGTTCGCTTTAGTGTTTCGAAGGCACTGTTTATTAGTTAGGAGTTGAAGTTCTCAGTGTCATTACCTTACCGGGGTTTCTCCTCTCCGAGTAGGATCTTGACCTTTGTCGGTAGTGATGATTCAGATTCCTAGCCTCGCAGTATTATTCTTTTGTGCTGGAGGTGTACTATTTAGAAGCGGTATTCCAATAGTGAGTGTTGCTCACTTTTATCACTGGTTATAGCTTCATGGTACAAAATGTTGTTGTACGGATGAAAACAAATCGGTTGGTTTTGTATTGAAGTTCTATTGTTGTAACCGCCATCATAGGAGGGTGTTTGGCACTCATTTCTTGATGAGCGATGGTCAACTAACTAATGATAAATGAGAAGTGTTGTGTAGCTCTCCATAGCTAGAGTGATTTTCGTTGGCTTTCATCGAATGATTATCAAGGATTTGAGGGTAGCGTGACATCACTTGAGTTGTGCACGATTCGATGACGAGGGATACTACAGTTACTTCCTTTATTTTAGTAGATTGGCAACCGTTGTTGTCGAAACATATATTGATTAGATGTCTCATTTTGATTAGAGTAGTATCCTACATGCTAGGATAGACGTGGATGTTATTTTTCATGAAATCTGTTATTTTGTTATGCACGTTTGACTGTTGATATTTTACATGACCACTTATGTTTTCATGATTGTTATGCATGTGGATGGTTGTTTTGTTGTGGCCATTCATTTCCATACATGACTCGATAAGTTTTTTTCCTTGTTGGCTTCTACCACCTTATTTAACCATCTGTGTTGAGTATGTGTTTTGGTACATGGAGCATGAGATGATTGTTTGGATGATTCATGCTTGCTTTAAAAAGAGGTATGTAATAGTTGCAGTGTTGTGGTTTTTCCCTTAGTGCATTTTGATGGTTTTATGTTTGAGCCATTGTTTCCTTTTATTAGTTTGGGCCTTATATAGCATGTTTTGATTTTTTCGGATCGAGCCACGCAAAGAAGTTACTATCGAAATTTTCTGTGGATTTAGCCAAAGTTGGAAGGAAGTCAAAATTTGATTATCGGATTGAGATTGTCTTCTAACTAGCGGGTTTTCTATTTTATTCCCACTACCAGTTAGGTTGGGAATAAGTGTACGACACAGGTATTTGGCATGGTATCACGGCGATTTCAGCTTTAATTGAGGTTATGCTTATGATTGGAATTTTGTCTCCATGCCAATTCCTTGTCTACTCCCTCTGTTGTGACCACTTTCTCGTGTAGTTATTGAGAGGAGTAAGGGGGAATTTGGTTTGTATCATCGCTTACCCAAGGGTGTTGGGTTGCATTATTCAATCGTTGAGGATTTCAAGGATAACATCCTATAAGGAGGGGAGTATGTAACAACCCGTACTTTAGCGATTGAATATTTAAATATTGGTCTTTAATTAATTGAGTGATAGATCAAAAGGTGATTTTTCACAAACGATCCTATTACGATCCCGAGACTAGTTTTATTATGTCTTGTTGTCCATTAGGTGGATAAAAAGTGTATGAATCGCTACATTTCGAGATCGGGAGATTAGAGAGTCAAAACTATCTTGATATATGCGTAAAATTATTGTTTTGGAGTGCAGTCCCATATTGCGAGAAAAATTATACCATTAAAACTATATTGTTGAGGTGATATACAATATCTTTTCTTCTATTGAACTTGTATTGACAAGCTTTACCCTATGGAGCATGTTTCAACTAATTTAGTTAAGGTAAGTGATATTGTCTCTCACTTTACTATAGTTGTTTGTATAGTATAAAAACTGTATTTTTGAACATAAATGAATTTCGAACGTTATTTCTAACATAATAAAATCTAATTAATAATTTTATAAATAAATTTAAAAGTATTTTAAAAATATTCTAAGGTTAAACACCACATTTTATCCTATTTGTACACTATTTGTCGATATTGCTAGATTTAGGACATTTTGACATATAACCCATTTTGATTGCTATAGATTATTCCATTGATGATACTATGGATTATTGTATATTATTTTAGATATTTATAGGATTGATTGCATGGTTTCTTTTTTGCGTAGTTTGGTTGTATGCATAATTATTGGCGATCTAGGATTAGGATAGATTCGCGAAGAAGCTTCGAGACATGCATATCTACTTGAAGGCAGTGGACAAATTTCACGGTGAGTAAGATTTCGAGATGGAGGTAGTAGATGGACTCGATGACGAGTAGGATTTCGTGACAAACGTTGAATGTTTTCACTGGACGAGTATTTAATCAATTTTGGTTAAATACTTTGTCTGACTGATTGTTCGTAATTATTATTGAGTGATCAATATCGATAACTATTGGCGTTGATCGTTTTGACCAACTTCAACATAGACGATAAAATTATTTAGAGGAATCGATCTGGATTGCCCATTCGATGGTGGACTCGACATTATGGATCTTTGATCAAATATATTGGTGGGGGAAGGATCGATGCTTTACTAGTGAGTACAAATGGATGGGTAATCCATGAATTGAGGGGTCGAGATCCCCATAGTGTGCCAGTGCATTAGTTTCAAGCTCAGATGAGTTCGGAATGGATCGACGAGATGGGTCGGTATTATGCAGTTCATGGGTTAGCCAGACCGTGTGACAAACCGATGGGTGGATCAGAGTTATGCAGTTCATGGTGAGGCGTGGCTGCGGGATGGATTTAGTGTTATGCAGTTTGTGGTAAGTCAAGGCTACATGATGAATTGATGTTGTGCATTTCATAGCAAAACAAGGCTGCAGAATCATGGATCGATGTGATACGTACTTCATGGTGCAAGTAAAGTGACAGGATAGTGGACTAAAAGATGGGGTACTATAGAGAAGATCGATTAGGATCAAAGAGATCGTGTACCCTAGGTGGGGAGCCTAGGTCGGGAGGGTACATGTTAATGAAACATGGAGTTTGATTTTAGTTGATTGGTTTGAGGGCGTAACTCAGAGGATTTAGGAGTGCCAAGGAGATGTTGATAGTTTGGGTTTTTTTGGTGAACTCAATACAGGGGCATAAAGACAAGGTTACTGTATGACCAATGGCATGGTCTAGTAGCGTGGGTGGCAAGGCACTTTTGTTAGACACGGAGTTCTTCTAGAATCATAGTGTTATCATCCCTTGACATATGGTATAATCCGTCATAACCGGTTATCAATGTGGGAATGATTTAAGAGGTGATAGATTCGACTTGTTTAATGGATGTTATGATTGTTATAGTTGCTCCTATCTTATTTTTCTGAGTAAATCATCACCTATAGGATTCTGAAGAGAGGATGGGGAATGGGGCCAATGTAGGCTATTTAGATTTTTCTACCCTAGTACATTTTTCTATTTTTTTATTATGGGTAGCATATATTATTTGATTATATGTGCTGACTCTGTGTATGTAGGGACACGAGAGGTACGACTTCCATACTTATATCCCTTCTTTTTTTGGCAAAGCTGACCGATTTTTAAGGTGACCGCAAACATCTTTTATTATATAACTAATAATAAAAATACAGTATAGCACATGTGACTGTTAGTTGTCAGTCTGCTACATTCGGTTTTTAAGGTGGACCGTCCACCACATACGGAATTTATAGTGTTTTGTCCGCTCTACCTAATCAGGTTTAGAGAACTGGAGCTGCCTAAGAAACCAAACTACAAATAGTTACATACTAATAGAGATGTGATTACATAACAAAATACAAATGATACACTATAAGTTAATATCTACACTCAGTACTATTCACAGAGTGGACAGCAAGGACCATAGACATGAACAAAAAAGTGTAACAATAGTATCATTATTTTGAGAATACCCCAAAGCAAGTGGCTTCAGAGGATATTGACATGAATAGTCCACAATAGAAGGACAATTTCTCGAGCCCAAAACCAAGCAGCTTCCCATTTCATATTTATAGGTAGGACAAAGGCCCAACCAATTCATCGAACACATCACCAAAATAGACAGAGACCATACGGCAGCGTCACAAGACAATATGACATAAGTGTATTGTACGTCATGAGCATAAATTTCCCAGTGAGTTGACCCAAGACAAGTTGGAGAGGAGGGATAAAGATGACCAGAAAACGTCTATGCCGTCAAGAGCTAAGCTTCACTAGTGGCAAGACAAGGTCAGGGAAATAAACCAGTTCGTCAACCCAATACATGCAAGAATTCCATTAAAGAGAACAAAATCCAAACATCCAGAAAAGAAATCCAAACTACTCATCTGACCAAAACATATCCTCAGCTGTGTACAATATTGAATACCAAGACAACCATTCGTACTACCCAAAGCATAATCCAACCAAGATATCATGTTCACCGTGCTGAAGACTATGGAGTTCCCCCCTTAGCAACCACGGTTGGTTTGGTATAATCACTGCATTCAGATAGCAGAGTGGTGAGTCATGTGTTCAGCAACAGGCTTCAGATGTTACTGCTGATGCAATCCTTCACGATAGCTATAAGCAAACCCTAACTTGACAAGCCGAAACCACAACATCACATTCCAGAACACAACAAAAATGAGATCAAAGCCAACATCTATCACCAACTGTCTCCATACCAACTGGCTTGGCCAGACAAAGGTCGGACATAACGCTCAACCAACAATTAAGGCCATAGACTCACTAGGACACCTGACGTTGTGCATTACGTACAGTAATTGTGCAACAACAAGAGACGAAGACCACCGTAGTAGAGATTATTGAGTTCAGAAAGAGATGAAAGGCAGTTGTATCAGGATAGTGTCGATACATAGGAGAAGACGGGCTAGTAGACGAGGCAAGGACCAGAAATTGGGGACATTTGGCCACTAGGTTTTAGATAGAAACTTGAAAAATAATCTTCGCTTGTACCAACGCGTGGAGAAATCAGGAAAAAAAGGAAAGCAATGGTAGAATCGAACATTGGAAGAGGAAAATAGGCGAGTAGATGAAAGCGTAGAGGAAGATAAAAGAGGAAAGGGGTACGATTCTTGTCACCATTGACAGCTACAAGTGAAACGAAAACCTTTGTTTAGATGTGATATATGATATATCCCTTGTGTTGTTTCTACTTGTATAGTATTTTGAGAATTGCTTATCGCTCACATTAAACTATTGTCTGATTTAAGGATTTATGTTTCCTCATACTAACTTGGGTACTCATCGATGATGTTAACAAGTAGGCAAGGTGATGGGTATATTAGCATTGCTTGGAGCCACGGAGGTGGATTTGCAGACACCTTTTCAAATTATACATGTATTATTGTTATTTATTCTACTATGTTGCATTGTGGAACCTTGGCATTGTTATTTATTTTGAGATAGTTTACCAATGAGTTTATTTATCTCCTGTCTAAACTCTGTTGTATTAATAACTGTATGAGAATGTATTCTGATTATGCTGGTTATATAGTTGTAAATGTATTTTCAATTATATTTGTGATTATTATATATTGTCTGATGTGCTATAAGATCTTCGATGGGTTATGTGATTATATTTTATGTTTTTGTCCCCTTATCTTCTCTTCTTTTCTCTTCCCTTCTACTACATTTCCTTCTTTTTCTCTTATTTGTTTCTTTTATCAATTGTTCCGGACAAATGGTGTAGAGCGGTAATTACAGCGTGTCAGCTTAACCATTTTTCTCCTCATTTCCGCTCGAATTGACACTCTCCATTAACTGGCTGGTATCATGAGTAACTTCGAGAAAATGCTATCGCTTGAGACAAGGCAATATGTATGAGGCAAAGTGACACACCGTTTTGGCAATGAGCCGTGATTAATAAGAAGAAAAAAACATATTTTCTCCTTTTTAAGTAATTGTTTTCCATCAACTCCATTTATTTAAAAATTTAGTTAGTTAACAAATGTTTTTTAAATACTTGTCATAATTGTATCATGGATCTAAAATTTAAATTTTGTACAATATTTCTGTGCTCATTAATTATTATTAATATAATAGTAATTTACTTAATTTTTTTAGCTTAGAAAATTCATATCAGTCAATAATATCATACGAAATATCCCCAAAAATCACAATAAATTACTCTTTATATCGTCTTCATAATATAAATATCTTGGGTCCAATAACATAATCTTGTTATTTTATATAATTGAAAACCAAAAAATATGTATTATCCAACTTAGAAAATTCACTTAATATTCATATTAACTTATAAAATTATGAAATTTAAAACGCACTTCCTAAATAATATTTCTGTTACCATATTGAAATTTCAAAGCAATTGGGGTTCATATGCTGGGCTTTGTAACTCAAATCCAACGAAATTTCATAGATAATGCTCATAAATAGTCAACAAGCATATATATAGTTATTTAACAAGCAAATATGACACAAAGCACCATACCCAATCATAAACAATATATTTAGGTTTACCTTGAATCCTAATTTAAACATGGAAAAAATAGGATATTACTTTTATTTATCTTGATTTAGAGAGAAAATGAGAGTTAATGATGATTTTTTTTTTAATTTAGACTTTTATATCTTCTAGCTTCCCCCTCCATGTTCTTCCTACCTTTGGCCAACACCTTTAATTTTATGTGTTCTTAGGAAAAAATGAAATTAGGACACAAGAGAATAAGGTATTAGTGTAGAAATTGCCTTCTTTTCATATTTTATCATTCTCATATTCCTCATTTTTATTAGATATTTTAATTGACCTAATTATTTTGGTATTAAGGCACGAATTATTCATTTAATCAGATCAAAATCTTCTCATCATACTTTGTTATTTTATTTTATTTTATTTAGCTAATCATATATTAGGAGTGTTATAGACTTCACTCCTTAAATAATTTCAAATTTGAAATTATGATAAGAACTCATATTAAATAAGAAAATATAGATGTAAAATATACCACCTAACAAATCTAGATAAGTAGCACTAATATTATCCTTTATTTTCCAGGTATAGTCTCTTTTATCGTTACTGCACCAGACTTTCGAAAACTTAACATCTAGTTCCATAACTTCTTCTCATTTCTAGCTATAATATGAAATGGATATCTAACAATGGTCATGTCCAGTTCTACTACTATGTCTTCCAATGCTGTTGGATTAATAGCAATCTCAAGATCTTGAACACACTATCTAATATGTGAAATATGAAGCATACTAAGGATTCCTATCAGCCAGTTGCTAACTCTATCATGCAAGTGGGTTTCTTTATTCTCTCGACGTTAGAGAACGGTCCAACAGATCTACCTGTTGACTTCCTCATCTTCCAAACTATATTATATCTTTAATTAGCGGTATTTTAACAAAACTCAGTCTCCAATTGAAAACTTCAAGTCTTTTCATCATTTTTCTACATAACACCTTTTTTTAGTACCAAGCTTCTTTCATCCTAGCTCAAATTAACAATACCTTTTATGTGGCTTCTCTAACTATATCTGGACCAAGAACTACTTAATCCTTGGTTTTTGGCCAAAAAATTGGTGACTTACACGCCTTCCATACAAAAATCAAATGTTGTCACTTATGTACTAGTTTGATAACTGCTGTTATAGGAAAATTCCTCTAGATGTAAGTGATCTTTCTTAATCCTCCAATATCAAGACTTCAATTCTCAATAGGTGTTATAATACGTGATTAACTCGTTTTATTTTCCCATTTTTTTGCGTTGTTAAGTGATATTCATTTTGAGCTTGGTATAATACTTCATGTAGAAGTTTCCAAATTTTATTAATGAATAAAAGCTTCTCTATCACTAACTATATTGTTAGAAATTCACGCAGTCTAATTATATTCTTCAGGAATAATTTAGTTAATACATGTGATGTTCTGGTAAACTTAATGGGAATGAAATAAGCACTCTTGGTCCCCCTATCCACTATAATTCATATACTTTTTTCCCTTATTTGACTTTTGCAACTCATTAATGAAGTCCATAAATATAAAATCAATTTTCTTACGGCAATTTCCAAAGGTTGAAGTTACTGACTTGATTTAATATGTTCGGCTTTTACTCGTTGATAATTCAGACATTATCTTGCGTGTAAGTCTATATCCTTCTTCATACCTTTCTAAAAGAAACTTCTCTTCATGTACAAACACATCTTGGTTTCTCCCGGCAGAATAATGAACTTTGATTGAGTGTATTCTTTAAGTACTTCTTTGCTTTGGCCTTTAATATTTGAAGCACATAACAATTCTTTCCTCCTCGACCATCCAATTTTGTCAAGAATAAAACCCATTAGATCATTTATCATGATTCTAGTTTCTAACCTTTTGATCCTTTCAACTAATAATCGATCATCCTTTTACTTAGAATAAATCATGTTGATCATTACAGGTCGAACTTCTAAGCAGGATATTATAATGGTTCGGTGACTAGAATTAGCTTAAATCTTATCTATATCTACATATAGTCAAAGTTTCTACATTTTGCAATTAGCTACCATTGTTAATATTGAATTCTAATGATTCCAACTAAGTGCGTCTGCAATTTTATTCCGTTTTCCTACCGTATACTCAATTCCAAAATTGTATGATCCCGAAAATTCTAACCATATTTATTGTCTTATATTCAACTCCTTTTGATAAACAAGTATTTTAAAGACAAATAATCTATAAACAACTCAAATCTTTCTCTCAATAGATAATGTCTCCATGCCTTTAGAGAAAAAAATAATTGCAACTAACTCTAAATCATTAGTTGGACACCAAATTTCATGTGGTTTGAGCTATAGAGAAACATAAGCAACAAATTTACTTCTTTGCATTAAGGTTGCCCTATTCCTATACCATATGCATCAGTATAAACAACCAAATATTGATTTCCTTTAAGTACAACTAAAGCGGGTGCATTGGTCAATAAATTCTTTAGCATCTAAAATGCATACTTGCATTTGTCGATTTAAACAAAGTTCAACACCTTCTTGGTAACTAAGTCAACGACGCTGCTATATGGTAGAAATCTTTGGTTTTTCCTCTATGATAGCTAGTTGGTTCAAGAAAATCCTTAATATCAGTTCTATCTCAGCTCTCTTCCAATTATTAATAGCCTCGATCTTTCCAAGATTTATTGATAATCCCTTCTTTGAAATTGTATAACCAAGAAACTTCACTTTCCTTTTTCCAAAAGTGACATTTTAGGAATTTAGTCTTTAATTGATGTTGTTTGAAGGTTTAAAGTAGTATTCTAAGATAAGTCTCTTAGGTTCATTCACTCTTAGAATAAATCAGAATGTCGTCTATGGATAATAATATAAATATACCCAAATTCTCTTGGATTATATGGTTCTTCAAGTCTACCAAGAATGTTGATGCATTAGTTAACCCAAATAGCATGACTGATAACTCTAATTATCCACATTTATCTTAAATGTTATTGACAAAACTGTATGTTTAGCTACCCACAGTTGGTGGAATCCTATATCCAAATCTAATTGATGAAACACTTTGTCTTTGTTAAACTGCTCAAACAAACCGTCAAAGGATATTTGTTCTTTATTGTATTCTCATTTTACTTCCTATTGCTGATACATAGTCTCAATGATCCATCAGGTTTCCTTACGAACACCGCAAAGGCTTCCTAGGGCAGAATATTTTTTTTGAAAGGCAAGTAAATTTTATTCACACTAAAGAATTACATGGAAAATACAATGTCAAAACGGTCTGTACAAAAGCTATACATCATAAATATATTACATGATTTTACAGCAATGAGAAAAAAACAATAAAAGAAAGAAACGACTCCAGAAAAACTCATAACTGCACATCATGCACTTTCAATCAGCACCAAATCTTCAACAGCTTCCATCACTCTCATACTACAATATACTAACTATCTTCAGCTTCATTAATATCTTCTTATGAATCATAGCATATAATTCATTAAAATTCATTGTTCGTTGACCAAAAACTCTTTGATTCCTCTGATCAGACCAGATTTCATATATGAATGTCTTAAGAATCTGCAGCAACGTCCTTTTCCTCGAGTTCTTCCACCTGGTTTCTTTAAAGATGTTAAACCACTCAATTTCACTTATATTAGAAGGTCTGTAAAAGCTACCATTCGAAAGAATTATCAACCAAATGCTATACACAAATGAACAAGCAAAGAATAAGTGAACATTGCTTTCATCCCAACATTATAGAAACCACATTTAGCATCAGGAATTCATCCCATCATATGCAGTTTTCGTTTGATAATGAATGCGTTAGCCATCACCTTCCACAATAAGATTTTTTTTCTTTGCCGAGCTACCCAAATTTCAAATATGAGATGACCATGCAAAAGAGTGCTTCTCCTATTGCAAAGCTTTATAAACACTATTAATACTGTGAGTACCTCCATTCTAAATAATAGCATTTTCAGAAGAAGATTTAAACTTGCTTTCAACAATTACATTCCAGAATTGCCTTAAGGAAGAACTGGAGTATGGTAGAGTGATTTCACCATCATGCAAGAAATCCTCAACCAAAGCAGAATCTGGAATACCTGAATTCAGTTTTATATCATATTTAACCATATTGCTTAAGATTAACCCCTCTTTTGCCCAAAGATCATGCCAAAATGAGGAGTTCTTCATAACCAAATAATTCTGTTGAATGAAAGGTATAAAAACAATCATAAGTTTCAAGATAATCCTCCAATTCCAACTGGTATTCTGATTTATCTGCATCTTCCAAAAATTATTGCTGCCTATCATATTCTTTTTCATCGAATGAGTCCACAAACTACCATCATTATCAAGTAGCTTATTGAAATACACTGAGATTGCAGCCTTGTTCCGAAGAAATAAATTTGTAATTCCAAACGCACCTTGCTTTTTGTCATCATAAAGTTTACTGTAAGCAATGGGAATTTGTTTCTTTGAGAATGGGTCTCCATGCCACAAGAATTTGTTTAAATCACTTGTAATCATTTTGATGAGTTTGGTTGGTAGAATGTAATGCCTTGACCAGTACGTGGTCATAATAGTAACTATAGATTGAACTATAGCGAGTCTTCCCGCTTGTGATAACTTACTACAAGGCCAAAGCATTAATTTTCCAATGATTTTTCAAAAAGAGGTGTCATTTTTCCTTTGAAATTCCAAAGCACATTAAAATAAAACCCAAATATGCTGATAGCTCCATAAGCCCTGAAAAAGTGATGATCACATTCTTCTTGTCATCTTGCAAACTAGGAATTAAAATTGATGATTTACTAACATTCATCTGCAAGCCAGTGATCCTGTAGATTTGTGTAATGTGGATAAAATGCATTGAATATTAGATTTAGTTGGCTTAGTGAAGATAACCAAATCATTTGCAAAAAGGAGATGAGTAATTCGTGGATCCTTACAATTGGGATGTAGCTTCTATTCCTTCTTATTAGCCTTGTCCAACAAAAGGGAATTCAATAATTCCATTGCTACAATGAACAAATATGGTGAAATGGGATCCCCCTGTCTAACCCCATTAGTCCCTTTAAAGTAACCATGCAAAGCATCCTTTCCTTGAAATGGAATAGTTAGAGATGATATGCATGTAAAAATCCAAGCTAAAAAAGGTTTGGGGAAGTTTATCCTCGACATTATTGCAATAATTATCCTTCTATTATAAATCCTCGACATTATTGCAATAAATATTGTCAAAAGCCTTCCTTATATCAAGTTTAATCATGCATCTAGGTGTAATACTCCTTATATTATAACCATGCAACAATTCCTAGGTTATTAAAATATTATCACTTATTGAACGACCACTAACAAAAGCTGCTCGATTACATGAGATAAAAGATGGAAGTATAACTTTCGTTCTACTAGCCAAGACCTTAGTTATCACTTCATACACAAAATTGCAACAAGAAATAGGTCTAAATTCTGAGACTAAAGTACGACTATCAACTTTTGGAATTAAAGCAATGGCAGTGACTGATAAACTAGTAGGTAACACATTGTTTATGAATAAAAATTTAATGTCTTTTAAAATATCATCACCTATTATTGCCTAGCACTTCTGAAGGAAATGAGCATTAAACCTGTCTGGTCCTCCAAAACTTGTTGTATCCAGACTAAATACTTCTTCTTTAATTTATGCATCGGTGATGAGCTTAATAAGATCTTTTGATTGCTGATTGGACAAAGAAGGAAGCACAAAGTTGAAAAGAGGAAGGACATTTGCAGAAAAACCACCGATTGAAACCAAAATTGAACAAAAACATTATTAATCCCTGAATCAGATGTTTGAAGATCACCATTCATCTTTTGGATCATGGAAATATCATTAGAAGCCCTTTTGATCTTTAGAGAGGCATGAATTTTTTTTAATTCCTATCACCTTCCAGTTCTCTTCTAAATGCCTTCTGCTTACTACTTGAATTTTTATATCTAAAGCCTTTTCCAACTTCTTTTTAAGCTTATCCTCCACCACTATCATATTTATATCATTAGAATTCAAGCTCCTGATTTCCTGCACTTCCATTGATTCCTCCCTTACTGCTGTTGAAAGTAAAGCACCCTTGCCAAAATTTGAAGAAGCCCAAGCCCTAAGATGAACTTTCAGTGCCTTCAATTTATTTACAAGGGATAAAAGAGGATTTTTATTAGACTGATAAGACCAAAGTTGCAATAAAACATTAGAAAAAAATACCATGATTTAACCAAAAAAAAAAAAAAAATCTAAAAGAGGATTTATCCAAGCTAATGTTGTCTACAACTCCCTAATGTAATAGAAGAGGATTATGATCAGAAAATGTCATGGGAAGGACCTGATAGAAAGAGTATGGCCAGAGATTGAAAAAGTGAATGTTAGCAAACACGTGATCAAACTTACAGAAGGTGTTAGATCCAGTTTTGCTTCTATTGGACCAGGTATAACTAGATCCAAAGCTACTAACTAGAGAAAGACATGAAGAAAAAACAAAGCCTGATTAAGTGGAGCAATATTAGATATTGATAGAGGACAACCTCCAGATTTCTAAGAACAAGATGACATACAATTGAAATCCCCTCCAACCACACAAGGATCACTAGATGGCTAAAATCTATTTAAATTAAGAAAGCCTTATTGTAAAGATAGGGCATTTTGAGCATAAATTAAAGTAAAAAACAAAGTGAAGTTAGAAGGAAGATAGGTACGCTTGAAATGATTGAATTGCTCTAATGATGATAACTTTGATAGGTTGAAAAAAGTAGGATTCCACATCACTAAAAGTCTACCAAAACTAGCCTCTAGTAAATTATGTTCAAAGTGCCAAGAAGATGAAATGATAGATGTTGTTTTAATGGTAGTATTTGAGTCTAGTTTTGTTTCTGATAAACAAATTAAATGAATGTTATTATCTCTAATCAATGCTTTAATTTCTCCTTGCTTAGAGGTAAGATTCATATCTCTAATATTCCAAAATGCAATGTTGTGCCTCATTCAAAAGATAAAGGATATATTATTGAGAATGGATGCTTCCTTGTATGCCTTGCAGAAGTCATATTATTGCCTCCTGCTGGCATTACATCCTGTAAAGTAAACTCCTTACCCTCATTTAAATCCTTAGTTTCAACATTTGAAGATTTCTTGGATTTCTTCTTTTCCCCTTTTGTCTTTTCCTTACTACTATGTGTTGATGTTCCAACATTCAAATGAGATGATAAATTTATAGAGATAGATTTATGAGATAATGGAGGTGGAAGGATTATGTGAGGAGTAGAAAGGTGAGAATATGGAGAAGAGGAAATATTTGATGTATTAAGCTTGCAACTGAATACTTGGTCTAATAAAATTCTTTATTTTTAGATCTGCTGACAACACATTTAACACCTTCATCTAAGTAGGTTCCATCTTATTAGGTGGTCTACTTATAATTCTGCTCGAGTATAAGAATTATTCCGAGCTCTAAGGCTTATTTTGTTGGTAGACTTGTAATATCTGCAAACACTCTAACTACAAAATCTTGATTTAATTTGTCGTCCTCCTCTATTGCATTACTAAAGTACAAATATCAAAATTCGAATTTTCTACTAAGTATACTATTTAGTCTTGACTACTTCGGTGTCTTTCGGTATTTTCCTGTCTTGGCAAAATATCAGCTCCCAATATGATCTCGATTCCCTTGAAATCAAATGTAAACAAGTTACAAGCAAAGGTATGCTTTGAGCTCTCAAACTTCAAATGATTTCATTTCCATTTTAGAGTTGTTGACCTCCTACTGGATTAATTATCCTTAAGGGAGTAACAAAGTACGATGGTTCTACGCTATGCTTATCTACAAAACAATGACATATAAAGAAATGCATCCATGCCAGATAACACACTAACAGGCAAGCAATGAATCAGAAACATTTCTCCCATCATAGACTTCCCCTTCCCCTCTATAGTTGTTTTGATGTAGAAAGCTCCACAGAAAATACTCACTTTCTTTCCTTTTATGGGTTTCTTGCACTAGTCTTATAGTGTCAAGTCTAGTTACAATTAAGTCACTTAATGTTCTTTCTCCCAATGACAGTCTTTGCATATTTTCAATAACACCCATTCACAAAATGACGTTCTTATTACAATTATAGAACATAACTTCAACCTTTCCTTTATTAGTAGCTCCACTCTTCTTATTTCTCTACTTAGGATAAGACTTTCTGTTTTGGCTTTGTCCACTTTGAGACTCCTTAATGTTATCACTGCAGAAAGCGAGCATCTCCTCATTCCTTAACGACATTTCTATTCCTGCATCACATGAATCTTTTATGTGTAATATATTTGCTCTAGCAAACTCTAGTTTAAACCTTAGAATAAACTTCTTATTTTCCTTAATCACTATGCCTATAGTTGCATATCCATAACTGGACAACTCCTTAAGCCTTATTGCAAGCTTAAGCATTGGCATGCCTTGTTGTACTAAATCCACAAAAATTTCTAAGCAAGATTGACGTAGCAATCTTTATCATGAACCTTTCTTCAAATTTTCTATGAAACTCTGCCAAATAATGATATCTTTATCTACACTACCGATAATATTGTTCCCCCAATACAAAGCTCCTTGATGTTTTTTGGATGTCGTCTCTTCTTTTGCTCATCATTCAATCATAAATTATCAAAGATCCTTTCACAGATAAAATAATGATATCTTTAACTATACTAACAATAACATTGTTCTACTAATACAAAGCTCCTTGTATTTTCTTTGATGTCAATCTCTTCTTTTGCTCATCATGCAATCATAGATTATTAAGGATCTTTTCACAGAGAAGTACCTAATTCTCCACTTCTAGAGCATCTTCAATTCGAACTAATAGTTTTCCCCTAAGACTCACATAATTTTGACTCTAAGTAGCATAACTATTAATTAGAACTTTGGGATTTTCTCCTCCAACCTGTAACAGTCCATTCAGTAAATACAGATTGCATAAAATTAGCAAAGAACCGATACACAACTCTCATATCCATCAGAGGTACTCCAACTCCCACATTAGCATTCAGTTGTTGACCTTGGGATCTCCCAATATTGAGTTTGACATTTCCACTAGTTGTAATGACGCTATCTCTATTAAGATTTACCATAAATCTGCATTCAAACTCAGGTAAAACACAAAAGAATAGTCTACGAGTTAAAGAAAGGAAAGAATGGAGATATGACCTATATATTTAAATACAATAAATACAAGTACATTACTATAGCGTTATCACATGCCCAAGTTTCTTCCTTGATTCATTAGATTTATGTTTAAAACCCTCTTTAAGTCCATAATTCTTCTAATTTTCCATGACTTATGCTCTAATACTAAACTGTAACAGCCCAATTGTGATGCCCACAACTAAGCGCTATAGATATTGTAGTCATCTATAATGCTAACTTCCAGTGATAGAATACAAATATATTAATTGCATTAATACCAAATGTGATGAGCACATATACTATTGGTACTCATATAACCAAATAATGCTTTATATAGGCACCCAATTTGATGTAAATCGGCAGTTGCTAAGAGAAATAGGATTGAGGGGGTGAAATGGAAGAGAAAAGAGGAGAAGAGAAGATAAGATGAAGAAAGAAGCATTGAATACAATTGTAAAACCTATCGTATATCTCACAACGCATTAGATGATACATAATAATAACAATCACATATATAAAATATGCATGACAATAATAATTATGTAACCATATAATCATAGCCTAAAGGTTCATATAGTTATATAGAACAATAACCAAGTCTATAAAAATGGTAAATTAACTCAATTGATAATCTATCTCTAATAATAAGTAGTTAACATTATCAAGGCTTAAAAGTGTCTCACAATGGAATAAACTATAACAATGCAAGTATAAATATGAAGAACTGTCACTTCATGCTAATTCACCTGCGCAGCTTTAGATAACGCTTACACTTGTTACCTAACCTACTCATCAGCATTGTCGATGGGTATGTAAGGTAATATGGGGAAACATAAAACCTTAGGTCAGACATTAGTCTAACGTGAACGATAAACAAATCTCAAAGCAATATATAAAATACGAAATAGTACATCGAATAGATGGTATGAAGAATCATACATGTCTTGTCCTTGCATCCAAAAAGTTTATATGTAACACTAAATATGTGCTTACCTATGCTAATCATAAGGTCAAAAGGTGTAACAGATGTCTAGGTACTAAAATGGTAATAAATAAGTAAACAACCATAGCTTCCATCATATATCCTCACATTCAGTCATTTAGTACCTTGAATATATAGCACCTGGCAAACCAAAATACTTGACTAATAAGGGTGTAAACAATTCCTACATCGTTTGGACTCTAACACAACAACGAACCTGCCCAGTTTCCACATACATTAGATTTTGGGCATAGGCGGATCAAATCATACATCAATTGGAGTCTAATCCCTTTATCGAGTACCCTTATCTTCCAAGTATGAATGTGACTCCAAGTACCAACAATCCTAGTGCATAAAAATTCAGTTGTAGAGTTCGTCACTAATAGTCGATATAACTCACACAAGAAGTCATTCGACAAATGGGCTATCCCTGGAGAACGTCAATTGTCGTGAAATCTCATCGACTACCCTCAAAGTCGCAATAGATATCTGCCATCCTCGACGAAGATCTGTTGCCATGGGAAATCATCAATTTCCTTTTAGAAACCCTCATGTAACTATACCAACCCCACTGAAACTCACTATGCCTCTAGAGATTCATAGATTTATTATTGATGCCATTACTATCAGTCATAGGATCACCATCATCGAACGACGAAGCTAGCACGTCTAATCATCACATAACCCCAATGCAAATAGCACTGGTCAAAGCGCTATCACCTCAAAACCGCTATTGAACGAGCCATCGTATGTTGTTCCTCGAATTACACCGTTATTAATGTTAAATTGTTCGAAATGAACATCATCAATAATAGTCAATGTAAACCACTTTATAGTAATCGATAATGTCCAACCTAATCATGTATTTAACCAAGGATCATATAAATACACATAAAGTAAAAAAAACGTCTGGTATTCATCGTGAAATCTAAGCTCATCGCCAAGTTCATCTTCCATATTTAGATTATCGCCAAGCTCTAGTACTGCCCCATCTTCCTATTTGTTACTGAACTCTAGTGCTCCTCCGTATTCAAATCAACATGCTTGCTCTGAAGCTTCTTCTTGAATCTATATCATATTTTTAAGCCTATTACCACTTGTGCACTTAATCAAAATACACCAACTTGTATGCTTGATTAATAAGCACAAAAATATGAAATTTTCATAGTCCTATATAGCTTTTGAACGAAGTTTTCAACCAAATTACATAATAGCATCAATAAGACATATCGAATCTATCTAAAGTGATTAATGTGGAATTAGTGCCAAAATACCGTAAATCTAGAGGTGTTGTCAAAATAGCACATAAATGGATAAAATCTGATATATAGATTAAAACTATTTAAATGGATTTTTAATTCTTTTATTTATTAAGAACTTGTTTTAACTATCCTAGAATCTCATTTTAATGTTAGAAATCACTTAGAAACATCAATTTTATAATATACTAGCAATTACAATTCAGTGAGAGACAACATCAATCACTTTATCCAAATTAGCTCAAAACTAACACTAATATGTAAGCCTTACATTACGAACTCAATGCAAGAAGTCGTGTCCAAAATGGATCTCAAATGCAAAGTTATGCCAGTTAGAAGATTGGAATTTTAACGAACATAAAAAATAACATAAGTATTCACCAACCAACCAGCTTTCGCCACGTCATTCGAGTTCCCACCTTAATGTCTCCTATGCACACTGCTCCTTCCACTCCAGTTCAAACTTAATCCGCCGCCCATCATCTAAAATGTATAGCCTTCGAGCCTCCGACATGCGATCTGACCGCACCTTGATGTCGCTTACATCGAACTCCCTCGCCATCGACCATACGGTTGCCACCATCCATATCCTCCTCTTGCACTCCCATGAAATCCATGTTGAATTCCGGAATCTACCTTATATATTGTAAATCTCATCGAGCACTACAAATTCACTTTTAAGTCGTGACATTTAAACGAATGGATTGAGAGAAATCAAGAAAAGAAAATTGTTGATTTCAAGCCAATGTATGTGATGGTTGGAATTAGTGTTCGGAGAATAAAATAATATTTTCTTGATCTGCATGCTAATATTTACAACGGATGGTCCAAAACGGGCTAAATGTACACAAATTCTAAACGAGAAGTGCTGACTAGGGATCCTGAAATAAAAATGCCTTCTGAACATATAGGATATGTCTCGTGGCTCAACTTCCTCGTTTGTGATACCAAACCATTTTTGAGATGTCAAAACTTACCATCAAGATTAACACGTGCTTTGAGTTCATGCGATTAAATGGTGCATCTAATCGTGTGAAACTCGATGTGTGTACCATCTCATCATTATAATTCTGATTGTACGTGTTTCATCGCAATTTGTGACTATGCCTCGAAACGATAATTTTCCTGCATATCGAGACCTTTGACCCTTAAAATGTCAAATCTCAAAATATATTGATACTTATACTTCCTACTCATGTCACGAAACTCAATGGAAGTGGTTTCAAGTCCTGATTCAACCATATATGAAAAAACAACACTTTGGAACCATTCCATCTATTAATTAACGATGAATATTTAAATAAATATTCAAATATTTCACCACTAAGAATACAAGTCATTGCATTCTCTCTTTCAAAAGATTTTATTCCCGAAATCTTCAAGCACTATAACCTAACACTCTTAAATAAGTAACGGTACATGATAAATCATCACTTATCACTTACGACAACCTTTGAAAGTGACTACAACAAAGGAAATATACTCAGAACTGACATGAATCCACAATTCTCATCCCTAAGCATAGTCACAATCAATTCCAGTATAGTGGTTGCTAGGATAAACGCCTATGTTTTACACTTATTTCCAAATGATCTGAGAATGGAAAAAGCGACAAACCCTGAATGGAAGGTTACTCAACTAAACACCATTTATTGACTTTTCATCCAACTTTGGCTAAAGTTATGGAAAATTTCAACAACATCTCCTTTGAACCGTTATGATTTGGACAACTACAACTTTTCAAATATATCCTAATCCAAAAAAAGAATAAAAACTCAAAAGTTGCCTCCCACATTTAGGGCATAAAATCATCAAAAATGTACCTAGGGCATAAAACATAGCTTTACATTTACTACATACCTCTTTCATAGCAAGCTTGGCATTTATTTGCGAACAATGCAAGTTAGATTCCAAATACTTAAGTTGCTTCTTTGTATTCAAATGAGAACTTAACAAAGAGAGTTAAACATAGTTGTAGTAATCACAATAAAATGACCATATGAAATAAATGAAATTCATCTAGTATAATCACTACGCTAGAAATCGATCAGATGGCAGATATCCACTGTTGTCTGATTGCATATATCTCTATCGTTAAATATTGTGCCGTCTCATTCTACATCAGGCCACAGATATAGCCCGTTGTCTGATTTGAACTATATTAACATATAAAAATATAGTCGTGTGTTATCTGATGTGGTGTTCTTGTTTTACAGACAGTTGTGATGAACATTATATGTTGTCTTATAGGTAATAAAATATTTATTTTACGTTATCTTACTAAAATGCATATTTCCACTAATTTTCACAACTGTCTTCTTACGTCGACAGATATATGTTTTTTAAAAGCAATTAACATAACTCAAATCAGTTTTTGTATGTGTTGCTCCTTCTCAAATGAAATGGCATAAAGCAACACAACTAACACGGAGCAATTTTGATAACACAGCAGTTCAAATTTCTGCTATATATAGACAATATTAAACAATATCATACGAACAATATCAACATCAACACCAAATCCAAATATATCCTACAAGCATCAGTTCAACATGAACAACATAAACTAGGCAATTAAACCCATGTGTACACAAAATTCTACAAAACCAACACTGGCAAAGCTGACTAACAAGGGTTCAACAGTCACATATAGAATTCAACACTATGATTATACAAATCGTAGACATGTGTAACCCATTCCACCCACACGACATCAATATCCTTTTGTGAAAAATTACTGCTTACACTCTTCTCCCACTGTAACAAATAGGAATTGCAGAGGTTAACTTTACCTGACATGTATCTCGATATATGCCTATATACAAGTATGGTAATGCACGAGTTTTAAACAGCATAACACAAGTGTTCGAGGAAAGCCCAACTAATTATGCAATAAACACTGGTAAGGCCGAAGCAACAAGAAGAATGAGTAGATCACATTATAGACACGTGAGACATGTGCATTTCAGAAATCAAATTTGCACAAGACATTAGATGTGAACAATTATTCCATGCAGGTGTATACGCTATATTAATGGATGACATTTTAAAATGGGTGCAAAACCTATCATTGCAACATCCATAATTCACACTTAAATAAACAGACCATAGCGCATGTAAATTATTTATATAAGAAAATACCCACGTGCAAGTGCAATATTGACAGCAGAAAAATGCACGATGACATGGTGCACCAACAATGGACAAAGCATGACTTTACTAATGGCGGCGACGCAACATAACAATGGACACAACAAGGGACACATACATACATACATACATACACACACACACACACACATATATATATATGTGTGTGTGTGTGTGTGTGCGTGTGTGTGTACTACCTTAGCAGCTCAAAGTTGATTCTTGTCTCCCACGATGTCTTTCATGTAGCGCATAACCCACAATACGCACGTCAAATGACCTCTCTATTTTGGAGCTCCCTGAGGAATGCATAGATATCAAGTAAACATATAATTCAATCAATCATGTTAAGGAAAAAGTCATCAGACTTGAGAAATATTGAGTACGAATGTATACGCACCAAACAAAGCTTCATTGAACTTGATTGTCTTTCAGTTTGTCCTGATTGTAAATTGCAATGGAGCTGCGAAGTAAACAAATACTCAAAAAGTTAACATTGGAAAGTAAACAAACATAAATTAACTACCATACCACTCAAATATAAAATAGCAACTACACATACCTGTTCACAATATTCATCCATTCACCAACATACAGTCGTCCTCTCAATGCATCCGTGAAATGAACAGTTTTTTTAGTGGGATTCACAACTATCAAACACCAATTATTGCTAACATTGAAACTACCACTCGGCATTCGTAACAAAGTATGTACAACATGAATCAGGTACAAAATTTTGTAGATCAATATAAAGAACCATATTGCACATACCTTGAGTTGTATGGAACCAAACAAATCTGATTAGGATTCCCTTGGTTATATCATTTTGCTACACCAAAAGATAATTTAGCTGAATTTCCCATTTATGTGCATCCATATAAGTTGGATATACAAACGCAATCATTTCCATCATCTTACATTTCTGCAGCACTTCATGAAGGTAGATATGAAAGCATATAAGAAAAGAATAATTAATACCAAATGCAACATTAAAAATTTGTGACCTTCGCATGAATTTTTTCGTATTTCACTCCTAATGCATCGAGACTTTTTCTAGCTTCATATAAGGAGTGTGGAACCAAATTATCTTCTCGAAGCGAACCCAAAATCAATAATAACATATCTGTAAAACAACTATCAGTTATGTTATGCCTTGCTTTCAAATTGAAAATCTGAATCAAAGCATTCAACTTAGTTGTCTTCGGACAACCAGGGTACAGTGGTTTATCACCATCCTCTACATTCTTTAAAAACTCATCTGAGTCATTTGACATATGTTCATCCTCACATTCTTCACCATCTACCTCATCCTCCCACACATCACCATGATATTCTCCATCTTCACTTTCAGATTCTTCTTCACTATTATGCTCAAACCCAACTATATTTGGTTCTCCGTGACACTTCCAATGCTGATAACCCTCATCAATACCATTCAAATTAATATGTCCCTAATAACTGAAATATAGAACCCATGTGTATTGTAACATTTCAAACAAGGACACATGCTATTATTTTTATCCATAGAATTAACTGATGCAAACTCAAAGAATGACGTTAATACCTTTTCAAATTTATATGAATGTCTATCCGCCTTCATCCATGACTTATCCACAAACAAATAAAACAAAATGAAATAAGTCTATTGTTATCCTGTAACTGAGATTATCCACCTACAACTAAACAAAATGAACAAGTTTATCATTTTTTCAAAGAAATTGAAAACCATAATGATAAATACATACAATAAGTAGAAACTAATTAAACCATTATATTTCAATACAAACCATTTTTTATTCAATACTAACGACACTAGACAATAGAGTTGAAACCACTGAATAACAACCAAATCAGTGAGCGGCCTAGCCAACAAGATGAAGAACCAACAATAGAACAACCGATAAAAATCACCAAATTCTCATCATAATTCCATAAACAAAACACAAGAGAATTGGCGTTTACCTTATATCGCATAGATTAGGACTTCACCGCCGAATCGTCGACATTAGGGTTCAGTTATGGTTCGATTGGGTTTTGAGATAGAGAGACTATTGGAAAAGAGAAAGTGAAAAATAATAATAAGAAGAGGGAAAATAAAATGGTGAGTGGGAAAGTAAAGTATAATATGGATCTGAACATGTAATATCTTCAGAACCCCAATAAACAACATAAAAGATAAACGTAGAGGTGGAAACAGACCGGAAAGAAAATTTTATTACTACTTCTTCAAACAACACATAAATATGGTCTGAATCCAAAATTAAAATATGAAAATGGAAAGTCCAACTGTTGACTAGTTTTTGGAGGGAGAGCAAAATTATTTGGAGCCAAATTTGAATTATTTATAACACTAATCAAACAACATAAAAATATGGTCTGAAATCATATCTAATATATGAAAGGGAAATAAAACGTTGACCAATATTTTGGAAGGAAAACATTTGTGTGAAGCCAAATCTATTTTTCTTATAACTGCAAGCAAACAACATATAAACAGTTATTTGAATTTCATGCATGAAATCTTCATAACATAATGATTTCATGGGATTTTCTAGACCATAGATGATTTCTCCTATATTGTGCAAAAAAGTGGGATAACAAAGAATCTATCTTATGTTGTATGATCGATGTTGTCTGATTCAATTCATGGCATAGTGAAGTATGTCTAATTATAAGTGTGATTTGTCTATGATAAATGTGTTATTCTAGAATATAACTATCATGCATGCTTTATACACGTATGAGCATAAACTGTCCGTTCATCTATCATCAATCAAACAACAATGAGAAAAATAAAAAAACAATTAAATATAACATCCATATCTATTCAAACATGCATAATACTAACCTATATAATATGATATACCAAATATGATAACTAACCCATATATAACTCGCCATTATGTTGGAGATGAGGGATACAAATCCGACATCTCTCATCAATGAAACCAATATGATTTGAGTGCTATCATGCTATCTTTAAGTCTCGGGCAACCCACAGATGAAAGGCATTGATAATTGTTCCCACATCCACTTGGGAATCTTGAGAAGTTATGAGAACTACATGACTTGTCCCCTACAACATTAGCTAGCAAGTAATTCAATTATCCTAGAATGAATGCATATAACATCCTCACATAATGATAGTAGGAACTAATAACACTTCTTCCATGTGCGATTAACCACCTTGGTCAAGTCCACATTATATCACTTTGAGCTTTGAAGTCATAATCCATAGTAAATGTAAGTAATGTCTATAAATGGTATATCTCTCCTAGCTTGGTACATTTCCAAGACAAACAATAACAACCACACTAAAAGGCTAGGACTTCCAACTGATGCTACTGGCGAAGATTGAGTTTCTCTTGGAAAAAAAGAGAATCCAATGATGTGACATCACTAAACAGATCTAGTTCCTTTGTTAACTAACAATGTCTCTAGATCTTGAAAGCAAACTTTATCACCATCGACTTTGAATCAAGAGTTGAATAATTATCCTCATGTGGTTTCGATTATATAATAACATATGACAACCTTTCCTTTTGATAACGACACTGCACTTAGTTAAATAACATAGACAAGTGTATGTTATTGATTCCACATCCCTGTTTGGAATAAGTAACCAATACACTCTTGGAGTCAAATTCAAACTCCAAACCTTCATAACCTTTTCAAGATCTAAATGACACCCAACTCAGGACACCATGACCAAAGCATTTCACTTATCCCATCTAAAAGTGATATTTCAAAACCAGACCATCAAGAAGTGTTTTCTGAACACCTTCAACACATCCATCAGCCATGCCTTGCGCTTTCTTTTCATCCATGATAAGACAGAAACACTCAGGTGGCACAACTATAATTGATTCAAATAATATCTCATTACACACCCCAAGGGATGCATAAAGTATGCTGACTCATTATCGTTGATTAGCCCGGTTGGCATAGCCGACCATTCAAAACCAAAGCAGTGTGAAATGTTGTAACTGGCATATAACATCCAACTACTTTCTGTTAACTAAATCCTCTTGGAAAGTCCAATGGAGGGAACACCCTTGCACCCTAGAGCTGATTAGATAAGCTATCCAAGAATGGAAGTGAACACTTGCTCATCTCCCTTTCTTGGGGTATATATGCCTTAAAGGCATAGTTACTAATCCAACATCTATATCCAGTCGTTATAAAACCCAACTCAAGCATGGTAGTAATATAGTAGCCTTATCTATTGTGTTCAAACACTCTCAGGCTATAAGCTAAGGCTACGATTAGCTACTAGGGAATTCAATGTCCCAGCGAACTACCATCCAACCATAAGTGACCTGCTACCAAATACCAAGATGTCTCCACCTACGATTACTAAATTGAGGACGACTCACTACTAAAGAGAAAAATGTCCTAATCCACTCTTGTCAGCAATAGTTAATCACCACCACTGGTGTTATTTATCCTACTAACAAGTTTCTAATATTAAATCTAACTTGAGCTAAGGCAATTAATAGCAGACAAAACTAACAAACAAGCAAAAATAACTTAATGAGATGAAGTTTTGTCGAACCATGTATACTGCCAAGTTAGATTTCCAATTATAGACAAGCTCCCTAGCCTCGAGGCACAAAACTAAATGCCAAGTATAGACAATCAATCGTAACTTTCTAATTATAGACAAGCTCCCTAGCCTCGAGGTGCAAACTATGCACTACAAATGTTGTAGTCATATATATTATTAATATTTGGTGGCCAAAGACAGGATGCTACATATATAGTCTAATTGAGCCCTCTAAATGGTAAGTCACAATCAAGAATCAAAAATTAATTATCTTGAGTCCCAATCCCCAGTCGAGTAATCAAATAGTAAGGTCAAATAAAAGAACGGAAGCTCGATGTTAACACAAAACACATATGGAAATTCCATTAGTGGAAAGCATATTTCAAGTGTTGATGCCATTTTCCTTCTCTTTCTTTGAGGGAGCACTCGAGAAGATAGGTATGACAATCAATGCATATGCCTCCATGATTCACCACTACATAATAGGACAACCATCCAAAAATAGGTACAAGCTCGAAGATTGTAAGCATCCTGATCAACTGCGTAAGATCATCATTCTTTTGTCGAATAAATTTAATATCTTTCCAAGCTGATCACTCAACTCAGTGATAAACCTCCGTCCTTTATATAAAGAGTACCGATTGGAAGATAAATTGTAATTTGAGATCATATTGAATTCGGTAACATACTTCGACATATGCATATCCCCTTACTTAAATTGGCAAAATCCCCACTAAATACTGACTTCTACGAGGCTAAAACAAATTTCTTCGAAGTGAACCATGAATTGGTCTCGAGCGAGATTTAGAGAATCAAAGCTATAAGGGCTCTCAACAAGTTCAAGTTCATCTTTGTAGTTTTGTTGAGGTAAATTTCTTCCTTATTAGTTATCTAAGATTACCTTGGTAGAATTCAAACAGTTCTTGCACCACAACATTCGACCCTAATCGAAGGAATGGTTTGCTTCATAGACATTAACTATCAGTACAACTCGACATAGTCGACTCTTTGCACTTGGGTGCCATAATCAATTGGAGATATTAGAGCTTCCCATATAATGGTTTGTGCCATTATTGGAAACATATGTTGTAAATAGAGGCTAACAATCTCGTATTCTATCTTTTAACTTTGAAGGTGGAGTGAGCATATGTATTTCTCGTTTCCTAGAATGCCTCAGATGTATGGTAGGACAATCAGTCGTTAGTGGATGTAACTACATCAATGGCACTCGTGTGCAAAATAACCTACACAATATATATACTACAAATATGTAGTTTTGGAAACCATAATATATACAAGTACATACTCATTCATATATATCAACTCTCAAATTTGATACCACTTAGGTTAAACAATGCAACCTATCCATAATAGCGAATGTAACGACCATGCTACACCATCAACGCAAGACTTATATAACCAAATAATCTACTATGCAGACACCTGATCGAAGCAGAGCAATTAGAAGAGAAAGAAATAAGATAAAAAAGAAATGGAAGCGAAAAGGAGAGAATAGAAGAGAAGAAGAAGAAAGAAGTTTGGAATACAATCACATAACCTATCACATATTTCCATCTCATGAGATAATATATAATAATATTCTTATGTATAAAACAAGCGAGATGTAATAACTATGTAAACCCCATAATAAGAGCATAAAGTTTCATAAAGTTATACAAGACAACAACTAAGTATATATATATATATATATATATATATATATAAATGATAAATAAACTAGATTGATAAACTATTACTAATAACAGGTAACCAATTCTGTCAAGGCTCCGTAGTGCCTCATAATGGAATAAACAATAACGATGCAAGCATAAATATGAGAAAATGTCACCTTGTAGCTGCAAATAATGCTTACAACTATTACTTAACATACTCGTTGGCATCATAGATAAGTACCTAAAGTGATAAGAGAAAACGTAGCACCTTGGATTAGACAACGGTCTGGTTTGAATGATAAACAAATCTCAAAGTATTATAGAACTCATAATAATATATGGAACAAAGGCTATGAGAAACCATACCCGTCCTCCAACATTCGTAGAGTTAGCACATGACACTAAATATATGCACCTTGTGCTAATCATCATGTCAAAAATGTGATAAATATCTAAGTACTAAAATGGTAATAAACGAGTAAATAGCCATATCATCTGTCCTCACTTTCAATCATTCAGGGCCTTGAATATATGGCACATGGCACCCCAAACCACTCGATTTATAAGGGTACAAACAACTTCTACATCATTTGGACTTTGCCACGTCCAAGGTTATGCCTAATTCCTAAACTCTGCATATAGACAGATCCAGACCGACATCAGTTGGACTCTAATCCCGTTATCAAGTACCCTTGTCTTCTAGGTACGTACGCGATTCCTAGTAATAACAATCCCTCTGCGTATGTATTCTGCAGAGAATTCGTCACTAGGAAGTCGATATAACTCACATTATAAGTCTTCGATAATTGATTTATCCCTGACGTACATCAATTGGCATGAAAATGAATCAATTGCCCTCTAAGTGCCAACAACTATGGGCTATTCTAAGCGAACATCAATTGTCGTAGGACTACATCATTGCCTATCAGATACCCTCATGTAACCATACTGATCCCTCTACAACTCATCATGCTTCTTGGAATTAGTCGACTTATCATTGAAGCTAATGCTACTGGTTATGGGATCACTAGTCGAATGGCGAAGCCATTGGTCAAATCACCACATCGCTTCATAAAAAATACAATGGTTAAAGGACTGTCAACTCAAAACTACTATAAAATGAGCCATCATATCTTGTTCTTTGAACTGCTCCATCATCCATGAAATATTGGGCCAAACAGAGTCAATAGTAATTGATATCATGCCCTCCAAAGTAATCAGTAGCAACCACTCTGACCATATATTTCACAAAAGATTGGTAAAATATACATTAGGTAAAACCATTTGGAATTTTTCATGAAATACAAGCTTATCTCTAAGTCCATCCTTCATCTTTAGATCCCTTGCTAAGATCCTGTGTTGCTCCATCTTATAGTCGGTCGCTATGCTCAAATGCTTCTCCATTTTCAAATCATTATGCACACTCTGATTCCCTTGGAGATTCTATCTCATATGTTTGAGCCAATCATCACTCATGTACTCAATCAAAATACACCAACTTGTGTGTTGATTGTTATGAACTAACTATAACAAATGAGGTTGTTTTGTTCTATGTTGCATATAAATGGTATTTTCAATCAAATTAGGCAAATAAAAAGCCATGCAACTAAAAATCATATATATATGTCTAAAGTAACATACAAACATTCATAATAGCATCAATAAAACACATAGAGCCTACCTAGCGATTAGTGGGATTAGTGTCAAAGTAGCCTAAATCTTAGAACTGGTATCAAAATAGCATATAATGGCACATAGATGGGTAAAACGTAATATTTAGGTTAAAACTATTCAAACGGATATATAATTATTTTATTTATTAAGAATCGGTTTTAACGCTTTTAGAAATCTCGTTTTAAAGTTAGAAATCACTTAGAACATCAGTTTTATACTATACCAACAATTATCATTTTGTGAGAGACAATGTTACTCACTTTAGCTAAATCAGCCCAAAAGAGCACTAAAGTGTGGAGTTCTTCATTCTGACTCAAAATCAATAAATCGCATCCAAAACGGATCTTGTATGCAAAACTTATGCAAGTTAAAAAATTGAAATCTGAATTAAAGATAAAAAATAATGCAAATAATCATCGTTCAGCCAACTCCCTCCATAGTCTGTACCTGCATCATCTCCTTCATATGCTATTCCTTCCGCTCTTACTTGAACAAAATTCACTACCCAATCATCTAAAATGTGCATGCCTTCAAGCCTTGGACCTATTATTAGACTACACCATGATATTTTCCCATGTCGAATCCGCTATCGCTGACCATATAATTGCCTCCAACCATCTTCTCCACCTATGCCGCCATGAGACCCGCAATAACTTCCTCAGTCATTTCTAGCAAATTCTAACCTCTAATCTATGACTCCATTGCACATCTCATAGACCTCGTCGAGCTATACAACTTTCTTTTTGGAATCATGATGTTTCAATGAATGGATTGTGTAACAATCTAGAATTTAAAACGTCGAATATTTAATGAATTTAAATATCAAAAAGGCTGGATTTGGAATTTAATGACTCAAATTTAATTTAATTGAGAATTTGAATACTGGAATGAAATGAATTTGTGAATCTTGAACTTAACTTGAAATTAAATTGTTTTGAAGCTAATATATATTCTTTTTGAATTATAACGATAATTTATATAAAGATTTGAGTGTTTGGGTATTGATTTATTTTTACCTGATTTTATGAAAAATAGCCATTTTGTAAACGATCTCAGAATCTGATGAAACTAATCTCATCGTATCCAGAATGGTAAATCATTATAAGATTTTAAATTTCATGTCGATTAGATTTATATGTGATCGTGTGCAATGTAAACTCGTATCGATTAACGATTTAAAATTATAGTATTGTATATGATTTTAAAAGCTAGATTTTGCATATAAATGAATTATATCTCAAAAAAAGTTACATTATGTTTGAATGTAGAACAACATTGAGATGTGTCGTTTCGAGTTTGGAAATTTTCGTACTCGATGAATAGTATTTGGGCAGAGGCTATAAATAGATCTCAACTTCTCATTCCTAAACTCTAAGCTCCACATTAAATCAATACCCATGATTTGTTGAACCAATCTATCCACAATTAGCTGAAATCCCAATGTTGAAGTTGTTTGTATCGACGCCACAAACTCATTAGTGCTTATTGTTCATCGACTGAGAAAAATAAGTGGTAGGAATCTAGCTGAAACCCAGACTATGGTAGTTTTATTCTTTTAATCTCCAAGTCCTTGTCATTGAGTATTATGCCGAGGCACTTGAAAGTCGAAGAAGGGGAAAGGAAGCACTAATTACTGGCCGTGGTCGTTCATCGTTTTATGATAAGGTAGGAAGATATGGTGAGTTGAACGGGATTGGGTGGTTTTTGTTCTTCGTGTTCATGTGGGACCTATAGGGTGTCAGAGTGTACCAGACTGGTCAAAGAAGGAAGGTGGATCGGGGGAGCAGTGGCACGTTTGGTGTGACAGTGGAAAGAAGTCCCTAGGCAGCATGGTGGGCGATTGAATGGAGGAAGATGGGTTCGAAATGTCTGAACCTAGAAGAAAAGAAAAGGGGCACAATTTATTTTAATTTATCCAAATGTTAGTGACTAATGACATCATTAGCAAATAATTTATTTATTTTAATTCAATTATAAACTTGTAACACCGTATTTATTTCATACAAGTCTTATTGAAGCGACGTCTTCATTGTTGGATTCTATTCACATTGTTAGTTGGATTCGTCTAATTTGGAGCTTGTTTGATTCTTAATTAAAATTGAATGCCTTCGATTTTAGCTATTCAACAACTCAAAATCATTGTTTAATTTAGATAGTGAGTTAAAACTAATACTTTCTAAAATATTATTGTACCATACAATAATATTCATTATCGATTATCTATTTATTTGCATGATTGACTGTTTGGATGATTTACTGCTTATTCAGTTGGTTAATAGTTATATATTCCATCCCTTGGACCATATGACCTTTGAAACTACTTGCCATTAGCGGAAGATTCATCTTATATGAACTAGTTTAGTTCATGTGATTTAAATGCGTATACGTGCTATGATGCAGAAGGATAGGTTGGAGGGATCCAATTAATTCCTTAGTATTTTAGATGTTATTTGCTTTCATACTATATGCATATTAACTGGCTAATCTAAGTATCAGTAAAACCATATTTGGATAATGTTGCTGAATTTAATTCAACATATTATGATGTTAATAAATAAATTTGCATTGGTTTAAGTGGCTAGTGAAAGATGGCCTAAGACAACAGTTTGAAGCAAGTCAGAATAACCAAGTTTTGAAAGTTATAAAAAAATTATTTTATAACAAATGAAGTTTTATAAATAAGAAAAGATTTCATATCAGATTTTATAATGAATCAGTATCTATAAACAAGACTAATAATCGATTTCTAATTATTTTAGAATAAGTTTTATAAAATGATGTTAGAACTTGTAAGTTGACTTATAAATGATGTTAGAACTTAGACGTTAGACTTTATGAAGTTTGGAAATCTAAATGAGAACCTACAAATGATTTGAATTTGATTTGTAAGCTAGGTTCTAAAATGATTTTGACTTAATTAGAGAAGATTTTCAAGATTTGAAATAAAGATTCGAAGTTTCTAAAACATAACTTGTTTTGAAATAGAATATTTATGATATTCAGATTTGACATACATTTAATTCCAATTATGGAGCTCGTATTATTCGTATGAATTTGGAAGGTGTTATCACCATATTTGATGAATAGTATGGCAGGATTTGGAGATTTTGTTGAGTTTGATCATACTTAACAGCAAGTGTTGTGGTTTTTCTAGGAAACGATGTATGACATAACATTGTTTTGACCTAATTATGTTTTAATTTTTTCTTGTACCATTGTGTTAAGTATAAATATGTTCTTAAAGTTTGAAAACTGTATGATTTGTGAATATTCTTATTCTATTATTTGAGATATGTGTATTAATATGATTCCTAAATTGTGCAGTTAAAGCGCTTAGCGGTTCTATAGCGGTGGAGATGCAAAAAGGTGCAGGGAAATAGCGTGGATATAGCAAAGACACAAAAATGATTCATTAGATGAAAAACCAAATATTTAAAAATTAATTAATCATCTTTCTCACATTGTATGTGCATAAAAAACTAATATTAATTAATCTTATATAACAAAATCATGAAATATCATAGTTATGCATGTTAAATTTGATGAGTAAGTGATTATTACCATATATTAGGCAATTATGCCTTAAATTTAGGCCTTTACACCAACTTTACTGAATTTTTTAAAAAGAGAACTAGTCAAATCAAGCTCTATATATTAATATTGCTAAAGCGGACGCTAAAAAGCCTTGATTTAGCGGATGCAGCGGAAAATAGCAGAGCTAAAAGCGGACCTACTATTCATCATCGCTAAATGGAAATAGTGTATTAGTTGAACAGTGCTATAGAAAATAGTGGGGATATTGCGGGGCTTTAGTGGGGCTTTAACTGTATAGTTCCCAAGTATAAAAATGAAAAGATTTGTGAATATGCTTATTCTAATGAGATAAATATATGGAATCAATCTATGAATTGATGAAATGATTTATGAGGAAGAATTTAGTTAAAAGGGCTGATGACTTGACTATATGATTATAGTTTATTGTTACATAACTGACTATCACCTTAATACCCTTTTAACTTATAACATGTTGGTTCGAGGAATTAGGATCAAAACTGGATCCAAAACCACTTCCGGTTGGTGTTGCATTTGAAATTAAAATGTTGATGGCCTGAAGATTTTGCTTTTGACAATTATGTGAAGGCTTGGGCCTTCAGAATAAAAAGGACTATTAGTTGATGTCTTGGTTTTCTCCCAGGGTTATATTAAATACTTTAGCCAGTAGTCCCAACATTTTGGAGTACTAAACTAGGAGTGATACCTGATAGGTTGTGGTAAAAGAACACCGTCTGTTTTTCTTGTTCCTGGAAAACATGTATGGATGAGTGTTTGACATTGCATTTCTTAGGTCATAAATATTTATTTTTATAAATGTATATCTGCTTGGTCGCGGAGAATGTAACTTCTCTTTGCATAACACCCTTTTGTGGGACGTATATGCTTAGAGGTTGTATTTTTATGGAAGTTAATTAGTGACTGACTAAATGATAATGTAGCATCCAGAGACAATGATGTGATTAGTGCAAGGTATATGCTAGCTTTGGCCTCGTCACCGGAGAAATGGCTAAAACATCGCACGCAATGAGGTTAACTGGGTAGTGCACATTAGGAGACGATCATCATTCTTCTGGATTACTCTTTATATATTGAGTGAGGGAAGAATGGAGCAGGATCCTAGATTAGGTCGGTTACGACCTAGAAAATGACGTATTCAGTCAATCTTCTACTTCTAGGTTTGTGTAATTGATTCGGCCTTGCTACTTTAGTAAGGGAATTTGGGCCTCGATACATCCTTTAGAAGTGTATTGTACGGAGAGGTAGTCCCTTATATGGCATTTGCATAGAGAACCTTTTTCCATTACAAACCAACCAGTTTGTATGCAATGTCTAACATACACAGTAATTAATAATGGTAACAATTTCGCAAGTTGTTTTGATTTACTTCATGGGTTTAATCCTAAAATAGAGATTATAATAATATCGTATGATTTCCTATATTTTTTTTGTTATCATAAGCGAAAAACATGTGCCATACTTACGTGTTGTCATCAGGGTTCTATTCTTTCAAAAGATATTCTACAATTAAGCAATTTGTTTGTAATGTTAGTTTTATCACTTGTATTCTAGATTGATCCTGACGTTGTTTTGCTTAATGCTCGAGTCATATTGAGTATATTTTCTAGATTAGCTTAGATTGCTTGGAGTTTAGGAAAGTAGCTCGAGTTGAGACGCATTCTTGTATTTCTTGCATTACTTATTTATGCGTTGTGCTAAGATGATTAATTTTGTGTTTTTGTTATGTATTGTATGTATCAACATTTTATAGGACAAGTAATATAACTATCCAGACTAATTTATTGTTTTACTCTGATTATGTGTGCGTGCATATGTATGAGTATATATACAATTTACACAAGATCGAAATTTTGAATTTAAGTAGACCAAAAGAAGAGGGAGAACCAATCTTAGAAATTTAAGAGAGAAGAGAGATGTGACTCTTAATCAAGGTTGAAAAATTATTTCTAGTAATGATATTTGTGCTCTCTGTATGAGACAAAGATACGTGAAGAGCAATTTTTAGCGCATTACTATATATAATAATGTGTTCCTTACTTGGAAAGCTATAATTTGCGAATGGGAGATAAATTAGATGAAAACTATATTAAAGAATTTTCTAAAGGAAGATAAACTAATCGATGGATATTTGTTAAATCACTTGTTTATATTGCAGGTCGAGATGATTTTTTAGCTTATGGGGCACTAGAGAAAAATGTATATTCAATCATAGATAGTCATTCTTGGAAACATGATCAGTTAAATATAGTAGAGAACTAAAAGAAATATTGAGACTATGGCATTATATTCATGCAAAGATAAGGACATTTGGCGTGGATCATACAAGAGGTAAATTTTCCATAAAATCAGTGTAAAATTCTATTCGTACAATTATGTCAAAACTATTTCTATTATACTAATTGAAAACAAGTTAAACCAATTCCAGTTAAAAACAGTTGATTTAGTCAACTTGAAAACATAGTTAATCTTGTTAACTGATTTCCACTAATCCTTCCTCTTAAATTAATTAATAACTTGATTAATTTAATAACATCACTTACATTGTTTTATGTTGACGTCAAAAGTTGGTCACTAGTGACAATCAACCCCCAATCGTGCGGAGAACACATGAATATTGATCACAAAGCGTAAATAAGTAAGGAAGACAGGGAACACACATGACTTTTATAGTGGTTTGGCAAAGATGGTCTGCTTTTTATATATATATTGATTTTTGCTTGGTTACAAGTACAATGCTTTTATCTGTTTAGAGAAAAAAAGAAGAACTGGCTATTTTTGGATTTAGCCGTAGAAGAGAAGTTCGGACAAAAAGTGAAGTAGCCGAAACAAGTCTAAGAGAAAAAGTTGAGAAGAAGTCCGGAAAGAAGGTCCTTTTCCATTTATAGCTTGGAGCTATTTATAGGTGGATTAGTATGCTGAGCGGGCCGCCACGTGGCTTTCCTCTTTTTTGGAGCTTGGACACGTGGAGCTCGATTATTGGTTGTAGTAGCAGCGGTGGGACCCAGTGCACTGTTGATTAATAGTATCCTCGGAAATAGTGGCTTACGTGGCACTCACGGCGACGTGTATCAGAAGTAGAGCTTTGTCTGGGAGCGGTTGACCGCCTTTATTGCCTTGAGAGTCGGGCCAAGTATTGAATAACTCAGCTGGATATTTCTAAAGGAATTTTGAGATATTTGGTCGATCCTACTTTGATGGGAACGATGAACTTGGTCAGTTGAGATAAGCGATTCTTCCGGGCATGGTGAGTCGTTTATTTGAAGGAGAACAACTCGGGCCAGCCCAGGCTCAGGCCGTTTCTGAAGAAGGTTGGCTCGAACTGAACCTTGCCAGGGCTTCCTGGAGTGTAAGTTGATCGACCGATATTGAGAATGAACTTTCTGACATTGGGCTTTGATCCATTGAACCGCGACAGCTTTGGCCAAAAAGTTGGCCAACATTTTATAAAAACAATTATTCCAAATTATTAACCTTTAAGTTAATTTGTACTAAAAAATATAAGAATTAGTTATATAAAGGTATTATAAAATTACTTTATAAAAACCAATTATAAATATCGATTTATTTCTAAAACCTTTATTTTATATAACTTATATAAAAATAGAAATTAAAATCTTGCTTTAGTTATAAAAATAAATTTTATAACTTCAAAATAGTCAATTCGCACTACGGTGAACTAACGTCTTGAAAAAATGGATTTAGGTCTTCTACTGCGAATCACTTAATTAATAATCTTTATTGATTAATAACACGTCAATGTCAAATTTCAAATTCAATATCCAAGTAAATTTCAATGTCACTTGGGCTAAACAATTTATATGTGAATAATATGAAATTAAGCAACATCCAAATATTTAAGGAATCTAGTTGGATCCCTCCAACCTGTTTTCCCTGCATCACAACTCATAATATCATTTAATAAATGCATAGAAAAATAGAAATTTAAACTAATGCATTTAAGATAACGGAAATATAAATATTGTAACACCCCACATCCTTTAGTGTCACTCACAAAGGGAATGCACTAAGTTCTGTGGAGCATTTAGGGTAAAAGATGCAGATAAATTACAAGACAGACAAAATTAAAACAGCGGAAAATAAAACTTTACTTTATTGATAAAATAGTTTGTACAACAATTGTTTTCCAATATCAGAGTATCATCTGTCTTACAAAATAAAGAAGCATAAAATAACATTTATATTCCCCAACGTAGCATAAGCCAGCCATAGCATCAGAAAAAGAGAATCCAAAGCACTTTGTCAAAGAATCTTCGAGCTTGGGAAGAGTGACGGTCCAATCTAACCTGAGCTATACTATTCCCTCCTTAACTACCTGGGGGGGGGGGAACGGAAGAAAAGAAGACGAAAGAAAACTGGGTCAGACATAAAGTCTGGTAAGTTCAGTTACTTCTAGCATGTGAACAAGGAAAAACAAAACGACATGAATTAACTGAATACAAGACAATACCATGATGATAGGGCCAACAAGATAGAATAAGATTAACACAAGATATGCTAAGACAAGATAAACTGGATACGCTTTAATACTTTCTCCGCTTCGCTATTAACCTGTTATTATGGTTTCTATGTCTCTGCACCACCTATCTAGTGTCCCAACTAGTAATCTATCTAAAATGATAACACGATCCCAATCCCAGTTATTGTGGTTGCCTTTAGGCGTACATTTATTATTTATTACCTAGATCTAATCTAGGGTTTTATATCAAAGTGCTTCCTAGATTCCACTCGGGTTTACGTGGCTTATCTAATGCTTCACAGATTCAGGGTTTATGCCACCTAGGTCCAACTAGGGATTACGCTACCTGTCGAACGATGCCTCTAGTCTAGGACACACTACCTAGAGCGGTATATGTTCCTAGACTTTCCCCACGTATGTGTCGCGAATCGTTTATCGCTGTCTAGATGCACATGTCCTGAAATGTGAGACCCGAGTCCCGTGGCAGGGCTAATCAAGAAACACAGAACTCGGTGGGGAGCTTTAAGTTATCTGCCGATGCAGATGCTAAGGTCTGTTTTTCTAGTGGCTATGGTCCCAGTCGACCCCTCCCTCAACTAATGAAAGGCACACCTTGAAAAATGAGAACTATACGCAGGCCCTCTATGCCCCACTAATCTATGGCCATCCCCACCCATAACTAGATAGCAAGTATATGGTCTTTTGGAGTTCTCCGCCTTTCCGCTTTATGTATCTCGACTGACTCAAGATGGTAGGTAGACGACGAGTCGCTATCACAGGGCTGCTGGTCTCGCCGAATCACGTTGGTCCATCCTAGTCTTTAGGTTGCCATATATTGCAACCAAGGCATACCCTTGGTTCTTCTTACGCAGACCTTAACCTCTGTGAGCCCAGGAGGATCATCTTCCACCTCACAGAGGGATACCAAGAGTACCCTCACGTCCCCTCGAAGCCTCGGGCTTCGTAACCCAATTCGTTGGAGCCTTCTTTAAGATCGTTCGCTCCTCCTCGTGTTATACTAAGGATTACTACTTAGTTTTCCTAACTAAGGTTTACCACTTGGTTTCCTGAATCGTCGTTTTCTTAACTAAGGTTTACCACTTAGTCCTTTTAACTAAGGTTTACTACTTAGTTCTCTTTCTCGTCAAGTTGGATTGGTTAAGTGTCATTAGTCGATACAAGTTAACTTAACCTATTCATTTGTCATTTAAACTGGTTAAGTGTTACCAGTAATTCATGTTGACTTAACCCTACCAGCATCAAGTTATATTGGTTAAGTATTTACTTAACCCTACCCATTCATCTTGTATTGGTTAAGTGTTCCTTTTTAACTTAACCTTGCCTATCTGTTTTAACTAACATGTTATAACGGTTAAGTGTTCCCTTAGTTAACTTAACCCTAACATTGGTTTGTTTAACATGTTCTAATGGTTAAGTATTGTCCCTTCATGTTTTTAACTTAACCCTATTCATTTATCACACTCTGATGGTTAAGTGTTCAAGCTTACTTAACCCTACGGTCTAGTCCAGCTAACATATTAAATTGGCTAAGTGTATTAAATTTACTTAACCCCAACCTCTAGTCTAGTTAGCATGTTAAATTGGCTAAGTGTATTAACTTTACTTATCCCCAACATCTAGTCTAGTTAACATGTTAAATTGGCTAAGTGTATTGAATTTACTTAACCCCCACTTTCTAGTCTGGTTAACATATTAAATTGGCTAAGTGTTTTTCTTAGTTACTTAACCCCTACAAATCTTGTCTTGTTACCATGTTAAGTTGGTTAAGTGTTCTAGTTAACTTAACCCTATCGTTCTAACTTAACTGTGTTAAGTTGGTTAAGTGTTCTTATGGACTTATCCCTCCCATTCTAGCTTAACTTTAATTGTCTTATTAAAGCACCAGCCACTCACATTAGACAGGTATTGTCGTGGCTGCCGGTATGCCGGTTGGTTCCGGGCAGTCTTACGCCACAACTCAGTCTAACCTCGGGCCTTTATCGGGCTCAATGCCTTAACCTCCCACATTGGATAGGTATTGTTGTGATCACTGGACAGCCGGGCGGGTCCAGGCAGGTTTACATCACAACTCAATCCAACCTCGGGTTAAGCATGTTCGTATTGTCTAAATTTACTTTTCTCATTTAGAATAAATTCTATAAGTAAATTTTCCCTAATTTACTTATTCCATTATTACTCTTTTAATGTACATTGTCAACATTTATTATTATGGCCCATTTTCCCTATATATCATATTTATAGTTTTTGGTATGTAAATTATACCAAATTAAGTGTCACTAACCATGATTATTCTAAACATGACAATTTCTCACAATTATGACTAAATTCAAAATTTGTGCTAATATACTTATTATGCCAAATTAACTTTAATTGACCCAATTCTGATTTAACATCCTAATTTACAATTTATGGCAAGACTAGAATTATTATTCTAGTTTACCGTTTACGCATAAAACTTAGCTTACTTGCCAATACTAAATTTAATATGTCAAATTACATATTCCATAATTCATGTCAAATTTTCAAATTTGTGTTCTAATAAACATGCCATAATACATTTTCTAAATTATGTCAATCATAATTAAGTTCATGTTCCACATTATGCCAATTTCCAAGTTTACAACCGTGTTTAAGTCAAATTTATGATTTGCCCAAATCGTATTCCCATCGTTTGTGTAATCGTGATTTCATCCTAGATTATAGATAAATCTAGATTCGTGGATAAAAAAGGAATGAACCAAAATGTCATGAAAAGATAGACATAATGACTGGCAGAAGATGATAATTCACTAATCACAGATCTAACAAATTACACTGAATGAATTGATTAAAGCATAGAAGGTCTATAGATCTGATTATATTATGACATAAAATCGGTTGAACAAATAACATAGGTTCAAGTATATGGGTAGATCTAACTTAATAGATAAATTCCCATAATCAAGATCCAAGGATAATTAAGAATAAACTAAATAAACAATCAAGTTTATATCCAATCTCACAGTCATAATCCTAGGCAATAATATCATGTTCATGAATCATAGGTAATTATCCACTATTGTCCTTGTCATAGTCATATGCATTGGTTTATGCTCCTAGTCAAAGGCTTATGTTCATAGTCAAAGGCTTATGTTCATAGTCAAAGGCATATGGTTTCAAAGACCACAGTTCCATAGTCATAATCTTAAGCATTGGCAATTTAGTCACAATGTGTTCTAGGCCATAATCAAGAATAAGATCCAAAGTCATAAACAAGCATAGATTCAATGAAATGATAAGGCATATTTCTTATATTCTTTTAATTTCATGTCACAAATAGAAAAAGGCGTTCAAATCTAAAAAGTAACCGACTTACATTGATTGGATCTAGAAAAGAATAGAAAGATAGCGTTGTTTGAAGCCGTTGAATCTTTACTTGAATCCTAACTTGTTTTGAATCTTCTCTTGAAAGACTTGAGCAGCATATCCTCGTCTTGATTTATATTTTATTTTAATCTATTTATTTAGATTTAGAGGAAGAAGAAGAAGCCATGTCCATCAAGAATTTGTGCAGCATAAGATTAGAGAAGAATGGTGCAAAGAGAAGGAGACTAGGGGGTGTTTATATAGGATTGCAAGTTAATTTGAGCCGTCGATGAAGCCAAGGTTAATCAAAGCCATCCGTTCTAAAGAGAAGCCAATTATGTTCACAATTACTTTCTTAATGTACATTTTAACATTTATTATTAAATTTGTATGCACATTAGATACATCCCCCCTTTACACATTTATTATTAAATTTGTATGCACATTAGATACATCTACCCTTTACACATTTATTATTTAATTTGTATGCACATTAGATACATCTCCCCTTTACACATTTATTATTAAATTTGTATGCACATTAGATACATCTCCCCTTTACACATTTATTATATTAAGCATTGGTTATTCTTAAATTAGTAACTTTAGTGTTAACAGAAATACGGGGTGTTACATTCTCCCCTCCTTAAAGGATTTCGACCCCGAAATCTTCAAGTCAAGAAGAATGTAAATCCTACCATCCAATCATCCATCTACTCAACCATCAAACACAGGCATCCATTGTCCTTAAAGACTTCTAATGCTTATATGTTCATATGCATAGTGTGTTTTCATGTCTTTATCTAATGCAAAATCAGGCGGTCTACTGATTCAGTTGACCTCCTTAATGCAAATCATGTCAGTGCCATGCGTCCAATATGTATGCAAATCCTAATGATACATATTATTTCTATATGAGTGCAAAATCATTCACTTAAATGCGACGTCCATATGATAACACATTAAGTTCAATTCATAAACAAATACATATATGTAAATGAAATATGAAGGCGTCTAAGCTGATCTAGTGCCTAATACGTATGTATATGCATTCACGAGCAACCACTAGCAACCATTCGCAACCATCAACCATAACATGTTTCAAATACGTGTTTACATCCAAAAGGGTTTCTACCTAAGGATCGATGATACGTCCTAGAGGATATACCTTAAAAGCTAGAAATTAGTATGCATAGAATTCCTAAAAAAAGGAATCAAGGATGTACCCTTAAGAAAAAGGGTATGAGGCGCGTATGCCTTATCTTCAATCTCCCGTATCACGTCTTCTTGAGCTTTACTCAACTGTACCTTAACAGATTCAACTTCGCGATTGTGAAGTTTCTTGACCTCCATTTCCAAAATAAGCAAATGTCAACCATGATACTGAGTGTATATACTAGGATGATCAGAGGTCTCTCCTCTTAGCTTATCCATCATGCCATAACTATGAGGGTCAAAAGATCACTACGTACTTTTTACCTCTCTTAAGGTTAGTCCTTCTCTATATAGAGCGCCTGCCACAACTATTCATCTCTCAAGCAAACCATCGTAGTCGAACTCGACATCCCTCAAGTTCAAGCCCCAAAGGCCTAAATCAATATCAGACAAGCACCCGAGGAATGTCTCCTCCGAATTTGGACGATCTACGTGAGATGATCTAAACAAAAACAACCAAACACTTGAGCACTAGTTGGGATCTTTTACTATACAAGTACTAAGGTGCAGAGACTCAACTATGGAAGCAAATATGAACAAATGCGAAGTGCTAAAACCAAAAGAAAGAGTACAAACAGAAAAGCTAGACTCTTCCAACAGAATTTTACTACCTTTCTCCTAGGTACACTTAGTGGTGAAAGCATGTACTTGCCCTTCTGAAAATCTTGTCCTTTGTTCTTAATTATATGCCCTATTCTACCATAGTAAAGATACTTCCTCTTGTCTTAGGTTTTATAATCCCTTCGTCCTTCTTGAGCCAAGTCTACATCCATGAATTCCTTATCCTTGGGTTGTGCTCCTTAGCCAAACTCCTCATCCTCTTTCGTGTGTAATCATGTTGATAAATCTCTCGAAAGCTGCCTTCATCGTACAGAAAACCCTACTAAGCTTGAAAGAAAACTAGCCGCAGGTGAAACTACTACGGTTACAGATGGAAGTCGGGCACTACTTTGCCCTTCGATGAGGTTACCTCCCAGAAAGCCAGGAGCCCCAGAGACTGAAGAAAGAAGGGGACAAGAATTCAAACAAAGAATCAGAAGATAGTGGGTATGGCTTTTGAGGAATATGCCTTTAAAACAAAACTTTTCTTTTGAAAATGCTTCTATTAAAACTGTTTGAAAATAATAATAATTTTCAAATCTTTTATCTGATCCGGTAACCTTCAGCTCTGATACCAAGTGTAACACCCTACATCCTATAGTGTCACGCACAAAGGGAATGCACTAAGTTTTGTGGAGCATTTAGGGTAAAAGATGCAGATAAATTACAAGACAGACAAAATTAAAACAGCGGAAAATAAAACTTAACTTTATTGATAAAACAGTTTGTACAACAATTGTTTTCCAATATCAGAGTATCATCTGTCTTACAAAATAAGAAGCATAAAATAACATTTATATTCCCCAATGTAGCATAAGACAGCCATAGCAGCAGAAAAAGAGAATCCAAAGCACTTTGTCAAAGAATCTTCGAGCTTGGGAAGAGTGACGGTCCAATCTAACCTAAGCTATACTATTCCCTCCTTAACTACCGGGGGGGAACGGAAGAAAAGAAGACGAAAGAAAACCGAGTCAGACATAAAGTCTTGTAAGTTCAGTTACTTCTAGCATGTGAACAAGGAAAAACAAAACGACATGAATTAACTGAATACAAGACAATACCATGATGATAGGGCCAACAAGATAGGATAAGATTAACACAAGATATGCTAAGACAAGATAAACTGGATATGCTTTAATACTTTCTCCGCTTCGCTATTAACCTGTTATTATGGTTTCTATGTCTCTGCACCACCTATCTATTGTCCCAACTAGTAATCTGTCTAAAATGATAACGCGATCCCAATCCCAGGAATTGTGGTTGCCTTTAGGTGTACATTTATTATTTATTACCTAGATCTAATCTAGGGTTTTATATCAAAGTGCTTCCTAAATTCCACTCGGGTTTACGCGGCTTATCTAATGCTTCACAGATTCAGGGTTTATGCCACCTAGGTCCAACTAGGGATTACGCTACCTGTCGAACGATGCCTCTAGTCTAGGACACACTACCTAGAGCGGTATATATTCCTAGACTTTCCCCACGTATGTGTCGCGAATCGTTTATCGCTGTCTAGATGCACATGTCCTGAAATGTTCGATCCGAGTCTCGTGGCAGGGCTAATCAAGAAACACGGAACTCGGTGGGGAGCTTTAAGTTATCTGTCGATGCAGATGCTAAGGTCTGTTTTTCCAGTGGCTGTGGTCCCAGTCGACCCCTCCCTCAACTAATGAAAGGCACACCTTGAAAAATGAGAACTATACGCAGGCCCTCTATGCCCCACTAACCTATGGCCATCCTCACCCATAAGTAGATAGCAAGTATATGGTCTTTTGGAGTTCTCCGCCTTTCCTCTTTATGTATCTCGACTGACTCAAGATGGTAGGTAGACGACGAGTCGCTATCACAGGGCTACTGGTCTCGCCGAATCACGCTGGTCCATCCTAGTCTTTAGGTTGCCATATATTGCAACCAAGGCATACCCTTGGTTCTTCTTACGCAGACCTTAACCTCTGTGAGCCCAGGAGGATCATCTGCCACCTCACAGAGGGATACCAAGAGTACCCTCACGTCCCCTCGAAGCATCGGGCTTCGTAACCCAATTCGTTGGAGCCTTCTTTAAGATCGTTCGCTCCTCGTGTTATACTAAGGATTGCTACTTAGTTTTCCTAACTAAGGTTTGCCACTTGGTTTCCTGAATCGTCGTTTTCTTAACTAAGGTTTACCACTTAGTCCTTTTAACTAAGGTTTACTACTTAGTTCTCTTTCTCGTCAAGTTGGATTGGTTAAGTGTCATTAGTCGATACAAGTTAACTTAACCTATTCATTTGTCATGTTAAACTGGTTAAGTGTTACCAGTAATTCACGTTGACTTAACCCTACCAGCATCAAGTTATATTGGTTAAGTATTTACTAACCCTACCCATTCATCTTGTATTGGTTAAGTGTTCCTTTTTAACTTAACCTTGCCTATCTGTTTTAACTAACATGTTATAACGGTTAAGTGTTCCCTTAGTTAACTTAACCCTAACATTGGTTTGTTTAACATGTTCTAATGGTTAAGTATTGTCCCTTCATGTTTTTAACTTAACCCTATTCATTTATCACACTCTGATGGTTAAGTGTTCAAGCTTACTTAACCCTACGGTCTAGTCCAGCTAACATATTAAATTGGCTAAGTGTATTAAATTTACTTAACCCCAACCTCTAGTCTAGTTAGCATGTTAAATTGGCTAAGTGTATTAACTTTACTTATCCCCAACTTCTAGTCTAGTTAACATGTTAAATTGGCTAAGTGTATTGAATTTACTTAACCCCCACTTTCTAGTCTGGTTAACATATTAAATTGGCTAAGTGTTTTTCTTAGTTACTTAACCCCTACAAATCTTGTCTTGTTACCATGTTAAGTTGGTTAAGTGTTCTAATTAACTTAACCCTATCGTTCTAACTTAACTGTGTTAAGTTGGTTAAGTGTTCTTATGGACTTAACCCTCTCATTCTAGCTTAACTTTAATTGTCTTATTAAAGCACCAGTCACTCACATTAGACAGGTATTGTTGTGGCTGCCGGTATGCCAGTTGGTTCCGGGCAGTCTTACGCCACAACTCAGTCTAACCTCGGGCCTTTATCGGGCTCAATGCCTTAACCTCCCACATTGGATAGGTATTGTTGTGATCATTGGACAGCGGGGCGGGTCCGAGCAGGTTTACATCACAACTCAATCCAACCTCGGGTTAATCATGTTCGTATTATCTAAATTTACGTTTCTCATTTAGGATAAATTCTATAAGTAAATTTTCTCTAATTTACTTATTCCATTATTACTCTTTTAATTTACATTGTCAACATTTATTATTATGGCCCATTTTCCCTATATATCATATTTATAGTTTTTGGTATGTAAATTATACCAAATTAAGTGTCACTAACCATGATTATTCTAAACATGACAATTTCTCACAATTATGACTAAATTCAAAATTTGTGCTAATATACTTATTATGCCAAATTAACTTTAATTGACCCAATTCTGATTTAACATCCAAATTACAGTTTATGGCAAGACAAGAATTATTATTCTAGTTTACCGTTTACGCCTAAAACTTAGCTTAATTGCCAATACTAAATTTAATATGTCAAATTACATATTCCATAATTCATGTCAAATTTTCAAATTTGCGTTCTAATAAACATGCCATAATACATGTTCTAAATTATGTCAATCATAATTATGTTCATGTTCCACATTATGCCAATTTCCAAGTTTACAACCATGTTTAAGTCAAATTTATGATTTGCCCAAATCGTATTCCCATCGTTCATGTAATCGTGATTTCATCCTAGATTATAGATAAATTTAGATTCGTGGATAAAAAGGGAATGAACCAAAATGCCATGAAAAGATAGACATAATGACTGGCAGAAGATGATAATTCACTAATCACAGATCTAACAAATTACACTGAATAAATTGATTAAAGCATAGAAGGCCTATAGATCTGATAATATTATGACATAAAAAGGGTTGAACAAATAACATAGGTTCAAGTATATGGGTAGATCTAACTTAATAGATAAATTCCCATAATCAAGATCCAAGGATAATTAAGAATAAACTGAATAAACAATCAAGTTTATATCCAATCTCACAGTCATAATCCTAGGCAATAATATCATGTTCATGAATCATAGGTAATTATCCACTATTGTCCTTGTCATAGTCATATGCATTGGTTTATGCTCCTAGTCAAAGGCTTATGTTCATAGTCAAAGGCTTATGTTCATAGTCAAAGGCATATGGTTTCAATGGCCACAGTTCCATAGTCATAATCTTAAGCATTGGCAATTTAGTCACAATGTGTTCTAGGCCATAATCAAGAATCAGATCCAAAGTCATAAACAAGCACAGATTCAATGAAATGATAAGGCATATTTCTTATATTCTTTTAATTTCATGTCACAAATAGAAAAAGGCGTTCAAATCTAAAAAGTAACCGACTTACATTGATTGGATCTAGAAAAGAATAGAAAGATAGCGTTGTTTGAAGCCGTTGAATCTTTATTTGAATCCTAACTTGTTTTGAATCTTCTCTTGAAAGACTTGAGCAGCATATCCTCGTCTTGATTTATATTTTATTTTAATCTATTTATTTAGATTTAGAGGAAGAAGAAGAAGCCATGTCCATCAAGAATTTGTGCAGCATAAGGTTAGAGAAGAATGGTGCAAAGAGAAGGAGACTAGGGGGCTGTTTATATAGGATTGCAAGTTAATTTGAGCCGTCGATGAAGCCAAGGTTAATCAAAGTCATACGTTCTAAAGAGAAGCCAATTATGTTCACAATTACTTTCTTAATGTACATTATTAACATTTATTATTAAATTTGTATGCACATTAGATACATCCCCCCTTTACACATTTATTATTAAATTTGTATGCACATTAGATACATCTCCCCTTTACACATTTATTATTAAATTTGTATGCACATTAGATACATCTCCCCTTTACACATTATTATTAAATTTGTATGCACATTAGATACATCTCCCCTTTACACATTTATTATATTAAGCATTGGTTATTCTTAAATTAGTAACTTTAGTGTTAAAAGAAATACGGGGTGTTACAAATATCGACGAAAATCAAACAACAACATTCATCCAAAGCATCCAAACATCCAAATTATACTAACAACGATGAATTATAATTATTTGAATTTTACCATATTATAGTATTTTAGAAAGTGTGAGAGTTAACCCATATTTCATATTCGATCGACGATTTTAGTCTATTTTATACAATTTCAAACAAGCTTTTGAAATTATATAAAAATTAAACTAGCTCCAAATTCTTTTAAACCAACTCGCACTCGCAGTGCTCGCGAATACGATTCCAACGCTTCTTGTTTCGTCGAATTCTGTTCATGTATGAATGATTTATGATTTTTAAAAATTCAATACATTATATGAGTCATAAACAACTTAATTAATTTATAAATTCACCTAATCCTTTTCTTAATACATCTCCCTCCTTCCTTAACCCCTATTGTCTTCCTGCCAAAAACAACCCACTATCATATCTTCCTCCACCTCGTTCCCCTCCTATCATCACTGTAACGACCTGAAAAGTTCAGATATTGATTATTGATACTAATACGTTTCCTGTATCACATATCGACTAATCAACCATCAGAACTTAACAGATCGTTAATAGAAAGAAGTTAGAGGGTGAAAAATAGGAAGAAAGAAAGTTAGAATAGAAGAAAAAGAAGAACCGAACACAACAAAATTAGAGTATAACGAATCTCATAGCGGAACTGAATAAAATATATTATATAACATCTTCGAAATACAAAATTGTATTTACTTTCATACATCATCAAAGTACAACACATATATATATATAGGATTGAAGCTTCCTGCTCCAAGCTTCTCCAAGTGAATCTGTAAAATCCAGAACCACTTGACTGCCCGTACAAATTTGAGCACCCAAGAGTTTAGGGAAACACATAAAAATAAACTCTGGGTCAGTCATGGGACAGGTGTGAGTAAACGATTTTAAAACAGATTGATTTAACGTTCAAAAATCTTTTTGAAACAAAAGATAATCATAAGACAAATCCACACATAAACACGGATGGTTTTTACCTTACGATAACCCAAATCATTTTTTTTTGAAATCATATATATCATCTGATATTATAATAATGTTTAAATACTATTAAATAACAATCTAGCGGAATGCTTGCATCTCACGCTCCACATATATAGTATACAATCAAAACCGCGAGTGCTTATTGAATAATGGATTCCGACTATGACAACGTATGGAACAACCTGCTGATAGTGTATCTCTAGAGGGGAATTCACTGGGTTCAACAAGAACGTCTTTCAACCCGGCCCATACATGACCGACCACTCATTTCGCTTGAGTGTATCGAATGTATATCACCAACGATTGGGATCAGCAACCATTTCCCGAAAAGGGACAGCATCGATAGATTAAAGAAGAAAAAGGAATTTATCCAGATAGACGATTATACACCCTAATGGGAGCGGCCCACATAGCCATGCTGCCTGCCCGATTTTTTTTATTTCCCGGTTGTGAGGCTTGAGCTTAGAATTCATCTTTAGAACATCTAGTCATCATTCACTTTGAATGCCACATTGTCAGATCCGTCAAATCACTAATCGACATCCCCAAATATACTTTAGATGTAAAAGAAGGCCATGCTTTGCCATTAACTTGGTATATTTGTAAAAATCAATGTACGTGGATTTTAGGAAATACTCCGTCAGACATTCATCCATACAAGTCATCCAGGAACTTGATGAGCCGAAGGTACTCTCCTAGTGCATCCAATGTAGGAATCACTCCACAGATCAGTAGCGAGTAGTCCTTGCAAATCCGAAGATTTTTAATCACGATAGAATCACTACAAAATATCTTTAGGAGCGACCTAGAGAAATTTATCAAGTAGTTCTTTCGCGCATGAAGGTCTACGGTCTTCACTCTCACCATTTATATGAGTATATCTGCAAGTTAATTTACGATCGTAAAGCTAATTCGAAGTGGTTTTGGGTATAGTTCCCATCCCGGTCTCTTCGAACTAACACGTAGGGGATATTTATTTGATAGTCGGTGTTTTAACTATCAAATTTAAGCAGTGTAGATAGATAAATGAAAAAAAAAATTATTTAAATTTTTTCAGAACATAAGTAATTTTCATGGCATATCCATTTTATTTAATTAACTTATACGAATCGAAATCCTTATTCAGAATAGTAATCAGCACAAGGCGATTAGATACAGTAAAATGCATCAAAGTTTTATTTTAATTAATTTAGATCCGAGTGATCACTTCACAGCATAACAGAAAATTAACAGCAAACATTTATCGCCAAAACAATCAACAATGATTTTAATTTCAAACAAATAATAGTTTGAAAATATTCGACCTTGGATAATGGATTATTCTCTTAATTCTTTTGGAAATAAATTTATGTGTTTTATTAAAACTTTTACATTTCCAATAGACAATATACAAATATAGATAAGTATTAAAGATTTGAACTTAAATTTAGACGACGACGTCTATTGTATAATTACTAAATAATTCAATAACTCCCCGATCCTTTCTTCTTATTTATTACCTTTTCTCTTTTACTTTTTAAAAAAAATCAATTTTATTTAAAATTTGATTAAATTAACCAACGTGAATTTTCCTGTTTCATTACATATCTTAATTATTTTAATTGATGTAGATTTTTAAGTAAGCTCCTCCCTGTTTATAAAATGTTAAATTTTAAAAAGGGAAACTTAGATTTAAACATAACATTGTATAAATCTTTATTTAATTTAGGCCTGAAAGCCCAATTACACTACATCAGCCCAATTCAACGCACCCCCTTTTCTGCTTTCTCTTTATCAGTTGAACGCTTCAATAGCATACAGTGATCCACAAAAGCGATCATTAATTTTTCACCGATTCCCTCTTCATTCCCTATGCCTATCCATGTCAGGCCATCGAAAACCAAAAGAAAACATGGTCGTGGCATCACAAAAACTCGGATCAACTCAGTACGATCTTTCCCACTTCTCTGTCCTTTCTTCTTTTCCTTGCATCGTCCCAGGCAATACAAATCTAATGAAAATATGGTTCTGACAAGTGCAAATGTGGGTCAGCTTGGTTCGTTCAGCCCCTTCCCTTGCTTTGGATTTGATCATTCTCTTCTTCCAAATTGCCAGATGATAAAACATATGAAACTCATACTTGGCTACACGTAAAGGAGGATCGACTTGAAGCGATCACACTCCTTCCTTGGCCCTCCTGCTGTTCATCTTCTCCCCTGAGCTCCGAGATGCACAGTACTGTACATGTGCACATGCACAACCCCTCCGGCCATCGAACATCGATCGAGATACTCTCCGCACATGCGCCATCACCCACTGAGCTCGTCCACACCCTTTCCTTCAACTTTGATCAACAGATTAAAAATTTGGGTGTTTAACCCAAAAATACTCAAAACAACTCATCACCGAAATGCCTAGCTTCGCCACCACCGACCTCTGATCATTGCCCAACTCCACCAGATCCAAGACCAACCATGCATCATCCTATTCCCCGAAAATGATTACACTTGATGCTCCTATCATCGTACAGTTCGACGTGCAAATTTCCCTATTTCATCAACGTATAAAACCTAAATTGACTCCAATCTCACAAATCAACCGATGGAAAATTTATTTAGCATTTTTCCTATGATAAGCGATCACTACCACTTCTCCAATCCAAAAATCATGGACTTCGATCAACTATATAGTTAGATAAAGCCATAAACCCATTTCCTAGTTAACTCAGAAAATATACGCAACCCTACTTCTAAAAATCGTCAAATTGCCACCAAAAATCAAGATTTATATCTATGAATGCCACGATAAATCTGAATTTCAAAGTTATGATGATTGAAATTTGGTGTTTAAAACTTGCTCACTGTATTTGATATATATTTTAGGATATATAACTTAGTATAAGTTAAACTAATTATTTTTCCATGTATTATGTTTGTATAACAAACAATTTTCATTAACATCCCAACTCAATCACTTACTGGAAATCAAATCATAGAATTTTATAGTAACAGGAAGTGAGGTAAACTAAAACTCCTGATAAATATACACAGACTTATCATCCCTGTTTCTCTTACCTCAAAATTTCAACTAATCAGATTAGCGTATGCGTAGTAGATAAAAAAATATATTCACAAACAAACATATGTATTTAAAAATATTGTATCATTCATTAACAAACAAAGGGATAATTTAAACAAAATTAAACAGTGAGTTTACTCACTAAAATAATACCGTGTTTTGTATTTGGTTTACTAACTTGCCACTACATTTCCAGGTAAATTCCCATGATCTCAGACAATAAACTAAATGTATATATCTCCACACACATGCTTTTATCAAATTGGAATATTCAGGAATTGGATAGGAAAAGAAAAATAATAAAAATAGGAGTTTACTTACTAAGATTATACTATACTCTGTTTTTATATCTTATTCTTCTTAGGTTTTTCTTTCTAACTCATTTCAGGGACTTTTTTTTCTTATACAACAACTTCAATATTAGAATTCAATAGGATGTGTACATATCCACGTACAAAAGTTTGAATCCACTAAGTACGAAACAGTAAGATATTTAGATATTTATTAATAGAATTATGCTACTGCCTTCCCAGATCTCGTAGATGTGTTAAACTCTCAAATCATAATTAAACACTTTGACATTCAAGTTTAATATGCTGGTACATATCATCGTATATGAAATAGTAAGGGAATTTGGATGTTTACTCACTCATTAAAATTGTTTATTGTATGTGCATTTGTTCACTGTTCTTTCATGGTTTTTCAGTGATTCCAATCATCATGAACAATATGTATATAAGTCGATATACACTCAATAGTAATGACATGAATAACATAAATTTTAATTTAAGGATACATACAACTTTAAACTAGATTTGGAAGAAGAATATTAAAGTTTACTCACCATTTACTGCTGTCTTTGTTTGCATTAGTATTCACAGCTAGTCCCATTCATTTCCACGTTGTAGTTCTACCATTTTTGTTTACTGCCTTTTCCAATTTTGCTCCAAAGTTTCATTGAAATAGTGTGCGATTTCTGTGTAGTCTCTATGTGTATATATATAGGTGAATGGTTGAGGCGTTAGTTGGGTAGGTCTTAAGTCATGTAGGGTGTTTACAAGCAGGCCTGAAGTGAAGGTGATTTTTGATTGAAATGAAATGTAGTGCAAGTCATTGACAGTAAATTATTTCCTAGTCTATATGTTGTGCAGGCCAGTAGGAAGTAATGCACACAATCGTACAAAGTGATGTGCTAATGGTTCTGGAATTAGACTTTATAGTGGTGGGTGTGCAGACTGTTGTAGACTAGCTTTACAGTGGTGATAGGAAGTGTACAACAGCCCTATGTAGTGTGATGTATCATACAATCACTATCTTTATACTTGGCTCCTAAGTAATACAACTATACCATGTTCCTATTGCTCCTATATGTTCAGGTGCATGTACCCTATATTAATAAACTAAACTAGTATCTAGGCAAGAACTGCTTCTTTTAAATGACCATGTTCTTGCTGCAACATTATTGACATGTGTATGTACTTTATGTAAACAATTTGATCCTTAATCCCCATGCAAAATCAAATCATAAATGCCCTTGTCCTAGCTATGCAGCCATCTTCATATAAATGCTGATTAGAAATATCAAGTAACTAGGTTCTAATTGTATATATATGTCCTATATATACTTACATATGAAGTAAAATAAAATTTGCTTTCAAGTAGATCTTACTTAAGGTAACTTCTATATTTGTACGACTTAAATGAAAATTTGAATGTAAACAAAGATGTGAAAACAATAACACTTGTCAATGTATGTATGTAATAGGTTAATACATAGATTAATTAAAATTGTCAAATAAATGAATATCTTGCCTTTAATTTATATTTTCCTATACATACTTATATGATATGCCAAGTTTTGTACAAAACAAAGAATCATCATTTAATGTCTTGATATATGAAGTAATCAAATTTTACTTGTGTAATTTTTTATTCAACTTCAAGTAAGAATCCCAATTAAATCATATATGAAACAATTCAAATTTCCCTTTTATTTTTTACTTAGGTAATTTTATATGCATATGAGTTTAAAAGCAAAATAAAATAATAAAACATCAATTTCTTGTTTACGCACACCTACATTGATAACAAAAATACAAACCATCAACAAATATATTTATTCCAAATTTTCTTGATATAGGAAATATGTAAATCCTATTTAATTTAATTAAATTGAATTACCATTATAATCTGTAGATATTATAGATTATAAAGTTAGTCCAAGACCTAGGTCGTTACAATCTACCTCCCTTAAAAGAATTTCGTCCCAAAATTAAAGAGTCGTGAGGAGATTCCGGTTATAACTAACATTATAGACTTATATCAACACATACATGGGTCATCCCTAAATAATCGCAACAATTAAGGCATCCAAAACACGTAAGTTATCTAAAATATTTCACATAAATCAAAACATTTAATACATCATCAATTAGCTATCAATCCAAGTTATTTATAACTAGAAATATCTGTTATTACAGGTGATAAACATTTCCATTTCCATTTCACATTCACATATTATTATTCCTCAACATTCATCAGTTTCTGACCGTAAATTGGTAAGAGAATAATTTTTTAAGTTTCAACCCCGAAGACCGAAATCAACATCAGATCGACACTTAGAAAAGCATTCAACTCAACCAATCTCCAGTCAGGTTCCAATTTCTTAACTCCATATCTTAACTCCATATTACCCATATATCTTGATTATAATGGGAAAATAATCCCAAATCTCATCTACTCCATTAATTTGGATCAACCATGTTCAAACATATTTATCCGTTTTATATTCTCTTTTTAAACTCCATCCCAATTTAACTATGTTCAACTCAACTTTACTAATTTAATCTTATTCCAGTTGAATTTTCCAATTCTAGAATCCTAACTACTGGTTTTATTCTAAAATAGTTTGAAATCAAATATCTCTATTCCATTCTAAATTCAAACCATTTGAATTTGCCACAGACATTTTATTTTCTTCCAATTATCTTATTTGCATATTTCATCCTTAATACAAATTCAATTTGGTTCATCATATAACCATTCAAATTTTATAACCTGATACCAAATCATAATAGCAAACAACACAGCCAATAGTAATTTCAGAAAATTATTCTTTTTATATCAAAATAGTATTTTGAGTAAAATTATTTTATTTACCCACTTAAAAATAATACTGTGTCGAATCACTATATTCAAGAGTTTAGAAATACCTATTGATACAGTTTTGACTACTGTATCAACCAAAATCCATAAATCTCTCGATAAACTAATCAACACAAAATAAAACGGTTTTTATATCAATTACCAAATACGCGCTCATATATATACACTCAAACTCAATTTAGGGTGTTGCTAACCCCATCTCTGTCGTGTTACGCCATAGAGTCAAGGTTATTACTAAACCATTGCTCTGATACCAACTGTAACGACTCGAAAAATTCAGATCTTGATTATCGATACTACTGATACCAATTGCAACAACTCGAAAAGTTCAGATCTTGATTATCGATACTAATACGTTTCTTGTATCACATATCGACTAATCGACCATCAGAACTTAACAGATCGTTAATAGAAAGAAGTTAGAGGGTGAGAAATAGGAAGAAAGAAAGTCAGAATAGAAGAAAAAGAAGAACTGAACACAACATAATCAGAGTATAATGAATCTCACAGCGGAACTGAATAAAATATATTATACAACATCTCGGAAATACAAAACCGTATTTACTTTCATACATCATCAGAGTACAACATATATATACGACATAGCAGAAATAAAGTCTGTATATCAAATGTTGAAGCTTCCTGCTCCAAGCTCCTCCAAGTGAATCTGTAAAATCCTGAACCACTTGACTGCCCGTACAAATTTGGGCACCCAAGAGTTTAGGGAAACACAGAAAAATAAACTCTGGGTCAGTCATGGGACTGGTGTTAGTAAACGATTTTAAAACAGATTTATTTAACATTCAAAAATCTTTTTGAAATAAAAGATAATCATTAGACCAATCCACACATAAACACGGATGATTTTTACCTTACGATAACCCAATTTTTTTTTTTTGAAATCATATATATCATCTGATATTATAATAGTATATAGTTACAATTAAATAGCAATCTAGCGGAACGCTTACATCTCACGCTCCACATATATAGTACACAATCAAAACCGCGAGCGCTTATTGGATAATGGATTCTATGACAAAGTATGGAACCACCTACCGATATTGTATCTCTAGAGGGGAATACACTGGGTTCAACAAGAACATCTTGCAACCCGGTCCACACATGACCGACCATTCATTTCGCTAGAGTGTATCGAATGTATATCACCAACGACTGGGATCAACAACCATTTCCGAAATGGGACACCATCGATAGATTAAAGAAGAAAAAGGAATTTATCTAGATAGGTGATTATACACCCTAATGGGAGCGACCCACATAACCATGCTGCTTGCCCGATTTTTGTCATTTCCCGATTGTGAGGCTTGAGCTTAGAATTTATCTTTAGAACATCTGACTATCATTCACTTTGAATGTCACATTGTCAGATCCATCAAATCACTAATTGACGTCCCCAAATATACTCTGGATGTAAAAGAAGGGTCATTCTTTGACATCAACATGGTATACTTATAAACATCAATGTTCGTGGTTTTTAGGAAATACTCTGTTAGACATTCGTCCATACAAGTCATCCAGGAACAGGATGAGCCAAAGGTACTCTCCTACTGCATCCAATATAGGAATCACCCCATGGATCAGTAGCGAGTAGTCCTCGTAAATCTGAAGATTTCAATCACGACAAAATCACTATAAAAATATCTTTAGGAGCGACCCAGAGAAATTTATCAAGCAGTTCTTCCGCTCATGAAGATCTATGGTCTTCACTCTCACCATTTATATGAGTATATCTGCAAGTTAGTTTATGATCGTAAAGCCAGTTCGAAGTGGTTTTGGTTCTAGTTCCTATCCTGGTCTCTTCGAACTAACATGTATGGGATATTTATTTGATAGTCGGTGTTTTAACTATCAAATTTAAACAGTGTAGATAGATAAATGAAACAATTTATTTAAATTATTTCAAAAAATATGTAATTTTCAAGACATATCCATTTTATTTAATTAACTTATACGAATCGAAATCCTTATTCAGAACAGTAATAAGCACAAGGCAATTAGATACAATAAAATGCATCAACATTTTATTTTAATTAATTTAGATCCGATTGATCACTTCACAGCATAACAGAAAATTAACAACAAACATTTATCGCCATAACAATCAACAATGATTTTAATTTCAAACAAATAATAGTTTGAAAATATTCGACCTTGGATAACGGCTTATTCCCTAAATTCTTTTGGAAATAAATTTATTTGTATTATTTAAACTTTTACATTTCCAATAGACAATATACAAATATAGATAAGTATTAAAGATTTGAACTTAAATTTAGACGACGACGTCTATTGTATAATCACTAAATAATTCAATAACTCCCCGATCCTTTCTTCTAACTTATTACCTTTCTCTTTTACTTAAAAAAAATCAATTTTATTTAAAATTTGATTAAATTAACCAACGTGACTTTTCCTGGTCCATTACATATCTTAATTTATTTTAATTGATGTAGATTGTTTTAAGTAAACTCCCCCCTCATTATAAAATGTTAAATTTAAATAAGGGAAACTTATATTTAAACACAACATTATTTAAATCTTTATTTAATTCAGGCCTGAAAGCCCAATTACACTACATCAGCCCAATTCAACGTACCGCTTTTCTGCTTTCCCTTTATCAGTTGAATGCTTCAGCAGCATACATTGATCCACACAAGTGATCATCAATTTTTCCCCAATCCGCTCTTCACTCCCTTTTCCTAGCCATGTCACGCCATCGAAAACCAGAAGAAAACACGGTCGTGGCATCACATAAACTAGGATCAACTCAGTCCGATCTTTCCCACTTCTTTTCCCTTTCTTCTTTTCCGTCCATCGTGCCAGGCAATACAAATCTAATGAAAATATGGTTCTGACAAGTGCAAACGTAGGTCAGCTTGGTTCGCTCAGCCCCTTCTCTTGCTTTTGATCCGATCATTCTCTTCTTCCAAATTGCCAGATGATAAAACCGATGAAACACATACTTGGATACACGTAAACGAGGATCGACCTGAAGCGATCACACTCCTTCCTTGGCCCTCCTGCTGTTCATCCTCACGTCTGAGCTCCAAGATGCACAGTGTTGTACATGTGCACATGCACAATCCCTCCGGCCATCGAACATCGGTCGAGATACTCCCCACACATGCGCCATCACCCACTGAGCTCGTCTACATCCCTTCCTTTAACTTCGATCAACAGATTAAAATTTTGGGTGTTCAACCCAAAAATACTCAAAACAGCTCATCACTGAAACTCCTAGCTTCGCCAACACCGACCTCTGATCATCGCCCAACTCCACCAGATCCAAGACCAATCATGCCTCATCCTATTCCCCAAAAATGATTACACTCGATGCTCCTATCGTCGTACAGTTCGACGTCAAATTTCCCCATTTCAACAACCTATAAAAACCTAAATTAACTCCAATCTCACAAATCAACTAATGGAAAATTTATTTAGCATTTTTCCTATGACAACCGATCACTACCACTTCTCCAATCCAAAAATCATGGACTTCGATCAACTAGATAGTTAGATAAAGCCATAAACCCATTTCCTGGTTAACTTGGAAAATATACACAACCCCAGTTCTGAAAATCGTCAAATTGCCACCAAAAATTATGATTTACATATATGAATGCCATAATAAATCTGAATTTCAAAGTTATGATGATTGATTGAAATTTGGTGTTTAAAACTTGCTCACTGTATTTGATATATATTTTAGGATATATAACTTAGTATAACTTAAACTTATTATTTTTTCATGTATTATGTTTGTATACAAACAATTTTCATTAACATCCCAACTCAATTACTTGCTGGAAATCAAATCATAGAATTTTATAGTAACAGGAAGTGAGGTAAACTAAAACTCCTGATAAATATGCACAAACTTATCGTCCCTGTTTCTCTTACCTAAAAAATTCAACAAATCAGATTAGTGTATGCCTAATAGATTAAAAAAAATATTCACAAACAAATATATGTATTTAAACATCTTGTATCATTCATTAACAAACAAAGGGATAATTTAAATGAACTTAAACAGTGAGTTTACTCATTAAAATTATACTGTGTTTTGTATTTGGTTTACTAACTTGCCACTACATTTCCAGGTAAATTCTCATGATCTTAGACAATAAACTAAATGTATATATATATCTCCACACACATGCTTTTATCAAATTGGAATATTCAGGAATTGGATAGGAAAAGAAAATTAATAAAAATAGGAGTTTACTTACTAAGATTATACTGTACCCTGTTTTTATATCTTGTTCTTCTTAGGTTTTTCTTACTAACTCATTTCAGGGATTTTTCTTCTTATAAAACAACTTCAATATTAGAATTCAATAGGATGTGTACATATCCACATACAAAAGTTTGAATCCACTAAGTATGAAACAGTAAGATATTTAGATATTTATTAACAGAATTATGCTACTGCCTTTCCAGATCTCGTAGATGTGTTAAACTCTCAAATCATAATTAAACACTTTGACATTCACGTTTAATACGCTGGTACATATCATCATATATGAAATAGTAAGGGAATTTAGATGTTTACTCACTCATTAAACTTGTTTATTGTATGTGCATTTGTTTACTGTTTTTCATGGTTTTTCAGTGATTCCAATCATCATGAACAATATGTATATAAGTCGATATACACTCAATAGCAATGACATGAATAACATAAATTTGAATTCAAGGATACATACAACTTTAAACTAGATTTGGAAGAAGAATATTAAAGTTTACTCACCATTTACTGCTGTCTTTGTTTGCATTAGTATTCACAGCTAGTCCCATTCATTTCCACGTTGTAGTTCTGCCATTTTTGTTTACTGCCTTTTCCATTTTTGCTCCAAAGTTTCATTGAACTAGTGTGCGATTTCTGTGTAGTCTTTATGTGTGTATATATAGGTGAATGGTTGAGGCATTAGTTGGGTAGGTCTTAAGTCATGTAGGGTGTTTACAAGCAGGCCTGAAGTGAAGGTGATTTTTGATTGAAATGAAATGTACTGCAAGTCATTAACAATAAATTATTTCCTAATCTATATGTTGTGCATGCCAGTAGGAAGTAATGTATACATTCGTACAAAGTGATGTGCTAATGGTTCTGGAATTAGGCTTTGTAGTGGTGGGTGTGCAGATTGTTTTAGACTAGCTTTACAGTGGTGATAGGAGGTGTACAACAACCCTATGTAGTGTGATGTATCATACAATCACTATCTTCATACTTGGCTCCTAAATAATACAACTATGTCGTGTTCCTACTACACCTATATGTTCAGGTGCATGTACCCTATATTAATAAACTAAACTAGTATCTAGGCAAGAATTGCTTCTTTTAAATGACCATGTTCTTGCTGCAACATTATTGACATGTGTATGTCCTAGCTGTGCAACCATCTTCATATAAATGCTGATTAGAAATATCAAGTAATTAGGTCCTAGTTGTATATATATGTCCTATATATACTTACATATGAAGTAAAATAAAATTTGCTTTCAAGTAGATCTTACTTAAGGTAACTTCTATATTTGTATGACTTAAATGCAAATTTGAATGTAAACAAAGATGTGAAAACAATAACACTTGTCAACGTATGTATGTAACAGGTTAATACATAGATTAATTAAAATTATCAAATAAATGAATATCTTGCCTTTAATTTATATCTTCTTGTATTGCTGATGGGCAAAATTGTCGCAAGCCAACACCCAATGTGTATGCGTGTACAATTATCCAAATAAGCAGTAAATAATGTAAGTGCGGGGAGACACGACTTTTATAGTAGTTCGGCACTGATGCTTACGTCCACTTTATAATCATCATTCATCATATCTTTTGTTGATTACAAAGTTGTACAAGTTCGGACAATAGCTAAGTTCAAAATGTTACAATGAAGTAACAAAACATATGCTTTTTCTACGATTTGACCGAATTGCCCTTCTTCTTCTTCCTTGAGAAGCGTTAGCTTGGTAAACAATATCCAAGTTTAGTGTTCATGTACATGAAGTTCAAAAGTAGCATGACAACCCTTGCTAATGTTCAAGTGTTAGGGTAAAACATGCATGTCATGTTTTAATTATCCTTATTCCTCTTCCTTGAGATGAGTTGACTTGGTCAATTATGAGCAAAACAAGCTTTAATGCCCAAGAGGTCTAGATACGATGTATCTATGCTTGCTAGTGTCCAACAAGCTATGGAATATGTATGCACCTCCTTTCAACTATTCATGCCATGTCCAATGGCCATGGAGGAGGTGTTGGAAGCCATTAGAGTGTTTGGAGCTCTTAAGGTCCAAAAATTCCAAAGGAAAAGGATCTTTTTGAAGGCCAGAGCTTGGAGTATTTATAGGAGGAAGGTTAGGTGGGAGTAGGTGAGCAGCGGGACACACATAAGCCATTTTCGCACCCATAAAATAGCCAACATCAGGAAATTTTCACCCCTAGCCCTGGGTGCGAAATTTCGCACCCCACCAGGGGGTGCGGAATTTCACACCTCCCTAGGGGTACGAAATTTGCACCCCACCAGGGGGCGTGCGAAATTTCGCACCTCCCGGAGGGATGCGAAATTCGCATCCCACCGAAGGATACGAATTTAATGGAGGAGGACGAACTTCTGAGTGCGGAAATCATGTTGTTTTAGGGTGCCGAAGTTTCTGAATGCGAAGTGCGGAATCTGAGCCGCGGGACTGTGGGGCTCCGGATCCCCACCGACGCTGCGCCTGGACCCGCTTGACGGCTCGCCTTCGGGTCGGATGACGGTTTGCTTGAGAGTTCATTGGGCCTGCAAGAGGCCATCTGATAGAGGTTTCGGGTCTCCTTGTGTTTGCGACGCGACTTCGACCCTGCTGCTTTGTGTTTTTTGACGCTTGAGCGCGTATCTCGCCAATTACTTGATGTATGACAGCTTCAACAAAAAAGTGTGTCAACATGTATATACTTATATGATATGCCAAGTTTTGTACAAAACAAAGTATCATCATTTAATGTCTTGATCTATGAAGTAATCAAATTTTACTTGTGTAATTTTTTATTCAACTTCAAGTAATAATCCCAATTAAATCATGTATGAAACAATTCAAATTTCCCTTTTATTTTTACTTAGGTAATTTTATATGCATATGAGTTTAAAAGCAAAATAAAATAATAGAACATCAATTTCTTGTTTATGCACACCTACATTGATAACAGAAATTTAAAATTTCTTGATATGCCATCAACAAATATATTTATTTGAAATTTTCTTGATATGCCAGATATGTAAATCCTATTTAATTTAATTTAATTACCATTATAATCTATAGATATTACAGGCTATAAAATTAGTCCAAGACCTGGGTCGTTACAATCGACGTTTCCAGCAACCGATTACACTACCACACTTCTCACCGAAATCTCCACCCCCAGGTCATCACCAAATCGAGCTCGATAGCTTCTTTTTACATCAGGACTCGAGCCATTCACACGCTCAATGTAAAACGTGTGATCCTTTTAAGTACGAAAATCCACCAAAATTTCAAAAGGAAGCTACTCTTCACTACAAACTCAAAGGAATAAGAGATACCTCCTCTCGATGCTTAAATCGCCTGAGATTCCCAGCCCTAAGCACGCTCTGCCAAAACTGAGCACCTGCAATTTCGATCGCTCACCCTAAATCGTATATAAGTGTAAAGCTATCGATCACACGAATCCCAACGAATTTGGAATCAATCGATTACGTTGCGTATCTGATTTTATATGAATTTTTAAAGAAATTTTTAGGCAGCGGTTGTTTTCCCCATTGACTAGAGGATAGAAATAGGTTATACGAGGAGAGATGATGAGTTATTTATAGGGTGAGTTTATATTATCTTATTCACTTTAATATTCACATGTAATTTGCATTGAACGTTTTTGATTCGTACGATCACATACAAACCCAGATTGCTATGAAAATTTGAAAGCCTGTAATAACTTAATATTCCGAACCCGGTGGAACTGATTTCGTCAAATTCCGAGACTATTTAAAAAACTGCTATTTTTAATTTCAAAACGTAAATCGATACGCGTTTATGTCGTGTGTATCACACAATAACTCCAATTGACTTAAAACTAGAAATCGTAGGATAGTTAACCATTACGGATTTTATAAAGTTGGTTTCGTTGAAATCCGATGTCATTTGAAAATTGGTTATTCTTACTTGTTGAATAAAATCGATAAAACATAAATTGAATTCAAAACAATCAAATCATGATAATAAATTCTTATTGTTGTTCATATTCAAATAGAATTTATATTAATTGTTAAAATCATTTTCAATTCGTTTTTAACTTAGAATTCAATTATTTCTCATTTTCGTATTCTGACAATTTGATATATTCGAAATTAAACCGTATTCTATTTATTAAATTGATAAATTTCATATAGAAATTCATTTATATTTGCGATTCCACATTTAAAACAAGTTCAAATGTTCAGAATTAAATGGCTAAAAATCCGAATCGTTACATTTAGGTAGTATTTGGTTTGTTTTGAGTTATGAGTTTTTAATGTTAATTTTGAAAGATGTGAAGATTTAAAGGATAATGGAGTTGACGAACCAAAGATGGAGGTGATGATGGAAGGGGCTGAAGGATGGTGGATGGTGGATGGATGAATTTACCTATGTTCTTCCATTGTTTCTCAAAATGCAGCAAATAACAAAAAGTCATTTTTTTGTTTTGTGTGCTAACTTTGTACTGTAAAACGATTGTTTTTCATGATATGTATGCTTTATTCGTAATTTTGTATGTATGAAAATTCAAATTAAAAAAATAGAAATCAAACATACCTAAGATATTTAAAACCGAAAACCAAATTGACACAAAAATCACAAACACAAGGGTTAATGCATAACCCACAAACAAAAATTTCAATCCTTTTCCTTATTAAAACAACTCACACTCGAAACTGTCCTTTAGTTTTCTCCCTTTCAAAACTCTAATTAAAGTGAAAAAATTAGAAAAAAGACGGCTGACATTAGAGAAAAAAAGAAATTAGGGGAAAGGAAACAAGGGTAGTGGCTTCAATTCAAAGTGACTAGGTGTAGCCAGCAATCAGATGTTTAGGGTGTGTTTGGTTAAATGAGTTTTTTATTTTGAGTTTCCAACGATAATTAACAATTATGAAAGGTGCGGAAGAATGATGCAAAGGATGCAAGAAAGATGGAGGGGACTACGGAGGGAATAGATCAACGATGGAATGATTGATTGTATTCCGTGCTTCTCTTATTTGTCAAAACATGATAAACAAATAAAAATTGTTTTCTATGTTGTATGTCAACATTGTTTTCTAAAATGATTGTTTTCCACAATATAAATGCATTGTGCGCATCTTTGTATGGATAGAAATCGAAAATTAAAAAGACTATACCAAACACTACCTTAGTTTTTTTCGAAAACTGCAGTGATGGTTTTGACTGGGATTTGGAGATTTTAGAGTTCTTAATGGTTCGGGTGGTTCACAAATTGAGGGTTGCATAGGGAGTGCTTTGATGGAGGATGGTAAAGAAGATAGGGAAAGCACGAATCGATTGGGTTTTGTTGGTTGTGGTGCTTCTTTATTTCGACTGGTTTGTGAGAAGCGTTGGATTGAAGTTAGGTGGAGGTTGATGTGAGTTCTTGCGCAGGCAGTAGGCTTTGGAATCAATTGATGGTGACTGGTGACAATGTTTGGACTGAAAGTTGAATTGAAGGCGAGTTGAGTGCTTGAGTGACTGTTGGTTATGGAGCGGTTATGGAGGTTATGTTAGTTGGAGTTTTGACAAAGGTAAAAGTGCGGACAAGGCGGTGTTCAGATATTGCGTAAGGGGTAGATTAGTGTTTACAAGGTTTTTGAAGCAGGCTATGGGTGACTATCGGATGGAAATTTGATTGTATGAAGGATGGAGTTCGATAGCTTAGTTTGTTTGGAGAAAGTGACAAGGTGGTTGTTCGTGTAATGGAGCTGGTTGCGACATGAAGGATAGTTACTGATGATGGTTGAAGGCTATTGTAAAGATAGAGTTAAGTGGAAATGGTTATCGACAGGTGACTGAGACAACTTCCAATGCAGTGATGGAGTGAGTATTGCTGATAGGGGTAAACGTTGATGGGGGAAGTTGATCGACATTAGAAATGGTGAAGTTTGTTTGGCAGTTGATCAATGGAAGGCGAAAGGGGTAGTTTGTGATCGGAGAGTGTTGCCAAAGCAAGCTAGTGAAGGATGTATAGAACTATTTATATGTGAGCCGGAGCGTGCAGTTTGTATGGGGTTGTATGTTGTGTCGAAGGATGTATGGTTTGTGATGCAATTTGGATTGATTTGAATGAATAGAGGTAGTTTGGTAATGCTGACTATTTGGACTAGGGTGGTTGCTGGGATGATTCAGGTAGCAATGATTTGCAAGATTTGGAGAAAAAGTGGATGCGTTGTGAAAAGCATAAGGTAACAGTGTGGTTTGAATGAGGATGTAAGTAAGTGTAGTAGGATTTGGCAAAAGAATTGTGTAAAGAAGACAAAAAACAAAAAAGTAAACAGAGATGTGATGATAGAGAAGATATTGTACATAAACTTTATAACAAATTGTAATGGAAGATCTTTTTTTTTTTTAAACTATGATGTTGCATAAATGTGAAAGTACATAAAAAGAAAAAAATGAACACAAAGCAAAGGGTAAATCGTTTTATTTTGGAAATACTGAATTGCACAGAAAATGCATGTAAGCACAAGAAGTGCACATGACAGTCTAAAGAAGTGTAGAAAACAAAATAAAATGAAATAGACAATTGGTGGACAGAGAACTGAAGATGCAACAAGTTAGCAAATGCAAAATGAAGATTAAAAAATGTAACTCATTTTTTTCTTCTAAATATATATATTAAAATGAAAGAAGAGAACACAAGATGAACACAAGGAAATGTACAAAAATGAACACAAAAAAATGCTCGAACACACACAACCTAATTTTGTTAAACAAATTAACAACTAACCCAAAACAAAATTAAAACTTTAGAGCAAAATTAAAATCAAAATACTTTCTCCGGCAACGGCGTCAAAAACCTGTTCGTCGATGAGAATTCTATCGATTAGAAATCCATCGTAAAATGCAATAAACCGCAAGCGCATGACGTACAATTTTTGTATGTGGCGATTACGGGTCAATCGCGAGAAAAAAATTAATTTAAAAAATATTACTCAATCAAATTAAACCGACTTGAAATTGTGATTAGCCAAAAAATAGAAAATTAGCAACTAAACTAAGCAAAAATTGAGATTAGAAATTATGTGATTAAAGTCAATTTATAGACAAATCTACTTTCCTCTTCTTTCACATAGATCAACATAAAATCAAATGATGATTCTTTTTTATCTAAGTAGGAGTAGTAATATAATTACCATAAGCATGGCATACTTGTGTTATTAGCTAACAAAAAGTAAGCCATCAAACTATATTACACATCTAATCACTACCTTTTCACATTCATGAAACATGACATAGTAAATGAGACCAAATTCTAATTTAAGCGTCGATCTATTTACTATTAATTAGTAATATAAATCATCAAATTTTAATTAAAACCTCATTTTCATTATCATGATTATATTTTAGATGAACAGATAATTTGTAATTCATGAAATAAATATAACCTATATGTTATGAACAAAATAGGCTATCAAATGCAACATGAAACACAAATAGACATCTACATCTATTCTCATGAAGCACAAAGAGAACAAAAATATAAGATTAGTTAAATCTATAATAATAAAAGAAAGCTTCATTACCCCTAAATTGTAGGGATTTAGCTTCTCATCTGTGTTATCATTCTGACATAGATTTCAACATTGAAAACAACAAAAATAGAGTCTACAAAAAAAAAAAAAAAAAAAAAAGATTACCATTAAACTAATTGCACAAAAATAAAGCTACACTACTTACATGAAAGTAAATCTAATTTATTAACAATAAAAATAAAACATCTGAATAGATATGACACAAAAGAGAGCATAAAATAGAAGGCTTAAGTTCACTTGATATTACATTTGCATATATAGATGATGATCAAAGATAAAAGATTAAAACTCTCTATATGAAACATTAAGGGTATTTAAACACGACTAAACCCTAATCCTCTTTTTTGGAAACTGCCGAAATACCTTCTTCATGTTTAAAAGCTTCTTGTTATTAGCAAATAATCATTCATTCAATATGCATGACACTTTTATTCTCCACTAACTTGTCCATTAGCTCCTAATTGTAACCTTAAGAAAGTGAGTGAGGTGGGTAGGTGGGGTCCTCTATTAACCATGAGATGAATTATTTCTCTCTTCTCTTTGTATATCTTCATGTGAGCATACATTCTATTAAAGCCTCTTTAAGATTTGCTCCTTGATTCCTACAAAAAACATCTAAAAGGCACAAGTAAATTTTACCAAAATTAAAGCAATCACAAATGACCACTTTATCCCCTAAATGAATAATGATTCGAAAGCAATTAAATCCTGGTTTAATCATATAATATACTCTAATATGTTCATTTATTTTATTAAATTAGATTAAATTATGCAAATATACATATGCAAATTTACGTGCATATCAATTGTCAACTGCCACCATCGTATATTTAGCTCCGCTTTTGGAAATTCGAAAGCTACTGATGATGTTTATTCTCCACACCGCATAAGAATATGGACTGACAGTTTGGGCTACCTGGGTGGGCGAGGCACTTGGAATCTTAACAAATCTTTGGCATTTGTCGTAGTGTCACAAACGATCAGTCGCATTTCGGTTTATGGTAGGCCAGAAATAGTCGTACCTGAGTATCTTCTTTACAAAAAGTTTGCCCCCTCGGTGTGATCACCACACTAACCTTCGCGCACTTCTCGCAGTACCCATTTGACTCTATGATTTGACGATATTTCTATTGCTTTGTGTTTTGTCATCTCTCGCCACGTTACCGTCTATATTTTGTATTATACTTTATCCATGCGCTATGAGATATACGATACGCTTGGTTCTGGTTCCACTTATGATAGCGACCCATATCAGCTTGGCATGCATTTAACGCATTATTTCTTTATTCACATGCGATGTATACGAGGCAGTCGTCACAGGTGGCTAAAGCACTTAGTACCATATGCTTTACGCACAGAGTGAGTGAATGTGAGAATGGATGCTATAGTTGTTTACTTGTTTATCACCATTTAGTGCTTAAACATATATCACGCCTCATTTACATGTTGATTAGCATATAGAATAACATATATCTATTGTTATGTGTTAACTACGTGGATGCACGGGTATGGAAGGTATGATTCACCATACCCTCCATGTCATATACTATTACAACATTTCCAGTACTTTGAGATTTGTTTATCGCTCATAGCAAACTATTTTCTAACCCAAAGTTTTATGTTTTCTATTATTATCTTGAGCATATTGTTGACACGCTTTTTAGTCAAAGATGTCACACGTCAAGTATTTGGTTAGCAATGCCCTCAAGCATGAAAAAGGCATTGGGAAACACAAACTGATTTGGCGAAGTTGCGTCGCAAACATAAGAAGGCCCGAAACTTATCAAATGATCTCTCCTGGGCCCAAGAACACCCGTTTGAAGCTCTTGCGCTATGACTCTTAGGTGAACCATCAGCCGAAGGCAAGCCGTGCTCTGAGCCGAAGGCGAGCCATCAAGCGGGTCCGGGCGCAGCGCCGGTGGGGGTCCAGGGCCCCATAGTCCCGGCGGTAGAACAAGTGGGCACCACCCGGTTCATTAGATTTTCTCCGAGCCGGAAGCTCAGATCCCTTTAGCTCGGACCAATAAAACCTCGGATTCTCTCACTTCGCGTTCAGAAACTTCGACTCCCTTAACAACACGATTTCGACCCCCTCCTCCATCAATTTCGTACCCCCTGGAAGGATACAAAATTCATGCTCCAACGAAATTCGTATCCCCCTGGAGGGGTACGATTTCTTACCCCTCCGGGGGAAACGAAAATTCGTACCCCTTGGAGAGGTATGAAATTTTATCCCCCCCCCCCCCAGGGGATTCGAATTTCGTATCCCTTGAGGCGTACGAAATTCGATCCCCTTGCCGAGGGGTATGAATTTCCTGTTCTATGCTGTTTCTGGGGGTCTGAAATTCAAGGCTTGTGGGTCATGTTTCCTACCTATTTCTACCTAACCTCACTCCTATAAATACCCCAAGCCTTGGCCTTCATTTATATCCAGCTCCCTTAGAATTCTTGGACTTTTAGAGCTCCAAACACTCGTTAATGACAGCTACCTTCTTCATCTTGGCCATTGGAGATAGTACGGATAATTAAAACGTGGCATACACGTTTTCCATCAATACTTAGACATTCTCAAGGATAATTATGCTACATTTGGCCTCTTTTGGACTTCTTGGACATTAAGGATAAACTTGGACATAGTTGACCAAGTCAACTCGTCTAAAGGAGGAAGAAGAACATTGTTATTCTTTTACAGTACTTTGTACTCGAATATCATCTAAACTTGTAAAGCATTGTAACCGGATATCATATGATGGATGATCATTATAAAGTGGGCGTAGCCGTTAGTGCCGAACCACTATAAAAGTTGTGTTTCCCGCATTTACTTTACTTATTTACTATTTTTACATCACACACATATTGGGGTTGGCGTGTGTTGAATAAAGCGACAATTCCCCACATTAACATTTTGGTGCGCCAGATAGGGGACGCACAGCTTTGACCTCTCTCGGACTCATCTTCGGATTTCGTCTTCAGTTCTCGCTTCGACTCAATTACTCGCTTCTCATCATGGTGTTTAAGCGTAAGAAGCTCGACGTTATAACCGAAACTCAAGGTGCAGAAGGAGGAGGAAGTCAAGAACTCTCCTCAATCAGACCTCCATCGAATTACGTCACTTGGGATGACGTCGATGGGATGATTAAGTACCTTGCTATGGATTTGAGCGATCGACTCGAGCGGTAGGAAGATGCTTTCAATACCTTTCTCGCTCGTATCGAAGACAGGATAAGGAACACATCGAGGCCAACTGGCCAAGCAGACCTTATTGGAACTAGTACCAACGTCCCTTCACCCGCGACTCGGGACTTAGGGGCAACCCCACAAACTAATCAGCAGGCCGACACCGCTCTTGAAATGGTGTCGATCCCGTTACACTCGGAAGCACCCCTAGTCCCGATGTCGCTCCAGCCTGTGATGCTGCTTTGGTTGGTCAGGTTGCGGGCTCAGCAGTTGGAAATATTGCTCAGGCGCCAGTGCACACAACATTGGATGGTAGTGCTCCCACGGTTTCGGGAGTCAGGATTGCGCATAATGTTCCCTCTTAAGTTGGAATCCAACCAGACTTTCTTCTCAATCAACCAATTCCCAAATTGGAATTGAACATTGGGGGCACCACTGCCGCTTTGGACATTCTAAACCAATTGCTTGCTTTCGGAAATGGGTCAAAAATCGCGGATGTCATCGTCGGTACACTTGAGGCGGTGCTTCTTCTACGGACATGAATTGTGTGACTCCCAGTCCGTCTTCTTTGGATATTAGGAACTCTCGTAATTCGCCTGATTTCAAGTTACCACTATTGGATCTGACGCAAGGACCCGACCACTCACCTCATGAGATACATTCGACATATGGAAGTTCTCTCAGCTTCGAAAAATGTCATGGCCAACTGCTTTTCGCTCTCCTTAACAGACATAGTCGCAATGTGGTACAGACAGCTGAAGCTGGACTCCGTCACTTCTTGGAATGTTTTGATTACCTGATTTGTGGAACAGTTTAGAGTCAACATAGCTCGTCCAAAAAACGACATGACTTTCAACGGCATTAAGCAGAAGTCTGACGAGACTCTGCAGAAGTTCTTGAAACGGTTCAATGTTGCGGTCGCTTCAGTCGACAAACCTAACCCTTCCATGGTTTTAATGGCCGCAATATCTGGTGTTCTAGATAAGCTGAATTCAGGACTTCACTGCATCGGGTCCCGCCAAGGGACCTTGGTGAATTCTATTTCGAAGCTGAAAAATTCATTCGGGAAGAGGATACAAAGGCTAACAAAAAAAAAGGTTTTTCGATGTTAATATTGCTACGAACGGGAAACCGTCTGACCCTGAGAAGGCTAAGATTCCTGCTACCGCTAAGGAGCCTCCCTCGGGGAACGATCACGATAGAACTCGTGGCCAACGCAAGTTCTCGTCTTACTCAGAGCTTACTCACACTCTCGAAGAGATCTACCGGGAAGTTCACCCTACTGCTCCCTTTAGAAAGCCTCCTGTTCGGGAGCCCTCTCGACAATTAAGAGATCTTAGCCGATACTGCATATTTCATGAAACCGATAGTCACAATACGAACGATTGTCGGCATCTTAGGGACATTATAGAAGAGCGCATCACGCATGGACTTCTATTACGGTTTGTTTGGACTAGGGCTGGTGTGCTAGGACAAACACAACCCCCTCAAAGGAATTAGGATATGCCCGAGACCAGCAACGGTTGCAAGGGCATTGTTATCAGTTAACCTCTCTTTGGCTCTGATGTTTTGGTGCAAGTCTCCATGGCATCAATATCTTATGACTTGCGGCTTTGGATTTTCTAGCATTGTGGATCTTACTTTCTCGGCTTCCTGGAATCAGATCTTGGTTTTTCGGTCTTCAGTACTGAGGTTGTAGTTATGATTTTCCCCGATTTTCTTGCCTTTAGGATATTTCAAATAAGGCGCTCCTCACTTACGGCTTTCTCATTCTGGCTCTCTAGGCTCGGTTATTTGGGCTTCGGCCCGTGGCATTGGCTTTGAGGACCTTAGTCCTTTGGATGTATCCTTCCTTTTGGTTATTATGGTTGTAAGATGGTTGAGTCGGTATACCCATATACGGGAGATGTTATAATCCCTAGGCATGCTCTTTTCTTGACGAAACACCATGACCCTTTTCGGTTATTGATGAAAATTTACTTTTCTCGACTTTGAATTGTGAATGGTTGTGTTTGTTTACCCATGTAACAGGAACCAGCGAGATCCTAGGCATGCACTTCACAAACGATAAACTATTTACTTTCCTTTACGAATGAATTTGGAATCAGAAAAGGGTCAAGTCCGCCTACCCATGCACGGGGGCAGACAAGCTCCCTAGGCATGCTCTTTACAGATGATGAACCGTTGAGTTTTCTTCTGGCTTTGCTAAAAATCCCCAACTTTTATAACTTCAATAAAATTACTTTGCAAAGTGAGGACGCTTATTTGTGAAGTATGAAATCGATAACAGGATTGCAAACTCTAAAAAGCATCTGGCTATCTTGGCTTCTCGTCCTACTTCAGCAAGATTGCCTTAACTCGTGGCGAGTATAGGATCGTGCACAATCATGCTCGTTTGGATTAGTGGGTCGCCCTGTAAACGATCTTGAATTAAATATGGTGGACTTGTCAGTGACACGACAAGAATATCCACTCGTGGATTAGTGGCGAGTTTCAGATCTTGTACGATCCTGCTCGTTTGGATTAGTGGGTCGCATTGTCAACGATCTTGGATTACATCGAGTGGACTTGTCAGTGACACGACATGAATATCCCCTCGTGGCTTTTTTGGCCTCTTGTCCTACTTCGACAAGATTTCCCTGGCTTGTGGCGAGTCCTGGGTCTTGTACGCTTGGTCGACAGATCCTGCTCGTTTGGTTATTGGATCGTCCTCGCACGGCGGCTCATACGGTTATCTGGATATATGGTTATTCTGACTATCTCTCAAAACGATCCAAGGCGGTCGTTGGCTTTCATTGGATTTCTGGCATTCTGGTTCATCTGTTCAACATGATCTGAAGCGAACATGGATTTCTGGTTTATCGGCTTTGGCTTTCTGGATAATACGATCCGACGTGGTCGTGGCTCTTCAGTTTTATGAACATAGAAGCTCGCTCCGGACTTCTCCCGGCTTTGGTTTATGGAATTTCTCTTCTCCTCGGAATACACACCTCCCTTGGATCAAGTAAGATATGTTCTGGAGGGCAAAGTGTTGACATGCTTTTTAGTCAAAGCTGTCACACGTCAAGTATTTGGTTAGCAATGCGCTCAAGCATGAAGAATGGCACCGGGAAACAAAAAGAGATTTGGTCGAAGTCGCTTCGCAAACATAAGAAGGCCCAGAACTTATCAAATGATCTCTCTTGGGCCCAAGAACACTTGTTCCAAGGTCTTGCGCTATGATTCTTAGGCGAACCATCAGCTGAGCCATGCACCGAGCCAAAGGCGAGACGCCAAGCGGGTCCGGGTGTAGTGCCGGTGGGGGTCCGGGGCCCCACAGTCCCGGCGGTCGAACAAGTGGGCACCGCCCGATTCATTCGATTTTCTCCGAGCCGGAAGCTCGGATCTCTTTTGCTCGGACCAATAAAACATCGAATTCTCTCACTTAGCGTACAGGATCTTCGACTCCCTTAACAACACGATTTTGGCCCCCTCCTCCATCAATTTCGTACCCCCTGAAAGGGTACGAATTTTGTATCCTCTAGGGGATACGAAATTTCATATCCCTTGAGGGGTACGAAATTCGTGCCCATTGTCAGGAGTACGAATTTTCCGTTCTATGGTTGTTTTTGGGGTTCGAAATTCAAGGCTTGTGGGTCCCGTTTCCTATGTACTCCCACCTAACTTTCCTCCTATAAATACCCCAAACGTTGGCCTTCATTTGGGTCCTACTCCCTTGGAATTCTTGGACTTCTAGAGCTCCAAACACTCATTAATGGCAGCTACCTTCTTCATCTTGGCCATTAGAGATGGCAAGGATAATTAAAACGTGGCATACACGTTTTCCATCAATACTTAGACATTCTCAAGGATAATAATGCCACATTTGGCCTCTTTTGGACTTTTTAGACATTAAGGATAAACTTGGACATAGTTGACCAAGTCAACTCATCTAAAGGAGGAAGAAAAACATTGTTATTCTTTTATAGTACTTTGTACTCGAATATCATCTAAACTTGTAAAGCATTGCAATTGGATATCATATGATGAATGATCATTATAAAGTGGACGTAGACTTTAGTGTCGAACCACTATAAAAGCTGTGTCTCGCGCATTTACTTCACGTATTTACTGTGTTTACATCACACACACATTAGGGTTGATGTGTGTTGAATAAAGCGATAATTCTCCACGTCAACACTCATCGATGATGTTGATGAATAGGCTAGGTAACAGGTAGGGGTATTAACAGAGTTGCGCAGGTGGATTAGTAGGAGTAGGGGTGTGCGCGGTTCAGTCTGTGTGGCTTGGAGCCCAAACCGCTTCTGCACCGCGTTAAAATGGTTGATCAAAAATACAAACTATTATACTAACCGTTCAAACAGTTCAGTTCCAGTTCAGTTTTAGTGTAATACGGTCCTATTTTAGTTCGGTCCGGTTTGAACCCGTATTAAATATGAAATAAGAGAATTACTTCCATCAACAATCAATTTATGATTGTATGGCGTTGTGTCATCTGAAGGTTAAAACACATAGTGTTATCCTGAATTGAAAGATTAGTTTCTAACTATATGAATACTTCAATTTCACAATTAATGAAAAATGAAATTGTTTTTATACATTAACCAAACATCAACGTTAATCAGTGTATAAACATCAAGTAAGATAACTCAAATAAGATTATAATTAGCATTATCCAAAAAAATGATATGGAAACTAATATACCCAAACTATAATTTTTTTCCTTTGTGATAACAATCATTATTAATATAACTACAACATACGCTGAAAATAGAATTTATATATCGTTAAAATAAAAAGTTAGATATGAATTTGTTAAATTTTTATCATAACATTACCGGTGTAGGTATGTGGTCCGGTCCGGTTTAACACGGTTTGGTCAATAGTTTAAACCGCAACTGAACCGTATCGTTGCGAGTCGGTTCGGTTTGGGTTGTTTGCTTTATAGAGATAATACAATCCGGTTTTCCGCACCCTTTTTGCAGTTCGGTTTGGGCGGTTTTTGCATAGAGGTGCGATTTATGTCGACCTCTAAGTAGGAGGTTACGTATTTCATATTTATACTTTTATTATCAAAGTTTCTTTCGCTGTGTGACACTTTAGAGCGTTGACAAAGTTATGTATTCTAACTAGAGGCAGTTTACTAGTTTCAGTTTATTTATCACTTGCGTAGACTCCATTGTTATAATGTCTATCAATATGAGCCTATGTGCTCTGATTATGTGGTTTATATAGTTATTATTGTCTCCTAGGTTTTATATTAGTGATGATTACTATAATATTTTATTTGAGGCATTGTGAGATATACGATAGGTTCTGCATTAATATTATGTGTGATTGAGCCTTATATTTCTTCCTTTTTCTTCTTCTCTTCCTTCCTATTTCCCTTCTTTTCTTATATTTCTTTCCCTTTATCACCATTCTGCATCGATCGGATGCTTATACGATGCATTATTTAGTTATACAATTACCGCTGGTGCGTGGCGATTGTCATGGCCAGGCCAAAAGGCCGAGTAACAATCGCCCTTCGTATCGTTTGGTTATTCATGCAGTAATTATAAAAATGAAAATTTTGAACCATAAATTATTTTTTTTAACAAGTTGAAATTAATAATTTTTTATTTTGAAAACGCTTAAATTTTTTGGAAACTCAAAAATAGATAACTATAAAAAAAGCAATTCATTTTGAAAATTTTAAATTTCATTTTATTATTTTTTAAGATTTCAATTTTTAGAAAAATGTATTTCCATGAATTAAGCTTTTGGAGATCCAATTTAAAAATTTCTTTCGAAAAATAATTCTTGACCTATGTAACTCCATTTTCTAACCTTTTTTCAAAAAAAAAAAAAAAAACATGGATGTTATTTGATTTTGTTTTTATTGTCTATTATTTTTGAAAATGAATCTAATTTTAGAAAAGTAATAAAAAATATTGTTTAAAATATTTGAATCCCTATGTAAAATATATTTCCATAATTTTAGTTTTTCTGAACGTTTAGTATATTTTCAGGGTAATGTTCAGAATATAACTAAAGATATATACGGAAGAAATTGTCATTAAGAATTCAAAATTAGAAAAACCATTATGAAATGCTTTACACATTTTCGCTAAATAAGCTTTTCAAATTTGAACATTTGTTCAAAACAACCATTAGTATAGTGCTAACATTTGTTACAATCTGATACATATGATTAAATTTTTCTACCGTGCAAGATTCTGTTCTTTCTATTATTTCTTACGCCAAATGATTCACTTTTTAGGCACTTGGTTTTGTTGTACGTGAATACCGTGGATTTATCAATGTCGATTTCCGAGGTCCAGGAAGCGAGTCGTTTCACAACCATTCCAAGAACTCCAAGTTAGAAGGGAAAGTGGAAGCGACACCAAGTAAAAAGCAAGAACCGGTTTAGATCGATATACAACAGGGCATGACCTGTATCAGTACCGACCCGAAGCGATCGTCCTGGATTCCCTGCCGTATGCAATTCGATTTGGAGAACGTGGCATACCTTCTACCTCCACCAATTTCACATATGAAGGCACAGAGTTTGGAACGAAATCGTGCTTTGTTTCTAACATTGTAAAGCAGCCACAAAATTATAAGAAATTAAGAGCTATCTTAGAAAACCAAGCGCATAATTGTTGGTCCAATCTGCATTCCATCGAATTTAAAAGCAACATAAGCAAGTAAGTAAACAAACAAACCTCTCTATTTCTTCTCCAGTCCATAACAATTCCTAGCCAATTTAATGCACTGCAGCCAATGATAGATTTCAAAATTGGGATCAATCTCAACCCTCAGATCTAAGACGGTGACCTGAACTTCACTTCTGAAAACCCCGACCCTGCCTCTAACCCTAACAACTTTCCCCAATTTCACGGCCGATTCCATTTCCTCAGACATCTGCGCCTCCACCTCGCCCGCGATGTCGCCGCTGGAACCAGGGTGGACTCGGTACCGGTGGTTGAGCCACAGGATGCATGAGATGCATCCGCTGCCGTCGTCGATGTGGAACTTCAGGAACTTTGGGGCGCGGTCGAGTGACGAGACGACGCCGACGAGTTCGACGCGGCAGGTGATTTGAGGTTGGGTTTGAAGAGTGATTGCCAAGAGTTTTTTGTGCGTGGAGCTTGTTAGCGGGTCCATGGTCGAATGCTTTTGTCTGAGGTATTCTAATTTCAAACGCCGTGTTATTTCTGCCTTCCTTTGTCGAGCCCAGCCCACTGCTTCATTTGGGGCTTGGACCAGCCCACTATGGGGCTTATGTTAGTAAAACTAGTATTAACGCACAACGGTGTGCAGAACCGACCGTTAGATTGTGTATCTTTTTCCAAAAAAAAAAAAAAAACTGTTTTTTTATTTTATTTTAGTTAAACATAATAAAGTAATATGATAAAAAATATTTGAAATTGAAGAGATCTAAGGAGACAAAAGTGGAGAAAAATAAGTTAATTAGATTAAAGATATTTAAGGAGACATGTTTCATGTTTTTTGGACTTCGGAAAAATTGATTTTGACCAAGTGATAGTAAGCAAACTCCCTAACGGTCAGTTTGATAATAGGCTGACTCAAATATTCCATTTTGGGTTATCGAAACTAAAACGGATGGCTACATACTTTTGGTTAACCGGGCAGGTTGGTTAATTTTTTCGGTTAACCGCTTAGTTTGTTCGGTTCGCTTAACCGAATTTCGGTTAATCGAGGGTAGCTTTATTCGACCGAACCGAAAATAATAATCTACGGCTAACCGTTCGATTTAAACGGTTAACCGTTCGTTTAAGCGGTTAACTGTTTAACAGTTAACCGCTTAAATCGAACGGTTAACTGTTTAACAGTTAACCGCTTAAATCGAACGGTTAACCATTTAAATCGGACGGTTAATTTAAATCGGACGGTTAACCATGAGTAAACTTATCCATTCACCATAGAAATTAACATATCAAACAATTTCAGGAAAACAAAGAGATAGCTCAGAGCCTCATACACTAACAGCTTAAACAAACTATCATACACTACTCAACTACTCAAGTAGTCTCTAATAGTATCATGAATGATGAACCCTTAAACACTGGTGCTATTAAAGTCAGTCATCTCTCCTTGCATGTAGGGGTGATGCAATTTTCAGTGGTCACGGCTGTAGTATTATCAATAGAAATTTTTTACAGTTATAAGATGTACATGTGCATTCACTATTGTAAACATACAAAACAGATATTTTTGAGACAAGAGATAACCCTCACTGATACTCAGCAATTTCATGTCTAACCATATTTCCTCAGCAACCAACAACCAAACTAGTTGCTAGCTATACCACAATCCAATAAATAAACAGAACACACTCTAAGAATTACACAAAGTTGGCACCAAAAGAGGATCCAAAATTCCCTAAATAGAGATGTAACAAGTGTTAAGAATGTATGAGATAGAAAATAGAAATGAAATCTACGTTATTTTATTGATAGAACAGAGCCTAGATATATACGGGCAGTTACAGCTAAAAAATATAACATAAAAGTAGGATCTAACTACTATGTTATATTTTTTAGCTGTAACTGCCTGTATATATCTAGGCTCTGTTCTATAAATAAAATAACGTAGATTTCATTTCTATTTTCTATCTCATATATTCTTAACAATTGGTATCTAAGCATTGTATTGTCGTTCCCCCATTCTTCTCAAAATCCAAATCGATTCTCTTGAAAATCAAATCGCCCCCTCGCCTCAAATGATTAGGACTCCCACGCCTCTGCTTGTGAGAGAGAATGCAACCACCTTGGCTGAAGTCGCTCAAATCTGAATCAAATCTGAAGCCCGTCGCCTCGCCTTGCTGAAAATCGCCTGTGCTCAAATCATGATAAAAGAGATTGCCGCCATGATCTCTAGATTATATTCGCCTTTCGAGATCTGGTCATGTTGCCGTGAAAGATGACCACCTCAGATCTGAACATGTTGGTAGATGATGAGCTGGAGGAAAGGGAGTGCTTTGCTGGTTGTTACTGAAGTTGTTGCGGTGAGGAGTAGCTATATGCAATGATGATGGGGGTTGGACCATGGATGGTGTGAGGAAATGGTTTGTTTCAGGTCAAGATTGTTGTAATGTATTGTTTGATGCTAGGATTTGTGCTGGTGAGAAGATGTTTAGTGATGAAGGTTGTAGAAAAGGAGTGTTTAAGATGAAGGCTATGCTTTTGGCAGTTCTGGTTGTATTTGAAATGGTGGTTGTTTTGTGAAGCTGGAGGCTGCATGTATGTATGGTTTTGATGGGGATAATAAATTTAGTGGCTGGTGATGCTCGCTGTTCGTATTGAAGAATGGTGTCAGTGAGGCTGAGGATGGTGTTTTGATTCTTTGTGCACCTGAGTAGGAAGTTGATGGTAGGTGGTATAGATAATGAAGTTAAAGGCACTGTTTTTGATTGAAAGTGGTATTGTAGTTTTGAGTATGGCTGTGAACTGGCAGTGAGTCAGAATGTTGAAGTAATTGTTATTCATGCGGGGATTGCCTTGTATGGTGATGAAGGGTGTTTTGTTTGGAGTTGTGGAAGTGAAGATATTTGGGGAGTTTGCGAGAAGGAAGAGAGTAGTTGATTGAAGTTGAGCTGGCTGCTGTAAGGGTACAAATGAAATGAGCAGAATGTATGTTTTTCGCTGGTGGTTCGCAGTGCTTCAGGTAGCAATTTTTTCGAACGTTGGAGCTGATGAAAATGCAGTGGTGCGGCTGATGTTGGATTGTGAGAAAGTAGGTGAGTGGAATGGTTTTTGTGTTGCTGTGTTAGTATGTCAGGTTAGGTGCAGTTTACTGTTAGTTTGTCCCTAAGGGGAAGATGGAGCAATAATTGCTGTTGTGATGAAAGGAAATGGAAAGGAAATGATGATTTGATTGTGGGAGTTATAGTGTAGTTTTGTGAAGTGCTTATGCAGTGCTCGTGAAGTTGTATGTTGCGTGTTTGAGCAGTACGCTAAAATGTGTGACATATTGCATAGGGGATTTGGGCGATATGAAGATTGAAAACTGTTCAGTACCTATGAGGAAAATAGGTATGCCCTACGAGTGCACTAGGTAGTCTGCAGTGAAGCAGATGTGGTTTCATGTTGTCCAACAAGTATGAAAGAAGAGATGCGGTTCTCACTTGTTGAAGGAGATGACAGTTATGGGATGGCCCGAGAGGAGAGGCCCAGTAAGTCCCGGAGAGAGACCATGAGTGAGTTGAACAGTTGAGCAAGCCCAACCAGATAGAGATGAGAGTTGTGATTGAGTTCGTCTATGCAAGACGATAAAGAAATTGTGTTGTAAACTGAATGTTGGCACTTTCAGTTTAAGGGAGGGTGTTAGAAGTAACACATGTTTAAGAATAAGTCTAAGTAGTGGTTGCTATAAACTAGCATGTTTCCTAGTTTGTAGGTCAAGTAATTAGTTAGTGGTTTGTGTTTTACGTCTACTTAAGTGTTTGTATCTCTTTTATTTTTCGAAAGGAACAACAATGTAATCGTTTTTGCTCTAACGTGTTATCTTTCTCTCTTCTCTTAGCTATTAAAATCCTAACAACAAGTACATCAAAGACTTCTTATTTGAATGGATAAGGCACGGTTATAACTTGTAAGGGTGATACCAGTTTCCAGCAAATAGTCAGAAGCTAAACGCTCTGATTTTGATTGTGAAATAGATCTAGGTTTGCACTTACAGCAGTTCGTAACTTCGCATTTATCTTCTGAAAGAGGGGCGCAGCTTTGAAATAGAGAATAGGTAGGGTTAGTGATTGAGTGGGTTATGTGAATTTACAAGGATTACGGACCTTACGGCGCAGGCTGGAGTAATTGGTTTTTGGGCTAGCCAGGTTGTTTTTTTAAGAAAAAAAGTTTGATCAGTTAACCGAACCTAGATAAGTTATATTAACCGTTGACCGAACCGAAACTGTTCGGCTAAGGTCGGTCGGTTAACCGATGAAGTCGGTTAACCGATATTATTGGTTAAGTCGGTTCGGTCTGGACGGTTAAATCAGTTAAATGCCCATCCCCTACTTTTGGTCCTTATGGTCGGTGCTACATGCAGAGAGTTCGGATATGTTATGGTATTAGTTTTCGTTGGTGGATAATTTGAAGTGTTTTATTTGCTATCTCTCGTGTTCTATTTTGCTACTTATTACGTGTGAATTTTGAAAGTATGTTTGATTTATGATTTGAGAATGATACATGAAGTCTTGTAATTTTTCTCGTTCATATTTACATATGGTTAGTGGTAACTCGCATAGTTTCGAGTTTTGTCCTATATTCGTAGGTTTAGCGGCTTTCTACTACAAAAATTTTGTTGTCTTATGACATTGGTCCATGAGGATTATTTGTAGGTTACATATGCATTAGCATTTTCATTTTTTTGGTAAGACTAGTCTATTTTTATAATGATTGATCCATTTTTCGTTACAATAAGTAACGAGTACATGATGATACATGAATTAGACAGATCGCTTACCTACAAAAAGCCTGATTTGGTAGTGTTCATACCACTCATACATACAAAACATGTGTGAAAAATGGCGTCTCAGTAGCTAAGCAAGAGCGACTATCCAACCCTAGAGGAGATGGATAAATCATTTCCTTTGTCCTTAAAAGGAACAAAACAATGTCTTGAACCAGAAAAATAAAAGGCTAAAATGGGGAAGAGTGATTAGAATCACATGAGTAAGCATATCTTCTGTCCCAAGTATGATCACGAAGTGCTGCTCTATTCATATCTCCAGCTACATCCTCAGTAACAAGGGTAAGACCTTGACCATGAACTCTATAGAAAAGACGCCTACTGTCAGCTTCATTTCCACTAAAAAGCATTAGTACATACAAGAATCCGGAGCATATCTCATTCCCGAGGGAGTATGGTACCATACAAGTTCACCAGAGTGCCAAACAAACGTGACAAATAAATCGGAGGCAGATGATGAGCAATTACAGGCGCAAAGTTAGGCATTTGAGCAGGAGGGGGCATAAAATCTCTTAATAGCAACTTAAGAGGAGGCAAATCAAATAATGTTGCAATATTAGGGACAATAATATTTTTGCAAGTAACAGGAGAGGACACCTAAGGTAGCACAGGTTTGGGAACCCACATCTTAGCAGGAGGGAGAGTGAGGAGGTTCCTATCTTCAAGCAGAATAGGAATTGCATCGGACGGAATAGAACATGACTCAGTAATGTGATCAAAGGATTGACATGTCGAACAGATGTCAGACTTCCAACTATATCGTACCAGAACATCAACATTTATCCCATCAGCAATACGAGCCCTAAGAGAAGAAGGAAGAGGCTTCTTCGCGGAGACTTTGATCAACGCCTTGGCATATGCCTTTTCCTTGCCCTAGTATTTGAATCATAACAAATTACCCTACCCATGTAGGATAAACGGAATATGCGAGAAATGCACCCAGACTGGGATAGACATAATATGTTCCTTAGTCTTCAGGGCAGACGGGCTCCAAGTTGTAATGAGAAAGGGTTTGCCTTTAGTGATAATAGGATATGATTCTATTATACGAGGTATTCCCTCATTACTCTTGGATTTGAAAAAGGACATATCAAAGTCGAAGTGCACATTACATTAAGACCACCATGGGGTTTCCACACTTCACAGCATTTTTCATTGACTACGCGATGTGATAGGTCGGAATCAAGGAAGAATCTGACAAGGTAACCTTCCCAACGATCATAAGCATCTTGCATGACATCCAACATTTGGATCATGTCACCATTGTCATTCTTGTCATCAAAAATACAAGGAGTGTGGTCACTAGTCTTTTTAGGAAGCTTAGCAAAGAAAGATGTCCAGGCCGGTTTATCTTTTGTAGAGAATAGAAGAGACACGCTCTGCATTAGCAGTAGCTACTGTTTTCTTTCGGGCATTTTCACAAGCACCTGAAACGCGACCAAGATCCACACTTAAATCCTCCTAATAAACTGCACACCACCCTCCATAACAATATTTTTACCACATTTATTCATGTCTGTTAGAAAATTAGAAGGGCTTGAGGAAAAGTCAACTGAAACAGCCACAGATTGGCAACTAATAGAACATTGTTTACTAACTTATTGCTTCAACTATGCAAAGGCATTCGTGGAGCGCTGTTTGCTAGCAGTAGTTACATCTCCTGCACCTGCTTCAGCTGACACAAAATCACAAGCAGAGCAAGCTTTCCCCGTCGTTGGAGTTTTATCGCAAAACCGGATATTAGGGCTAGAGTTGATAAGCAGAGAAAATGCAGTCGAAGACGTGGATGATTGCGCTCGAGGTGCTCGAGGTGACAATGATAGCGAACTAATAGGTTCTGGAATTTGGATTAGCAGAGCATGCTCGTCCAGATCAAGTGGAGAAGGTCGGGTCCGGCGGCTCGTTGAAGAACGACATGGGATGAGTAGGAGCAGACGATCAGAGAGGTGAAGGTGAATTAGGATTTCGGCATTGGAAGGCAGAAGTCGTTGTCGCAATTCAAAAGAAAAATTCTAAAGTCTGGTCGCCATTGACGAGAAAATAGCATTAAACTCGTGAACATTTACATAATTATATTTTTGAATTTGAACATTACGTTAAGCCATGAACATTTACAGAATTATAATTATAGTACTGAAAGTAGTTTGTTCGATACGACATCTCCAACAAAAGCATGGAAATGCAGAATTTGGAAATCCACACTTAGTAAGTGGCGCGACAAAGTTCTGAAATACCCCATAATGTGGATTTCGAGGGCAATCGTTTCGGAATTCTAAAACTATCTAGGCGCTTGTTGAACAAACGCTGTATATCATGCAATTGTTCAACAAACCCTTAAGATAACACCTTTGTTGAACAAGCGCTTGTTTCCAGGCGTTTGTTCAACAAACACCTGGATACCAACGACTTTATAATCCCAGGCGTTTGTTGAATAAACACTTGGAAACCAACGGCTATGTTTTCTTACCTCCTATGAATATACCACTCTTCTTCTATCTTCAACAACCAATCTTCTTAGTCTAAACTTGTAAACTAAAATGAGTACCGAATTCATTGTTGATGTAGCAAGAAGTTGCTTCGAAAATTTTGATTTACAAGATGGTACACAATTGATTGGTGGAATTGTTTGTGCCGCAAGCTGGAGTGTTGAGGAAGACTATGATCTTTGCTACATCTACTGCTCATTTTCCCTCGATCTTGTTCGTGGTGCCGATCAGAGTGCTGAAACTTTCTGGGACAGAATCGCTAATGCGTACAACATGAAGAACACGAACCGAAATAGAAGCTTAACTTCGATCAAAGATCGTTATTGTAAAATAAAACGTCAAACCCAGTGTTATGATTCTCAGATGTCCAAGCAGAAGCAGAGTAACCGTAGCGGACTCGGAAATGATACCCATATGGTAAGATTTAATTAATAGTGATTGTTATACTGTTTGTCATAGATCTATACTTGAAGTATCATATTATTGTTGTAGAGACTTGCCGCAAACAAGTTATTCAAACATATATATAAACCGGAATTTTTTTTGGACCGGTACGAAGGACACGCGCAAAGCCTGCTGTCTAGTGTCGTGGGATCAGGTGTGCAGGTCCAAAGCTCAAGGAGGCTTAGGTGTCATCAATTTGAAGAATATGAATCATGCATTACTTTGTAAATGGCTTTGGATTATGCTTAGCGAAAAGAAAGTTCTCTGGAAGGAGTGGATCTTAAACACTTGCTATGGTGGTAGATTCGACTGGAACGCGGACATTTCCCATTGCTCAATATTCTGGCGTGGTGTTATGGCAAATGTTCACTGGATGAAGATTGGGTCTGAGATTGTAGTTAAAAACGGCCGAAGCGTCTCTTTCTGGTATGACTGTTGGTTGCTTCCTATCCCCTTGCGTAATGAATTTGCCGATCTGTTTGCTATTGCATGCAACAAAAGTGCTTCAGTCTGTGAAATGTTTAATGCGAATTCTGCTAACTTTAAATGGAACCTGTCCTTTAGTCGTATTGTGGCTGGTAATGCTCTGCTTCAACTTTGCGGACTTATTCGTTTGCTTGAAGATGTTCACCTTCATAGCAATGAGGAGGATGACTTTGAGTGGAAGATTGGTGGTAAATTTTGCGTGAGTGCACTTTATGAGTTGATGAACTTCTCAGGAAGAAAGTACGATGGATTCATGAGAATGTGGAGTTTTAAAGCTGTACCTGCTAAGGTCAGGATACATATGTGGACGATCATGCACAACAAGCTCAATACAGTGAAAAGATTAAGGCTTAAAGGTGTTCATGTCACTGGGGGATGTGTTTTCTGCAATGACGATGACGAGGATTATATGCATCTTTTTCTTGATTGCGATTTCGCCTTTTACGTGTGGACGAAGTGTTTAGTTAGCCTTAATATCTGCTTAGACTGGTCTCACTTCATCTCTGACCAATTTATCTTCTGGAATAGTACTATTATTTCATTACCTGACACTGACATGCGCCATATGTTTGCTCTTTTGAACTTTGCTTATGTTTGGATCCTCTGGCATGAACGCAACTCACGAAAGTTTAAATGCAAAATGAAACGGCCCAACTCAGTTATTTTTCGCATACTTAATTTTGTTTCTCTTTGGTCAGGCAATGAAGAAATCAGGTTTGTTGACACAATCGGAGCTAGAGTGATGGACAGGGCCCGTGGTAGCAGAGCTTGATGTTTTGCTATGATTCACTTTACTGGGTTTACATGCTGTTTTTGCTGTAGTTTCATAAAACTTTTGGACTCCATGTAAACATGCCTGCGTGCATGTATTTTGATTGTACATATGTATGTAAATATATGTAACTATTGTAACTAGAAGATAGCTCTATGTATGCTGAACACGATGTACTTGCTCTATGTTTAATGAATGAATGAAGGCGTGAATCTAGTGATTCACTACCTTTTTTGCATCAAAAAAATATATATATATATAAACCGGATAATAAACAAGCACTTCATTTATATAAGTTCATGCATGTGGATGACCTCCTAGTTAATCACGTGAGATGGAGATCATCACTTCAGAAAACTGTCTAAGACGTCCAAGTAAGCTGTAGCCGTGGGAAAGCTACAAGAGTGAGAGAAAGTTCAAATCCGAGAAAATCGCAAGACAGTTTTGGTTTAGGATCAGAAGAAGACTTAACCCTTACTGATGACCGATATGTTAGGCCAGATGGAGCCAAGCGGCCAAAAAAAGCAAGCCGTTTCAGGAAATCAAGCTGAAATCAGAAAACTTCTGAAGGAGTCAGATGAAAGGTATGATCTTGCAATGGAGAGCAGAGCCAGTCAACACTAAGAAAGGATTTCTAGACTTGATCAACTTCTAGATGTGATTACGAAGAGAGGAAGATGTATTAATGTTAATGGATACTATGAACATGAATGAAGTACAACGAGAATATACAGAGTCATGGAGAAGAGAAATAATGGGGCGAAGAAGAGAAGATGGTCTTTAGTTTTAGTTGACTATGTAGTACGTCTGTATTGTTTAATTTCCAATATGCGTCTTTTATGTAAGAATTTTGTTTAGTCCATGCTATCATTGAAAAATTGGTAGTTGTATGTTACTATGAATTAATAATTAAAAATCCATTAAGCTTATAAATTAAATCGGTATGGTTTATAAACAATTCAACAGCGATTTTCTGAAATTTAATTTTGATATAACTCAAAATCTACAAACCAAAATCTCGATTTTTCTCTTTCATTTGAAAACTATAATCTAATTGATCCGAAAGATTCTTGTTTCAAAGAATTTCGACTTAAACTGAATCTTGTACACTCAGTTGAAGTTCAAATCGTAAAACTACGAACTACCGCGATGTTACGAGCTTGTTTTTATTTATTTATATTAATACGAACAAACTTTGATTAATTAATAAATTCCTATAATAATGAGTTAAACAATCGGGATGTCCTATGTCTTTAACGATATATATGGAGTTAAACGATCAGGTCATCCTCTGTTTAGTTAAAAATTTAGGATACAATGAGGCAAAGAGGAAAAGAAGGTATTTAGTTTTAGTTGACTATGTAAAACATCTGTATTGTTAAATTTCCAGTATGTGTCTTTTATTATTAATGTAAGCATTTTGTTTACTTAGTGCTATCGTTGAGAAATCAGTAGTTGTATGTTACTATGAATTAATTATTAAAAATTCATTAAGTTTATAAATTAAATCATTATGGTTTATAAACGATTCTACAACGACTTTCTCAAAATTTAATTTTGACATAACTCGAAATCTACAATTTGAAATCTTGATTTTTTTTTTCTCTTTCATTTGAAAACTATAATCTAATAGATCCAAAGGATTCTTTTTTCAAAGTATTCCGACTTAAATTGAATCTTGTACACTCAATTGAAGTTCAAATCGTGAAACTACCAACTACTACGATGTTGCGAGCTCGTTTTAATTAGTTTATATTAATACGAACAAACTTCGATTAATTACTAAATTCCTTTAATAATGAGTTAAACATTATGGTCGTCCTCAGTCGTTAACAATATATAGAGAGAGTTAAACGATCAGGTCATCCTCTATGTAGTTAGAAATTCGGGATACAACAATTCATGCCTTCCTCGGTTTATTTAATCATTCATAGCCTTTGGAAATCTTAGCTTAAATAGAGCAATGTGGCCGTAGTATAACGTCGGGCCTAATAGTGTAGGCCGCTATGTAAAGGCAAGTGGCTACAATATAACATCATAGTAAATGTCAATCAAAGTGGCAACGGTATAAAGTGGGAGCAGTGACTGGTCATATCTACGTCAGAGCAATGTGGTTGTAAATGTAAATTATCTAAGGGTGTTGGCAACAACATAATTTTTTTATTCACTCGATACAATGCGATTATATATATCTAAGGGTTTTGCTCAAAATTCTCCACTCAAACAAGTTGTTTGTTCTCCAAAACTTAGCATACCAAAAGTTATGCCTTCATGGCCCTCGTCTATGGATTCCAACTGGTGGCCAGCTTAACCTCCTGCAAATAGTCCAAGAACCGATGTTAATTGGCTTACCGAATAGCATCACTATGAGCATATGCGTCGTGAGTATCCAAATCTGAGCCAACTTAGATTTCAGGAACATGCTGAACCTCCTTTCGAATAAGAAGGTCATCCTGTTTTAGCCGCTCAACTCCAACTGAAGAAGTGGCTAAACAATTTTCAATTGTTCAAGCTCTATATGAACAAGAGGTACAATCGGTTGTAGTCACTCAATCTCCTTACAAGCAAGAGGTTGACTCATATCTCGTATGTTGCAACTGTGGGTATGTGGTGGAGGTAGCGGTAAGGGAGGATGGCGAAAATGTTGGTTGCAGGATCCAGTTATGCTCATTATGGTCGGATTGCGACAACTACTCTGAATGGTGACGACTGTTTATGTCCAAGGGGTACTTCTTACGCCAATGAGTTAGAATAAGAGATATGGCGTCTTAGAGCTGCTTTAGTGTCCCATCAGATTGAATGAAACTTGTAATTTGCTTGCTTAAGTATTTATCTAGTTCGCATCCATTGTATCCTAATTTGTAGTATCTATTTCCTATGTATGCCTTAACAAAATGTAATTCGACATTAACAAGTATCAACTTGAGAAGTTTAGTGGAAACAACATACATGACCAAGAACAGGAAAGATGTTAATATTGGCATATAGAACAACACATGACATAAACAATATTGACATATAGAACAACACATGACATAAACAATATTGACATATAGAACAACACATAAACAATACTAATATAACTACATGTACCATAATTTACAGCATACAACATGCCAAACATAACCATAATATACACAACATGATGTAGCATTTACTGAAAGAGATATAACATAAACATCAATCAATGTGAATAGAATCGCTACCAGACGCAGCGGAACTGTCATCGCCGATGTCATCAAAATCATCGGGTGGATGTGAATCGGGACCATGACCCTACTATTTGATCTAAGCCTTTAACACAACTATTTAGGCCTCATTGTAACGACCCACTTTTTCCATACAGTTTAATCCGACATTTATCAACCCATGTCAACTCAAATTAAACAGAAAAGCAAATAGTTAATAGAAAGAAATTAGAGGGTGAGAAATAGAAAGAAAGAAATAGTAGAATAGAAGATGAAGAAGAAGAATCAACAGAACACAGAGACCCACATCGCAACGGAATAAAAATATAATATAGAAATAAATCTTTACTAAGAGCTTTAAAAATACTTACAATCATCAGAGTATATTAACACATCTGTACAGTTATAACAACCTGTCCTCATATACAATCACATGGCGGAATAATATCTATGTGATATCATACGTCTGAACTCTTCCAGCTCATATCTTCATAGAATCTGATAACCTAAACCTGTAAAACCCAGTCTAACCCGAGCATTATAAACGCCGGATCAGTCTGGTGAATTAGAGTGAGAAACCCACTAAGTCTAAGGGTATCATCCAACTTGATTTTAAAGTTAAAAATCCTTTTGAAGAAAAGGATAATCGTAAGACCAAATCCACACATAAATACGGATGGTTTTTACCTTACGATAACCCAAAACATTTTTGAAATCATATTTTTCTGATATTATAATAGTGTCTAATACAAAAAATAGCAATTTAGCAGAACGCCTGCATCTCACGCTCCACATACATAGTATACAATCAAAACCGCGGGCGCTTATTGGAGAATGGATTTCCATGGCAAGGTATGGGTAACCACCATCCGACAGTTATCTCTATAGATGAATACACCAATTTCAACAATAACATCTTGCAACCCAGGATTAACATGACCGCCCCTCATTTCGCTTGAGAGTACCGAATATATTGTCACCTTACAGTTGCTAGCAACATAACCGTTCTCGGGAGATACAGAAGCGAAAGAAGAACATATAGGAATTTCTCTAGATCAGATGACAATACACCATTTTGATGGGTGCGACCCACATAGCCATGTGACCTTTGCAATTTTTACCATTTCCCGATTGATGAGGCTTGAGGTTTTAAAATCTTCTAGAACATCTGGCCATCATTCACTTTGAATGCCACAACGTCAGATCCGCCATAAAATCACTAATTGATGACCACAAAAATTCTTTAGCAGTTAAGCTAAGAGAAGTGCCCTTCTTCGCCATCAACTATAGTACGTTTGAAGAAATCAACATACGTAATCCCTTTGGAATACTCTGTTATACATCCGTCCATACAAGTCATCCAGGAATGGGATGAACCGAAGACACCCTCTTACCACATCCCAGGTATCACCCTATAGATCAGTAGCGAGTAATCCTTCCAACCCGAAGATTTCAACCATGAGAAAATCACAGTGTATCTTTGATTGCAAGTCAGAGATTTTAAGTAATTCTTCAACATTATGGAGATCAACAGTCTTCAATGTTCCAATTCGTTCATCATTTGTATCTTCAACATTTATGTATTTGTTGGTCGAAATGGTTTTCGAATATAAATTTGATCTCAGTCTTTCCGTTCCAACAATCGTATAGGTCAGATTTTGATAGTCGGTTATTTAACTATCAAAATAAACAATCATTCAACCATGGAAATAAAACGAGTTCACTGGCTCAGTATTCAGCATCACTTGGCCCTTTTAAATTTTCCATTCGTAAATCAAACCCTTAAAACTTCCAATATTTGGAACAAAACTTTTTATATATCCAGTTAGGTTCCAGTTCTTCAATTTTCATATCTTGGGCTTTTGTTTCATTCATAAACCATTTCTAATAACTCGTTCCAATTATATAATCAATGAAACTCGGGTTTTAAAACTCCGTCCAACTTGGATTCTACAGAATCCAATTAAATAGAATTTTAAATAAGAATTCAATTTAAAACTTCAATTTAAACTGAACTTGAATTACTATTAATGTCAATTTTCTTAAAAATATTATTTAATTATAATTAGGCCTTGTATTTTCATAAACTTTCATTAATACATTTTAAATCTCAAGATTTACCACTTTGATTATTATTAAATAAATAATAACCAAATTCCAACATTTATTAAAAATAGTATACTTCACCATTAACCATTTCCATTAAATTAATAAACTAATTTAATACTCAATTTCAGTTAAATCAATTGACTCGGTCACCTCAAACATGATTAATTAGTTAATCACTTCTGTTTCGTCTTCCCACTTAAATTAATTAAAATTATAATAATTTAAGTAAATCCCATTTACTTTGATTATTATTAGGTAAATAATAATCACTTTCAATATAATTCCATTTATTTCTACAAAATTAATAACATAAGAATTTTCAATATAAAACCACTCACTAATTTATTTTAAAATTTAAATAATAAATATTAAATATTTATTTAAATTTCCTTTCAAAATAATATATTTTAAAAGTCCATCTGCAGATATAAATAAAATTTCTAACTTCATTTTTATCAGTTTACCTGATGGTAAATCAATTCTTATAAAACAGTGTATATTTGGGCCATCTGCTATTTATTTCTCAACCAATATTACTCATTGGTTAATATCAAACAATGTTGAATTTATATTCAACAATCAATAATCCAATCCTATTCGTCAAACAATTTATATGAAGATAATATGAACGAGAACAATAATTTTGATGATAACATGAATAATAAATTCAACTGATAATGGTCGATTAATAATAACAATTCAAGCATCCAATTAAATATTATACGTTTACATTATTACAAACGTAACTAACAAGGTAAGTTACCTCGATAGGAAATAATCGTTAAAAATAACAATTGGTTTTGATTAAATTAAACGAACATTTAATTTGAATCAGTTGTATAAAAATATCAGCGTATGCTCAAACAAGCATCCAACAAATAGAAAAAATAACACACAAACAATAAACCCGACTTATATAAAATATAGGTCGGGTAACTAAGTGAGTTGAACTCACCTTGATTTTCATTCGTTGTGAAAACAATTCGTTTTAATTAAATTAAACTGGTGTTTAATTAAATTAAACAGGTGTTTAATTAAATTAAACAGGTGTTTAATTTAATTAAATCCTTAGTTGCGTCCAACTCTGCCCAAAACAGCTTCCTAATGTTATGCTTTCCGGTTTCAACGTATCAAGATCAGACTCTGATAACACATGGGAACGTAACAAAATTTATACAGTTATGGTTTTTTTAATTTAAACTAATAAACTTAACTAAGTTTATAAATTAATTAACTAATTATGGTTGAAATATAAACCGCCACGTGATCACGTTAAAAGAAAACGTTATCGATTAGGTAGTTATAAATCCTCATTAGACATGTAAATTTATTATATAAACCGGTTACCTACATAATTATGATTGGGCACAATCAAAGTTGGCTACGTTAATAACAAATCATCTACAGTTTATATAGTACCTTAATTAAGGAGTCAGCCATGCAATATATAGTAGCTTAGGCATGATTATTATACGATTAGGCACAATTAAAATACTATTAGGCACGCAAGAAAATATACCGCAACTTACTATTCACCGTCTTCCTTACTTTGGTTTCTGATTCGCACGCGATATACAGTTCCTCATAGTTGCATTCTTCCAACCCGCTACTAACTTTTCTTCTCAACCTCCCATCTGCTTCACAACTCACGTAATACCCCATACTCTCACCTCAGCCCGCGTCCGCTCTTACTTCTCCCGCATTACTTCTTCTTCCTTCCTAGTTTCGCATTTCCCTTTTTTTCAAGTAAAATGGTTATAACAACTTGAACCCATGCAAATTCCACCGAATTTCCACACTCCTCACCATCGCTACTAGACTATGTCCATCGGCATGACATCTCCGACCCCAATCATTAACCACCTCGCTCTGTTCGAATGCTTCTTTCTACAAACTCTTTCTTTTCTCTTGTACAGATGATGTTAAACCCATCCCATCACCGACGTTGAACCACTGTCCATCGTTGTCAGCGCTTGCAGCTTTCCTACCCTGTGCCTTCCTTCTTTGATCTCAACCCACTGCATTATTCAACTGCAGAAACCAACACATCAGTTTTGAAGGATAGGATTGGTTGTCTTCCCTTCCTTGTCTGACTGTCGTCCCATCAATCACCGAAGCTCTACGTCAGACCTCACTTGCTCTTCGTCACTATCTTCCAGCACTAAGCCCGAACGAACACGCAACCCAAAAAATGCATGAATGGTGCTCGCGTGAACAATGTTTGCGTGAGTTTTGATTTTATACGTGAACTTGAGCTTATGTTTTTGTTTTGAAGAAGGGGTTTTTTAGTTTCAGTTTTGTTTAGGAAGAGGAAATTTTACTGGAACCAAAATAGGATAAAACCTGTATATATAGGGGATAATTTCGTGGGCATCAAGTTTTAGATGATAGGCTTTATGTAGAGTAGCTGTATGGGGTGGAGTGATTTCCACGGAAAACTTGCATGGCACGGAAAGGAAAAATTGGGACGTAAGGATATGAATCTTTAGGACGCAAGAAAAATGAAAAAATTTGGGATGTGAGGAAGTTAACAGTGCGGAGGGGTGAAAATTTTAATTGAAATCAATATATATATATATATATATATATATATTACCCATTATCGTGTGATAGATGTTTAATTTTTGCATGACCACACACGAGCACCAAAAATAACGAAAACAGACACACTGCTAAGTCTTGACGTTCCAGATCCACTGAAAATAATTTCGTTGAGTTTTGACATTGTTTGCACAATAGCGCTATTTAAATTTAAATTATGTTCGTTGATTCACATTTAAAATTTCGTCTATCGACAAAACAACTCCAATTGGCTCCAAACTGAAAATATAGCAATGACTAGCTATGCGCACTCCATAAAATTTGTTTCATAAAAAACGGAGGTCATTTGAAAAGAAGCTATTCTTAAGTCGTATATAACATCGATAAATTATTAAATAAATTTCGAAATTATTAAATTTAATAATAATAATTTATTATCATCGAATATATCCAAATGGATTAATATATCACTTCGGAATAAACAACGTAAAATTATAACTCGGTGATTATATCTTTGAGTTCAACAGTACCCGAATATATATATACACACACAAACTCCTTTAAATAAATAAATTAAACGTTATCGTTCATAAACAATTTCCATAATGACTATTTGAAAATTTGATTTGGACATAACTTACAATCTATAATATGAAATTCTAACTTTTCTTTTTCATTAGAAAATTATTATCAAATAGATTCTAATGTTTCTTATTTCACAGAATTCTGACTTATATCAGATTCTGTATATTCAATTGAACTTCAAAACTCAATATTATGAACTACCACGTCGTTATGAGTTCACTTTAATATAAATATAAACGTTCATTCGTCGTTTAATGATGAGTTCGATATTAAAATCTATAAATATTTCTAATACAATATTTAATACCATTTTAAATATTCAATTTAAAATGGCCAAAATTCTGGTACGTTACATTCTTCCCCCCTTAATAGAATTTCGTCCTCGAAATTACTAAGTTAAGAAGAATGCTCCAAACCCAACTAATTTGAAAATAATTATTTTAATACCACAAAAATTCGTCAGCATCTCCTTTGCATGGTTTGATCCGAACAAGTAACGCCACTACGGGCCTCACATCGATCCAAAGAAAATAAAAAGCCAAGTGGCAACCAAACTCACGGGTATAAAACCAAACACCGACCAACAATAATATCAAGGCTTACCTATTTGTCTGGCAACCAAACTCCAATGACCAAGTAAAGCAACTAATAGCTCTATCTTTCTTCCAACTTGTACTTAACTCCATATCTAACGCAAATGCAAACACATGATTAAATCATTTAATTTCATTTCATATTTTATTCTGTTCAATTTCATTTAACTAGAATAAATCGCCTTAAATTTTTAATTCATTTAACTTCTCTAATTGTTGATGAATTTTATTTCAACCAATCTAGCATCCAAATAGCAAACAATACATAATCTACTTTACTAAGTTAAGTTAAATTTTGGTATTCCATTAACCAATTGATTTTCGAATTAGTTCATGTTTTCTCCAAATTTGGAATCAACACCAAAGGTGCAAACGATGCACTTCACCGATTCGGTAAGATTAAAATGTGGAACCGCGTTATCACAAAATAAATTGCATAAAATGAAGACAAAGGAATTTTTATAGTGGTACGATTCACAATGAATCTACGTCCATTTTTTAATCAACTCTCATTATGATACTTTGTTTACAACATGAATAAACTCTCACTATACATTCATTTCCCATTATCCTCCTTTTCACTCTCTTTATGATCTAATTACACTTAAATTTTGCAAATTGATGGAAGAGATCATTTGCTCTGTGATGATAGATGTATCAATCCTTGATCACTTTGGCGCTTTTGTGTTCTTCCATGCCTTGATGAGATTTGTGCTTAGATCCAAATTTTGAGAGGTTTGAAGAAGGTTAGAAATTGCTTGGAATGGTGATGAAGAGCTTCCTTAGGTTGTATGAATGAGATTCAAAGAGCTTTGATCCAATTGGAGATAGCTTCAATGATCATAGGAATGGATTTGATCCACATGAAGTTGGAGATGAGTCGTTAGATCCATGAAAACCATTAATGAAGTTGTAGGCAAGCTTCGAATTTAGTGGCACCTCCTTGTAGGAATGAAATTTGGTCCCCATCGTTGTGAAATATGAGGGGTATTTATAGTTGGAGTTGATGAGGAGTGGTACACTTGTAAATAAGTGTGTATGGTTGGCGCTTGGTTGGTAGTCTAGAAGCAACCATATATACGGTCTAAAAACTTCATCACGATCTAAGTGAAAGTTGCGGACCAAAGGAGCTTCTTGCGTGCTAAAAAAAGGCGAGTATCTAAAAGCCTTCGTGTGTTATCTTCTGATCCAAAAGCACCCTCCCGTCCTAACATTGTAGCAGTCTAAAACAAGCCTCATGATCTACATGGCATGCACGAGTTGATGAACGAGCTGTCCTTTATGCCTTTACAGTTGGCAAATAGGTCTCAGACGACCTAAAAGAGGCGTTCTAAAAATAAGAACGTCCCAACATAAAAGAACATATCCAACGAGCTAAAAGCTGTTGCAAGCGAACAGAGTGCTAGTTGTACATTTGCACTTTGCGACCGCAGACAGCCTGGCAACGGTTCGATGATGGTCCACGACCCAAAGACGTGTGAGCGGGCGATCTAAAGAGATGCTGAATGAGCTAACCGCCATGGCACTGGCGACCTAAAGGACGCAGACCGACCTAAATGATCTGTGCAGATGGCGACACGTGAATGCTTGATGTTAACGAGCTAAGCTTTGACTTGTGAGGAACGGTTCATTCTTTGGACTCAGAAGATGCCATGCACGAACCAAAGAAGAATTTTAGCCCATCACGTACTCGTTTCCATGCGAGATATATGCCAGTCCCAATAACGACCCAAAAGCGCTGATGTATTCATGTAGATGGTCATGTAGCTCGCACGGTTTAAAATATGAGTTACGATCTAAGAACTTCACCGCCGTCTAAAGCTTGCTCGCGGGCTAAGAGAACACATGAGCTAAACAAATTCACATGCCAATGTTCGTATGTACTTCATAATTTTGAACCGCGTTTTCACAACAGGTTTAACATTTGCCCCTCGAAGCTTGTATTTTTTGCTTGCGAGAAATGCGGGCTTCAAAATAAACATAGATGTCGATGTATTTTGCATTGAGATTCAGTTATAGCTTTGAATTCATATTCTTCATGTCACCCGTTCTGTAATTAAAACAAGGATCAGTGCAATTTTGGACTTATACTTCGCTATCGGTCGTCCATATCGATAGCGGATCATAAAACGAATTATGGCAAATTTTATTCTGAGTTGAATAAAGTGTCTGCACAGAATTGTTCTACTTAATGGTTTATAGCTCATCAAATATCGTCTGCACAAATACACTATTATTCTAATTCAAATTCGCTGTAACGTTTGAAATCAACTAATCGACTAAGGTCGACTGTAGATTCCAAGCACTATCATTTTAATGACTTATATGATGGTATACGATATCTCTCATTTGAGAAATGTGTATTTATGATTTATTTTCTGCTTCTCCTAGGAGAAGTCTTGGATTATTGGTGCCCCGGCTTTGGAGGTCGTTGCTAGTCTTCTCTACGGGAAGTACTATGGATTTCATACCCCTGCTTTGTGTCTGAGATACTTAGACATTACACAAATTAATTGGTTAATTTTGAATTCCATCTATAATCCGGCTTGGCTAATTCAGACATGGAGATTTTCATCACTTAATTGTACCGATTAATCCTAACGTGGGTAATTTTAGATGGGGTGCCTCTAGAAAGGATTTCGGTTAAAACCCAATGTTTATCGTGATTAGATCAGGTGCTTCCTGATTCTTACGATCAATTGGATGCCCCCGGAGAGGAATTTGGCTGAAACCCCAATGTTTGTCGTTATCGCATCAGGTACTTCCTGATTCTGACGGTCAATTGGGTTCCCCCGAAGAGGACTTTGGTTGAAACCCCAATGTTTGTTGTTATCGCATCAGGTGCTTTCTATTTCTGACGATCAATTGGGTGCCCTCGAAGAGGACTCTGGTTGAAACCCCAATGTTTGTCGTTATCGCATTAGGTACTTCCTGATTCTGACGATCAATTGGGTGCTCTCTGGAGAGGATGTTGGTCGAAACAGCAATGTTTGTCATTATCGCATCAGGTACTTCCTGATTCTAACGATCAATTAGGTGCCCTCGGAGAGGACTTTGGTTGAAACCCTAATGTTTGTCGTTGTCGCATCAGGTACTTCCTGATTCTGACGATATATTGGGTGCCCCGGAGAGGACTTTGGTTGAAACCCCAATGTTTTCCGTTATCGCATCAGGTACTTCCTGATTCTGACGATCAATTGGGTACCCCCAAAGAGGACTTTGGTTTGTACTAGTCCTTTCAGCATGTTTACCGGTCCTTCCAGCCTGATGTTGGTACTTCCAACATAAGATTTGTCGGTCCTTCCGACTTGGTGCTGGTCCTTCCAACGCGTTTGCTGGTCCTTCCGGCCTGATGTTGGTACTTCCAACATCAGGTTTGCCAGTCCTTCCGACTTGGTGCTGGTCCTTCCAGCTCTGGGTCGGCTCTGATTCCCTTGTTGGCCGCTTGACCTGGCGGGCTATTTCGGATTGGGGATCGAAGCTTTGAAACATTCACTTAGAGGAATGCCCCTTCGATGGAAGTTACAATGTTCTTCTTCCTTTGTTGTGGCGCTTGTTCATTGTTCGAATCTTTGCGACTTTTCCCACTCACTTCTCAAGGCGGTGCTTTTCTATTCTTGCATTTGTGCATGTTGATTTTTACAGCATTTAGTACTTGAGCTAGTGTTGTTAGGGTCGTTATGCTTTGTCTGATTCGGAAGGAACAAGCGCTTGACAGATAGCCTGCAACATGAAATCATTTTTAATCAAGTTTTGATTTAACATGAGATTTGCAGGCTAGAAATTAATTCAGGCAAATATGCTCTTAATTGTAGAGCTAAAGTTCAGTACATCACTTGCAGGTTATTACAGGCTGTTTACAAGAAGTTTGGAATATAATAGAAAGTATAACATGAAATAAAGCATGAACTAAAGCAGGAAATAGAGCATGAAGTAAAGCAGTGGCGATGTTGATCGCTTATTCTGGGCCATTGAAATTGAAGCACAATCAGCAGTTATTAGCTGATGATCAGGCTTCGCATGGTCTGAACAAAAGCTTCGTTGTTTGTTGCCCCCTGGGCTTGGGGATTCGGAACAGTGTTTGAGGATTGTGGATTCTTCACATATTGTTGCAGACGATTCTTCTTAATCAGCTCTTCGATCAGTGATTTCAGATGCCTACACTCGTTGGTGTGGTGGCCTAGCTAATTATGAAATCGGCAGAATTTTCCACAATTTGCTTGATGGTCACTGATTTTCTAAGGTTTAGGTATTGGATAATCTTTGGTGTCTTTGGTTGCAGCAAAGATGTTTTTTGAAATATCATTTAAAGGTGTTAGCTCGAATGGATTGGAAAAGCTTGGCTTCTTGCCGTCTCGGTTTTCCTTTCCGTCGCCTCCTCTTTTCTGGCCTCCGGTATTTTTCTGATTGTATTGAGTAGCAGTATTTTTGGGAGCTTCGAGAAGCGGGTTAGCATCAATAATCTGAAGAGGTACTAGAACAATTTCGACTTTCATGTACTCCTCGGATTTTTTATAGAATTTCTCGAGTGTGTTTGTCTCTTTCATTTTAATACATTTATCAAAATTTATCTTCTCGTCTATAGCGTCGATTAGGGCTATTAAGATCATGCGAGGTTCGAGGTTCCCTACTTCAGATACAACATCATTAAATCTTTTGAAGAAAGCTTTGACAGATTCTCGTGGATTTTGCTTCATGGACGTAAGAGAGCTAACGTCCTTGGCTTTCGTAGCTTTCAACCTGAACTGCTCTTTTGAATTTCAGAGTCAAATCATCAAATCGGTCGACGGATTTGGGCGGCAGCCTTGTAAACCATAACGATGTGACCCCTTCTAGATAGAGAAGGAAGCACTAGCATTTGATCTCATCTGTTGCCTTGGTCGCATTCATGTGCCACTCCTATTTGTATAGGAAGTGATTCGGATCAGAATTTCCGTTATACCGAGGCAAAGTGGGATGAGTGAACTTTTTAGGGAATTCAGCCTTGCGGATCCTCTTTGTGAACGGAATTTTGCCGATGGAGAAGTCCCATTCCCTTTCACTATCCTTGCGAGGCATGTTACTTTTTATGATTTGCTTTACCACTTCCGCAATATATTCCTTTGAGTTGTGTTGTTCCAGAGAACGGACTTCGATCTCTTTTTCAGATGCTCGTCGTGGCGAGCGATCGTGTTTAGAGGATCTAGGTCATTTACTTCCATTATGGGAAGGTGCCCTCTTGACGGAACTTGCAACTCGTCAGTTATTTCGATTGGAATGTTTTATAGCTTTCAGTTTGGGTCTTTGACATTAGCGTCATCTTTGTCAACAAATCCTTCCAAGTTGTCAATATTAGGATTGGAGGCTGATGAATTTGCATTCTCTTCGAGGTTGACATGAATTTTCGGAGGAGGAGTGGGATTTTCTTGAGCGTTTAGGAGAGCACTCACTTTATCCATCAAAGCTTGATTAGCATCCACGAGAGTTTTATTAGCATCGATTAAGGCTTTATTGGAAATTTCCATTTGTTGGCTCAAGTTAGCGATGATGACATTCAATTCTACTCCAGTTACTCCAGCCTCGGACATTGAATTTTCTCCAACTTCGAAACGGCTAGTGAGTGGAGTAGCTTTGTTATTAATAACATTGTTATTTTCTTCAACAGCATTGGTAGTAGTCTTCTTAGATTTGGCCATTATATTGGATAAAACCCTGAATTTGGAAGATAGTTCGTCGATTGGCCTAGATCTTAGATTTTCAGGATTTATGGCATAAGTAGGCTCTTAGGACCGAGATAAATGCGCACGCGGCCCCACGGTGGGCGTCAAATGTTTCCTTCAAATTTGGAATCAACACCAAAGGTGCAAACGATGCACTTCACCGATTCGGTAAGATTAAAATGTGGAACCGTGTTATCACAAAATAAATTGCATAAAATGAAGACAAAGGAATTTTTATAGTGGTTCGATTCACAATGAATCTATGTCCACTTTTTAATCAATTCTCCTTACGATACTTTGTTTACAACATGAATGAACTCTCACTATACATTCATTTCCCATTATCCTCCTTTTCACTCTCTTTATGATCTAATTACACTTAAATTTTGCAAACAGATGGAAGAGATCATTTGCTCTGTGATGATAGATGTATCAATCCTTGATCATTTTGGCGCTTTTGTGTTCTTCCATGCCTCGATGAGATTTTGTGCTTAGATCCGAATTTCGAGAGGTTTGAAGAAGATTAGAGATTGCTTGGAATGGTATTGGAGAGCTTCCTTAGGTTATATGAATGAGATTCAAAGATCTTTGATCCAGTTGGAGATAGCTTCAATGATCATAGGAATGGATTTGATCCACATGAAGTTGGAGATGAGTCGTTAGATCCATGATAACCATTAGTGAAGTTTTAGGAAAGCTTTGAATTTAGCGGCACCTCCTCGTAGGAATGAAATTAGGTCCCCCATCATTGTGAAATATGGGGGGTAATTGGAGTTGATGAGGAGTGGCACACTTGTAAATAAGTGTGTATGGTTGGCGCTGGGTTGGCGGTCTAGAAGCAACCGTATATACACGTTCTGAAAACTTCATCACGGTTTAAGTGAAAGTTGCAGACCAAAGGAGCTTCTTGCGTGCTGAAAAAAGACGAGCGATTTAAAAGCCTTTGTGTGTTATCTTCTGGTCCAAAAGCACCCTCCTGTCCTAACATTGTAGCGGTCTTAAACAAGCCTCACGATCTACAGGGCATGCACGAGTTGATGAATGAGCTGTCCTTTATGCCTTTACAGCTGGCAAACAGGTCTCAAACGACCAAAAGAGGCGTTCTAAAAATAAGAACGTCCCAACATAAAAGAACATGTCGAACAAGCTAAAAGCTGTTGCAAGCGAAGAGAGTGCCAGTTGTACATTTGCACTTTGCGACCGCAGCCAACCTGGCCACGGTTCGATGATGGTCCACAACCTAAAGACGGTGTGAGCGTGCGATCTCAAGAGATGCTGAACGAGCTAACCGCCATGGCACCGACGACCTAAAGGACGTAGACCGGCCTAAATGGTTTGTGCAGATGGCAGCCCGTGAATGCTTTATATTAAAGAGCTAAGCTTTGACTTGTGAGGAATAGTTCATTCTTTGGACTCAGAAGATGCCATGCACGACCCAAAGAAGAATTTTAGCCCGTCACGTACTCGTTTCCATGCGAGATATATGCCAGTCCCAATAACGACCCAAAAGCGCTGATGTATTCATTTAGATGGTCCTGTAGCTCGCATGGTTTAAAATATAAGTTACGATCTAAGAGCTTCACCGCGGTCTAAAGCTTGCTCGCGGGCTAAGAGAACACACGAGCTAAACAAAGTCGCGTGCCAACGTTCGTATGTACTTCATAATTTTGAACCGCTTTCACAACGGGGTTAACAGTTCATTTGTTTTTATAATTCCGAATTTGATTTCGATTCAAATCAAATCAATCCAACAATCAATATCTTAATAATTTGGAAAATTAGTTTGTTTCTATATAAAAATATAGTTTGGGCAAAATTATTTCATTTACACTTTTCACAAAACAATATTTTGTTATTTGTCAGTTCAATATAATTTCCCGACACTTGAACTGATCAACTAACACAATATAAAATATTTTTATAAAATTTACAAATACGCTCTCTCACATATATACATTCAACTCAATCTAGGGTATTACTAACCCCATCTCTATTGAGTTACACCACAGAGCCAAGGTTATTACTAAAACATTAGATCTGATACCTCTTGTAACGATCCACTTTTTCCATAGAGTTCAAGCCGACATTTATCAACCCATGTCAACTCAAATTACACAGAAAAGAAGATAGTTAAAAAAAGAAATTAGAGGGTGAGAAATAGAGAGAAAGAAATATTAGAATAGAAGAAGAAGACGGAGAATCAACACAACACAGAGACTCACATTGCAGCAGAACAAAAATACATTATAGAAATAAATCTTTACTGAGAGCTTTAAAAATACTTACAATCATCCGAGTATATTAACACATCTGTATAGTTATAAGTTATAACAACCTGTCCTCATATACAATCACACAGCGGAATAGTATCTATATAATATCATATGTCTGAACTCTTCCAGCTCGTATCTTTATGGCATCTGATAACCTGAACCTGTAAAACCCGGTCTAACCCGAGCATTACAAATATCGGATCAGTCCGGTGAACCAGAGTGATAAACCCACTAAATCTAAGGGTATAATCCAACTTGATTTTAAAGTTAAAAATCCTTTCGAAGAAAAGGAAAATCTTAAGACCAAATCCACACATAAATACAAACGGTTTTTACTTTACGATAACCTAAAACATTTTTGAAATCATTTCTTTTATGATATTATGATAGTGTCTAATACAAATAAATAACAATCTAGCAGACCGCTTGCATCTCACGCTCCACATACATAGTATACAATCAAAACCGCGGGCGCTTATTGGAGAATGGATTTCCATGGTAAGGTATGGGCAACCACCTTTCGACCGTGTATCTCTAGAGAGGAATACGCCGGCTAACATCTTGCAACCTAGGCTAAACATGATCGGCCCCTCATTTCGCTTGAGAGTACCGCATGTATTACCACCTTACGATTTCTAGCAACATAACCATTCCTGGGAGGTACAGAAGCGAAAGAAGAACAAACAGGAATTTCTCTAGATCAAATAACAATACACCCTTTTGATGGGTGCAACCCACACATACATGCGACCTATCGGATTTTTACCATTTCCCGGTTGATGAGGCTTGAGTTTTTAATTCTTCTAGAACATTTGGCCTCCATTTACTTTGAATGCCACATCCTCAGATCCTCCAGAAAATCACTAATTGATGTCCACAAAAATAGTTTAGTAGCTAAGCTAAGAGAAGTGCCCTTCTCCGCCACCAACTATAGTACATTTGAAGAAATCAATGTACGTAATCCCTTTGAAAATACTCTATCAGACATTCATCCATTCAAGTCATCCAGGAACTGGATGAACCGAAGGCACCTTCTTACCACATCCTAGGTATCACCCGATAGATCAGTAGCGAGTAATCGTTGCAATCCGAAGATTTCAACCATGAGAGAATCACAGTGTTTCTTTGATTGCAAGTTAGATATTTTAAGTAATTCTTCCACTTTATGAAGATCAACGGTCTTCGATGCTCCAATTTGATCATCATTTGATATCTTCAACATTTACGTATTTGTTGGTCGGAATGGTTTTCGAATATAAATTTGATCCCGGTCTTTCCATTCTAACAATCGTATAGGTCAGATTTTGATAGTCGGTTATTTAACTATCAAAATAAACAACCATTCAACCATGAAAATAAAACTAGTTCACTGGTTCACTATTCAGCGTTACTTGGCCCTTTTACATTTTCCATCCGTAAATCAAACCCTTAAAACTTCCAATATTTGGAACAAAGCTTTTTATATCTTATTTCAAAAATACACATATACTCAAAAATCATTTTGTTTAACTTAAATCATTTGAAACTTTATTTTATAATATTATTTATCGAAATTCTAATCTTATTTTTCTCGACCACTCTCATTTCTAAACTAAACCATTCTTGGAAAATTATGAAGTTGTTCAAGTTGGGGTATTTTATTTACCTCTCAAATCTTGAACTACAACATTCTTATCTTTAGAATAATAGAAATTTATCAACAAAAACTCATTTCACTAATTATCCCACAATCTCCATTTACTATCGGTTTTAAAACATTGTTTTGATGTTATGCTTTCTCTTGGAAATCTCATTTCAATCTTAGTACATTTACTTAATTTAAGTAAACTATTATTAAAACTGTTCTATATTAATCTTAAATCTTTTAAAACATTTTATATACAAATCTTAATTCAATCATAAATAGAAATCTTTGTAAACTTATGATAAGTTCATTTCAACCCCATTTATTAATATCTCGATTAAACTTCATCTCTTACTTCATATCTTAATAACCTAACTCGCCTCACTACTTAAATTCAAACTTGGGTTTCTGTTTCGATTTCCATTACATACCTTCATCCATCCCTAATCGTAAATCAGTAAGAAAATAATTCCCTAAATATCAACCTCGAAGGTCGAAACCAACATTAGATCAATACTCAGAAATTCATTTAACTCAACCGATCTTCGGTTAGGTTCCAGTTCTTCAATTTTCATATCTTGGCCTTTTATTTCATTTATAAACCATTTCTAATAAATCGTTCCAATTATATAATCAATGAAACTTGGGTTTTAAAACTTCGTCCAACTTGGATTCTACGAAATCCAATTAAATAGAATTTTAAATAAGAATTCAATTTAAAACTTTCAATTTAAACTCAACCTGAATTACTATTAATACCAATTTGCTTAAGAGTATCATTTAGTTATAATTAGGCCTTGTATTTTCATAAGCTTTCATTAGTACGTTTTAAATCTCAAGATTTACCACTTTGATTATTATTTAATAAATAATAACCAAATACAAACATTTATTAAAAATAGTATACTTCACCATTAACTATTTCCATTAAATTAATAAACTAATTTAATACTCAATTTCAGTTAACTCAATTGACTTGGTCAACTCAAACATTAAAATTTGTTAATCACTTCCATTTCGTCTTCCCACTTAAATTAATTAAAAATGTAATAATTTAAATAAATCCCATTTACTTTGATTATTATCATGTAAATAATAATCACTTTCAATATAATTCCATTTGTTTCTAAGAATTTAATAACATAAGAATTTTCATCACAAAACCATTCACTAATTTATCTTAAAACTTAAAAATAAATAATAAGCATTTATTTCCCTTTTTATAAACTTCCTTTCAAAATAATATATTTAAAAAGTCCATCCTCAGTAATACATAAAATTTGCTAACTTCATTTTTATTGGTTTACCTGACGGTAAATCAATTCTTATAAAACAGTGTATATTTGGGCCATCTGCTATTTATTCCTCAACTAATATTACTCATTGGTTAATATCAAATAATGTTGAATTTAGATACAACAATCAATAATCCAATCCTATTCGTCAAATAGTTTATATGATGATAATATGAAAGAGAGCATTAAATTTGATGATAACATGAATAAAAAATTCAACTGATAACGGTCGATTAATAATAATAATTCAAGAATCCAATTATATATTATACGTTTATATTATTATGAACGTAACCAACAAGGTAAGTTACCACAATTGGAAATAATCGTTAAAAATAACGATTGGTTTTGAATAGATTTGAATCAGTTATATAAATATCAGCATATGCTCAAACAATCATCCAACAAATAACAAACATAACACACGAACAATAAACCCTACTTATATAAAATATAAGTGGGGTAACTGAGTGAGTTGAACTTACCTTGATTTCCATTCGTTGTGAAAATGGTTCGTTTTAATTAAATTAAACAGGTGTTTAATTTAATTAAAAACTTCGAGCTGCGTCCAGCTCTACCCAAAACAGCTTCCTAATGTTATGCTTTCTAATACGGTTTCAACGCGTTAAGATCGGACTTTGATAACATATAAGAGCGTTACAAAATTTATACAGTCATAGTTCTTTTAATTTAAACTAATAAACTTAAGTAAGTTTATAAATTAATTAACTAATTATGGTTGAAATATATACCGCCACTTGATCACGTTAAAAGAAAACGTTAGCTATTAGGTAGTTATAAATCCTCATTAGACTTGTAAATTTATTATATAAATCGGTTACCTATATAAATATGATTGTGCATAATTAAAGTTGGCCACATTAATAACAAACCATCTATAGTTTATATAATAACTTAATTAAGGAACCGACCATGCAATATATAGTAGCTTAGGCACGATTATTAAACGGTTAGGGACAATTAAAATACTATTAGGCACGTAAGAAAATATACCGCAAGTTACTGTTCACTGTCTTCCTTACTTCGGCTTTGATTCGCACGCGATATACAACTCCTCACGGTTGCATTCTTCCAACCCACTTCTAACTTTTCTTCTCGACCTCCCACCTGCTTCACAACTCACGTAATACCACATATTCTCACCTCAGCCCATATCCGCTCTTATTTCTTCCGCATTACTTCTTCTTCCCTCCTAGTTTCATATTTCCCCTTTTTTTTTTTCATTTTTTCACGTAAAATGGCTATAGCAACTTGAACCCATGCAAAGTCCACCGAACTGCCACACTCCCAGCCATCGCTACTAGACTCCGGCCATCGACACGACATCTCCGACCCCAATCATTAAGCAGATTGCTTCATTCGAACGCTTCTTTCTGCAAACTCTTTCTTTTCTCTTCTAACAGACCATGCTAAACCCATCCCATCGCCGATGTTGAACTATCGTCCACTGCCGGTAGCGCTTGCAGCCTTCCTACCCTATGACTTCCTCCTTTGATCTCAACAACGCACCAGTTTTGAAGGATATGATCGATTGTCTTCCCTTCCTCGTTTGACTGTCGTCCCACCGATCACCGAAGCTCTACATCAGTCCTCGCCTGCTCTTCGTCACTGTCTTCTAGCACTAAGCCCAAATAAATACGCAAACCAAAAAATGCATGAATGGTTCTCGCATGAACTATGTTTGCGTGAGTTTTGATTTTATACATGAGTTTTCATTTTATACGTGAAATTGAGCTTACATTTTTTCTTTGAAGAAGGGGGTTTTGGTTTAAGTTTTGTTTAGAAGGAGGAAATCTTAGTGGAACCAAAAGAGGATAACGCCTGTATATATAGGGGGTAATTTCATGGGCATAAACTTTTAGGTGATAGGCTATATAGAGTAGTTATATGGGGTGGGGTGATTTCCTAGAAAAGCTTGCACGACACGGAAAGGAAAAATTGGGACGAAAGGATATGAATCTCTGGGACGCAAGAAAAATGAAAAAAATTTGGAATGCGAGGAAGTTAACAGTGCGGAGGGGTGAAAATTTTAATGGAAATTAATATATATATATATATATATATATATATATATATATATATATATATATATATATATATATATATATATATATATATATATTACCCATTATCGTGTGATAGATGTTTAATTTTTGTATGACCACACACGGACCCCAAAAGTAACGAAAACAGACACATTGCTACATCATGACATTCCAGATCCAATGAAATTGATTTCGTTGAATTCCGACATTGTTTGCACAACAGTGCTATTTAAATTTCAATTATATTCATCGTTTCATATTTAAAATTTCGTCTATCGACAAACAACTCCAGTTGGCTCCAAACTGGAAATCTAGCAATAATTAGCTATGCGCATTCCACTAAAATTCGTTTCATCGAAAATGGAGGTCATCTGAAAAACGGCTATTCTTAAGTCTTATATAACATCGATAAATTATTAAATAAATTCTAAAATCATAAAATTTAATAATAATAATTTATTATCATCGAATATATCCAAATGGATTAATATACCCCTTCGGAATAAACAATATGAAATTATAACTCAATAATAATATCTTTGAGTTCAACAGTACACAAATATATATATACAAACTCCCTTAAATAAATTAAATAAATGTAATCGTTCATAAACGATATCCATAGCGACTACTTGAAAATTTGATTTGGACATAACTTACAACCTATAATATGAAATTCCGATTTTTCTTTTTCATTAGAAAATTGTTATCAAATAGATTCTAACGTTTCTTGTTCCACATAATTCTGACTTATATCGGATTCTATATATTCAATTGAACTTCAAACATCAATCTTATAAACTACCGCATCATTACAAGTTCGTTTTAATATAAATATAAATATAAACATTCGTTCGTCGTTTAATAACAAATTCGATATTAAAATCTATAAATATTTCTAATACATTATTTAAAACCATTTTAAATATTTAACTTAATATGACCGAAAAATCTGGGACGTTACACTCGTAATGAGCCTGTTACTCAGACAAAACTTTGTGGTTGCTCTGGTACATCAGCTGCATGTAGTCAAGCATCATACGCTCAAATGCAGCCAGCAACTGTCTATTGTGGTCCATATATAGCAAGTACTGATATCGTGACAATAAGAATTATACGAAGGCAAATAATAGAAGAACAACTTATATAAATGAATTTTAAAAAGCTTACATACTTTATGTAGATCATACATACCGGCTGATGGTACACTGGGACGGTTAACTAATGGATACTCTACTACATGACCCAGTACATCATATGCCCTAAAAGTGTGAGGCGAGTGGTCCAACTCACCAAGCTACGTGTACTGAGACGATATAGCCTCACCAGAACTCTACTAGAAAATGTAGACATGCCAATATTGTTGGAGTCCAAACCATGAATATAATCTGGTAAAGCATAAGCTTGTGGGAAAACTCGAACCCAATAGGAATCAAAGGTTCCGACAACTGTATAGGGGTCACCTTCCACCTATCCTGCGGCGCTCAAACTCTCAGTATATGTCAGTTCTACCCGTATATCGCCAAACATATCATCCCATAGGAGCAGATCAAAAGGAATACGAACTATACTATATGACTGTAACCAACAACACTCCCCAAAATACCATATGAATGGGCAAGTAGGTATCTGAAAGAAAACCTTACGTCTCGAAATGCTATACTAAAAGGTGAAGGGATGGTCCTGACTAGGAGCTAAAAACCCTATGTGTAACACCCCGAATTTTTAACGACACTAAAGAGAATAAATTAAATAATAATTAATTTAATATTCAAAATTAGAGGAAACATACTAGACCATTGCGTCTGTCTCGGAATTCTGGTCAAGATAGACATTTGGTTTGCGTAAAATGGATACCGTATGTAGAAGTTATGAGGGTTTTAAGTTTGTATATGCACAGAAATATTTTGTATATATGCATGAGACAGAGGTGAGTCAGAGATGAGTCAGAATTCTATCCAAAGGATTCAAATTCGAAAAATTCCTCTGAGCGGCAAAATTCCCGCTCTAGGGGGTCGACCCCCTAGGGGATCGACCCCCCTGAAGGGGTGTCGACCTAGGGGTCGACCCACCCACAGGGATGTCGACACCCCTAGGGCTGACGTGGCACTCGATTTCAGGGGGTCTGGCAGCTATATATGTTAGAGTTTATGCCCTAGAGGCAATCCATTTGATGAGATTGATAACAATGTTGTTGTTGTTATTTTATTTGGAATAAAATAACATTCTATTATATTATATTTACTGTGTAATATAAATATTAATATTAATATAATAGAAGTCCTTAGAAATAATAATACAGAATTATATAGTTCGAGTAAGACTGAACTTAAGATTATATAATATGATAAGTATTTTAATTCTTAAATGCCCCTAGTCGAGTTTTATTGTTTATATAGGACAATAATAAAGCATTGAGACTAGTATATTGATTGATTGATGATCACATCTCATTGATCATTAATACCCGTGATATTAAAGTCAAGATATAAATACGTATTGGAGAATAGCGTATTAGGCTGACCCACCGTGAGATAACTACATGGAATATAATCAATAATATCATAAGTTGTTCTCATAGTGACAGTGATGTAATGGTCCTCAGACCTGAAATCATTATAACTTTATTTGAGGATATTTGTGTTTTGATATCATCTAAAGTTATTTCGTAACAGAGTAATGATAACGGTGATTATTGGATATATTTCGAATCGAACAAAAATTTGAATGATCTAGATGGAATTTAACCCTACGATATATTCGTAGTGATATCCATGGGCCTCTTGATTGAGTGGGACTGTGAAATGCATGGCCGTGCTCAAATATTGATTTGTTTTAAAACAGTCTACTCATCGATCAAGAAAAATGGATTAAATTATTAAGAGGATGATACGATCCATGTCTCGAGTTTAATCCTGGATATACTGGTTAAAAGGATTATATTGCATTGATACATTGGTCACAAAAGGTTGTATCGAATCGATAATATTATTATAACTTGGGTAGCAGCGATGTATTACTAGATGCCGCTCACTGTTTATGATTTAATTATGATTTAAATTATTGCCAACGTTATAGTAACCTATAGGGTCACACACTTAGGATATAACGAAGGGATAAGACATTCATTGGGTAACAGAAATATTAATCATTGATATTTTATCTAGTGTTGAAATGGTATATTGATCGGCTCCTTGGATTGTGGTGCACGTGTTGATTTTAAAGGGTGTGATATATCCCTTTAAAAACAAAACGGATGTGAGCCATAAAGGGATTAAGATAAGATCGAAATAAAATTTGGCCGATTATAATATCCTCTTTCAAAACCCTAACAGATGAATGGCGGCTAGTACCTTTTTCTTTTCCTTCTTTTCTTCGATTCGATTGAAGAGATATTATTCACGTGGATACCTCTAGAGGCGGCGGCTCATAGTCACGCTTGGATTCGAAGCGATTACAACTTAAATCGACCTCGTGGAAACTTCGCAAATCTGAAATAGCAAAGTTGGTGTGGTTCTTCATGGAATCACTGTAACAGGTATGACACTTGATTTACAAAGTTTTGCATAGATCTATTGTTTTAGGGTTTTTGATTTCGGTATATTCGCTGCGCGATTGAACCCTAAATTCAACAATGGTATCGGAGCCAGTTGTAAAATCTGTATTTTAAGTCTAAGTTTCTCTTCTGAATATTCGATTCACTCCAATAGCAAGTGTTATGAACACTGGCATAAGAATTTAATATAAATTAAATTTATCAGGTGAAATTGTTTCACCGGGTAAAGATTTTGAATTTTATACCAAGTTCAAATCTGATTTGAATGGTTTATTATTATTTTAATTCAATATAATGTTGTTGAATACTATCCTGTTGAGTATTCGGCTTGTGAATTAACTAATTAATTATATATGGTTTTGGATCTATGAACTGTTAGATCACTCTAATATTGATCACTTTGCAATTGATTATTTCAAAATCATGGATTCAAGATCTAAACAAATAATTATTTTAAAGTGAAACTGTTTAACTGTTATTTAAAATTAGTGTTCAATACTAAAGTAAAATTGTTTACTGCAGTTAAAGTTTTGTTATATATGATACAAAATTACAAAAGGATTTGTGTTGAATACTGAACGTTGATTCAGTTTTATATTAATGTAATATTGTATGAATTATAGGGATTGGATTTAATCTGGACAATAACTTTTAAATGTTAATATATTGTTCACTTAAGTTGTTCAACTAAGTTTAATTCATTAATGTTCTGCATCTATGTCATTTGATAACATAGCGGTGTGAATCTATTCTTCAAAAGCAATTGTTGATTTTGAAAAACCGAACTTGTGTTGATATCTTATACAAACCAGCTTTAAGAATATAGTTCTTGAGTATTGAAATTGTTTTCAGTAAAATGGGTTATTAGTTATTACAATATCAAATCCTTGTGAACCTGCAAAATTTACATATATATATTTATATGACATGAAGTGTTTCTTTCACTGTTATTAAAATTTGTATTCGAAACAAATTTAGAAACGAAGTTATGAATTGATATATGATATCATTTCTATTTTATTAGTGATACATCTTATACTGTTGAACTGTAAACACATGGGTTAATGTGTTAACTCTGTATAATTCAATAAAGTATGGATATATAAGCAAGTGAAAAACATTATTATACATAAAAAATCAAAAGGAGTTTGATTTGCTAAAATCAAGTGTTTTGATTCTATTGTAATGAATTATAGATTCATAGTCAAGAGTTATGGGTTTTATACATACAATATATTGATTAAGCATGTAGGATAATTCCAATTCGTAATGATGATTTTCAAGTTTTCAAATATTATAGAATATTTTATTAATCTTGATGTTAATCAATATAAGCAGTTTAAAGCATCTATGAGATTAATGGAAATCTATCATTGTAACTGATAGATTGTTCCATCTAATTAGTTTTAGAATCCCTTAACTGAAAATATTGTGCCTGATATTAGCAAGTGAATCACAATTTGATTGATGATCTGAATTTGCTAATGAAACCAGCATTTCATAATCAATGCAATATTACAATTTTTTTTAGATTGTGTGTTAGTGCTTGCCACTATCAAATATGTGTTAATATCTGAAATTGTTTTGGGTTTTAATTTTTTTTTGTATGTATATCATATGATGATAACTGAATAATGATTTGATTCATTCAAAACTTTGAGTTGTCAATTTTAGAAGATAGCAGTCTGGCAGTGATTCAAATGTTGAATCTGCATAATTTTAATAAGTCATTGGATTTAAAATGGTTCTTCTTGAACACTACATATGAATTAATATTGATTTGATTGATCTATTCAATTGTTTAAGACTGTGATTACTTGCCAGGATCCAATATTATCATACAATTGACAGAGATGTTATAATTTTGCCAATTTTATTGAAGTTAAATGGTATATAAGTTGATATGCATACTTTTGTATTAGTCATTACATTATAACGTTAGTTCCTTAACTGGCTTATACTTGGGAAAATGAATTTGTTTATGTGCTTATTCTATTTATAATTAGAAGTCAATGCTCTATAAGGATAAGTGTTGTTATTGGTGAATATGATTCATCAAAATGATTTAATTCATAAATCTGTATTAAATTAAAACAAGTTTGATGAATTACTGTATGTTTAAACATGCATTTGAACAATTCTTGCTTGGTTTTAAGCTAAGGATAGTTCTAATCACAAGCTGAATACATGTATGGATAGTTGGTTAATTTAATGTTTTTTTTTGTTACAAAATATAGTAACTTTTTCATATTTGGTTATTTTTGATACTAATATATTGATCAACTAAATTTCCTAGGCATGAGATGGTATGATGCATACATGTTGCATTTATGATATGTTATCTATGTACAAGTGTTTGTAATTCTTATGTAGTCGTACCCTGTATAATTCATGATCATAGGAAAACTCATCATGTCCCCTTGTTTTCATAATATGTTTATATCAAGCCTTGCCTCGAAAACACTATATAATGTTGTTTGATATATTTGGTATTGTGCTCATGTTCAGAACCTCCACTACAAATTTGATTTGTAGTTGGAATTTGCACAATAATAAACTGTATATAATAGATGCAACATGATATAAGTAATATTATTGAGCTGAAATTGGTATAGTTCATATTTTGATCTGCTATTATATTATTGATTATTGATAATTGCATTACAGGTTTGACCTGAAGGGGGTCGAAGGATGGTTATATGCACACTGAAATTGTTTCAGTGGGGGCAATCTAAGCTTCAATGACCAGAATCGTCATAGTGCATTGAAATTGTTTCAATGGTATATGCCCTGAAGATGCATATATGTAAAAACATTTTACAAGTTTGACATAAGATGTTTATGTATATATGTTTTGTAATACGAAAAGTTAATTAATTATATATATACATATATATATATATATTTATCTTGTATGTATGTAATAATATCTAGATGCAGAATTTAAAAACCAAGATCGTGTTCATATAGTGGTATACAACCACGTGATTTTAAGCTAAGCTGTGTATATTAGTTTGATCATTATATAATACTTGTTATGTGTATGTATGCCATTATTAGATAATGGTTTGAACACAAATAGGCTGAATATATACAGATCGATATGTATAGGTTTATTTGATATCTCTTGTACGTATAATATGGATCCATAATTTGCCTAAGTTTAGAATTTGTGGTCAACATCTTATTATGATTAATTGAGCTTGATTAAATCCAAGGATGATCGTATTTCATTTATGCCTTTTAGAAAGTTGTAATGGAACAAACACTCTAGAGAATTGCAGCAGTACAATAATGAACCACAATGTATGTTTTGAAATGTTCAAAAACCAAAGGCAATACATGTTTTAATTCTTTTAAAAAACGTTAATGATATTTGAATAATTAAGTACTAAAAGGGCGTAGTATCTTATAATTGTGTTTATGTGGAATTAAAAGCTACTAAATGAAATACATATATTTTGTTATGTATAAATAACTCTGATATTGTTCGCCACTACGAATTATAAATTCCTTCTAAAGCAAATTTTGTTACATTAAGTCACGGTGATGTCTTCCAATAATATACTCATCACTGTCCAAAATTACTGGTTGTAACTAACGCCAAAGCGTTGTGCACCTTTTAACTTTGGTTATATGCGATGGAGTAAAATTTGGTGCTCCAACCTATTATTGGGTCTGATTTAACTAGGCTGCATAATACGATTATGGCCTTAGAGACAAAAGCATGAATTATTCTATATATTTTAAGCAAATGAATAATACCAAACAAACTGTTCAACATGCGATCCAAGAGTTATATAGACGATATAATTGACATAAGATGCCTACCTAAAAGGTTGTGTTTTGAGTTTAGCCAAAGCTAGGTCAAGGCATGATTAGATATGGATCTTGGAACACCGTTATATATATATATACCGATATGTATATATAAACAGAGGGATGTTAATTTGAGTGGGAGCATATTTTAGTTTAAATTGCATATTTATGTTAATATAAATTTTGATTGTCAAAATTTTGTGATTAAATAAATATTACAGAATCAGTTATTATTTTATCTAATGTAGATATTAAATAATAAATAACTCGATAATTTAACTTAATCCTTAGGAAGGATAAATTGAATTAAATCAAATTTCTTGACTAACATTGAAATTTGAGGATTGCCCTCAAACAAATTAAACGTAATTTTTTACAAAATAGAAGATCTAAAACGAAAGGTTGAGGTGTGACTTCAATTGAATAAAATATAAATGTTATAATAATCTACTTATACATTTCTAGTATTAGATACTAGATATAAATCACATAAATGTATGTTGATTTGTAGAAATTGCAAAATAAGTAGAAATCTGATAAAAGGACAAGTGGACTTACGACTGGAAATGAAGCAAATGTTGCTGGATTATCCATAAAAGGTTGATTCTTGTTCAATATACTGGCTTAATTACATAAAATAAATGTTATTATGAAATTCCAGATAAAGTATAAGTTATTATAGATATTGTTAAGACAAGTTTGAATTTCATTTGTAATAAAAGAATAATTGTTATTCATTTTATTTAAATAAAATTTCGTATGGAATTTCACAAGTAGTTAGTGATCTTTATAGATTCTTAACTATAATGTACTTGACATAAATACTGAATGGATTAAAATTAGTTTTAAATCCAACATACCTTTAGCATTACCAGCTAGCTTATATAAACAAGAAAGTATATCAAAACTCCATAATGATGGAATTTTGAAATCATTTGATTTTGAATCATATAAAAATGCAAATCTTGTTTATTAGGCAAAATAACTGAATCACCTTTCACTTGACACAGTGAATGGACGATTAAGTATTGGGTCTCGTACATAATGATGTATATGGAGCAATAAATACATAAACTAGAGGTAGGTTTTGTTACTTCGATATATTTACTGATGATATCAGTAGATACAGATATGTATATCTTATGAAACACATATTAGAATCCTTTTAAATAGTTCAAAGAATTCAAAGTAGAGATAGAAACCAATTTTGATGGAAAATAAATTCCTTTCAAACAGATCAAAGAGAATGTTTGAGCCAATTAATTAATGATTGTCCATATGAGTTTGAAATTATTTCATAACTCATTCCATCTAGAACACCATATTGGAATGGTGTGTCTGGAAGAAGACATCTTACCTTATAAGATAAAATACGATTAATGATAAGTTAAATCTGGAACAATTACATTAAATCCCACTAAAACATTTCTGAAGACGTCATATAAGATATGGACTAGGAAATATCCTAGTATGTCTAAAGCGAAGATTTAGGATGTAAGGATGTTTATTAAACGTCCTTCCTCTGATAAGATCAGGCCTAAATCAGATAACTATTTTATGTAATATCCACAAGAAATAATTGAATATTATTTCTATAAATTTTATGAGAATAAAATGTTTATTGCTCGAATTGGTATCCTTATAAAGGAGAGTAAGTCTCTAAGATACCGATGGGAATGAAATAGAATTCGAAATGTCTCGAAAACCACAAAATGCCATTGAATCTTGTATAGACAAGAAATAGAGTGGGAGTGTCACAATAATTCTAATGTTATTAATAACACATTAATTATTATAAATAATGTTAGTTTAAAACAAGAAATAAATACTGATTCTAAGATAGATAATGTTTGAATTAAGAAGTTCATAATTGAACTTAATTAATTGTTGATCCAATGATTTACATTGGAATAACAATATGGCTAAGGCTCAGGCCTAAAACTTTAAAATCACTATTGATCCAAACGTATATTTAAGAAATATAATTCTTATGTGAAGTTGTTCACAGAAGAAATAAACATATCTGCATAGTTACAAAAGTTGTAATGTTGCAGACCTACTGAATTAAACTCTGTCGCAGTAGAAGTTTAATAGTCACACTAGTTTCATGAGTATATGATATGTAAATGATTGACTCTAGTGCAAGTGGGAGACTGTTAGAGTTTATGCCCTAGAGGCAATCCATTTGATGAGATTGATAACAATGTTGTTGTTGTTATTTTATTTGGAATAAAATAATATTCTATTATATTATATTTACTATGTAATATAAATATTAATATAATAGAAGTCCTTAGAAATAATAATACGGAATTATATAGTTCGAGTAAGACTGAACTTGAGATTATATAATATGATAAGTATTATAATTCTTAAATGTCCCTAGTCAAGTTTTATTGTTTATATAGGACAACAATAAAGCGTTGAGATTAGTATATTGATTGACTGATGATCACATCTCATTGATCATTAATATACGTGATATTAAAGTCAAGATATAAATACGAACTGGAGAATAGCGTATTGGGCATACCCACCATGAGATAACTACATGGAATATAATCAATAGTATCATAAGTTGTTCTCATAGTGACAGTGATGTAATGGTCCTCAGACCTAAAATCATTATAATTTTATTTGAGGATATTTGTGTTTTGATATCGTCTAAAGTTATTTCGTAACAGAGTAATGATAACGGTGATTATTGGATATATTTCGAATCGAACGAAAATTATGAATGATCTAGATAGAATTTAACCCTATGATATATTCGTAGTGATATCCATGGGACTCTTGATTGAGTGAGACTGTGAAATGCATGGCCGTGCTCAAATATTGATTTATTTTAAAACAGTCTACTCATCGATCAAGAAAAACAGATTAAATTATTAAGAGGATGATACGATCCATGTCTCAAGTTTAATCCTGGATATACTGGTTAAAAGGATTATATTGCATTGATACATTGGTCACAAAAGGTTGTATCGAATCGATAATATTATTATAACTTGGGTAGCAGCGATGTATTACTAGATGCCGCTCACTGTTTATGATTTAATTATGATTTAAATTATTGCCAACGTTATAGTAACCTTTAGGGTCACACACTTAGGATATAACGAAGGGATAAGACATTCATTGGGTAACAGAAATATTAATCGTTGATATTTTATCTAGTGTTGAAATGGTATATTGATCGGCTCCTTGGTTTGTGGTGCACGTGTTGATTTTAAAGGGTGTGATACATCCCTTTAAAAACAAAACGGATGTGAGCCATAAAGGGATTAAGATAAGATCGAAATAAAATTTGGCCGATTATAATATCCTCTTTCAAAACCCTAACAGATGAACGGCGGCTAGTACCTTTTTCTTTTCCTTCTTTTCTTCGATTCGATTGAAGAGATATTATCCGTGTGGATACCTCTAGAGGCGGCGGCTCATAGTCACGCTTGGATTCGAAGCGATTACAACTTCAATCAACCTCGTGGAAGCTTCGCAAATCTGAAATAGCAAAGTTGGTGTGGTTCTTCATGGAATCACTGTAACAGGTATGACACTTGATTTACAGAGTTTTGCATAGATATATTGTTTTAGGGTTTTTGATTTCGGTATATCCGCTCCGCGATTGAACCCTAAAATCATCAATATATACATGTCCTATTTCTCATATTGTAACAACCCGGAAAATCAGAACTAATTTAAAATTTTATTTTAAGAAAATTTTGTTAAAAACATGCTATAAATGATAAGCATAACTTAGAATGTATTGGTTTAGAGAATTCAAGACATGAAATTGATTTATAATTAACATTTAGCTTTAAAAATATGTTAATTAGCGTTTATTTGTAAACATGACATTTATTAAGTAAACATGCTATTTTACATTGATTTTAAACATGTTAATAATTGGCATTGATTAACATTGATTTGTGAACCTGTAAACATGTAAATATAAGCATAATTTTGTTTGAAAGTTGTCATACCATAAAATTCATCTCGATGAAAAGTTTCATCTTTTTAGTTTAGAAGTGTTAAAAAACATTAAAAATACCGGTTATGTTAAAAATAGAACTGAATGAATAAATATGAGTTTAGACATATAAACCATCATGAGTAATTAATAAATTATGTAATTGGAGAACGCATACATAAATGAAATAATTAAAAATCTCACGTAAATATACAAAAATAAAATTTCAATGTATACAAGCATATTAATTGCACGATTGAATTTGGAATTTAGACACATGTCAAAACCGGAAAAGGATGTAATAAAAATATGGAAACGTATAAGTCGCACGTTGTGAATTATTGCACGGGTTAATTGCACACTAATTAACATGTTTTTCAAATTCTAGATATATATATATATATATGTGTGTGTGTGTGTGTGTGTGTGTGTGTGTGTGTGTATGTGTGTGTGCGCACGCGTGTGCGTATTAATTATGCATTGACTATATGTCTTTTGACAAAATACAAATAATGTTCAAATTCTATATTCAAAGTTTTGATTTATTAGACATTTAGGGAAGGTTTTTATTTTTTATTTTATTTTGTATATATATAGTAAGCACATTCTTGTAATTAATGAACATGATTTTGAATTTCCCTAAATACATGCATATAAAGAGAAGTCTTTAGGTTCATATACCATTAATTACGCACGTTAAGAAATTAATTAAGCATTGATTGACACATAAGCCAATCAATATGGTTAAAAAAAAAAGAGACACACATAAACATTCTAACCATTAGCGTTAAACAATTAATGACGCATTCATTTCTTTCCTCCATTTGCTTTTGAAATTTAAATGAGAAATAAGATGCCATATCAGCCTTCGTCAACAATTTATTTCCCGTTGTAACATACAACGCATGGAGTCGCGGACCTTTTAGGGTTAAAGAATAAAATAATAAATCAACCCTTTATTTATTTACTTCCTTTTTCCTATAAATATAGGATTAACAAAACTCTAATCTCATTCTCTTTTCTGAAGCCGCCACTCCCATTTTCAATGGCCTAAACACTCCGATTCAAATCCCATAAAATCTCTCAATCCAATATGAAATTAAATCCAACTTCTACACGAGTTTTGTTTACTTCTTCGGATCTTTAATTCCATGCAGTTGAGATCTAAGTTCATGGAGTGAGCTAGTTCGATCGATTGCTGGAGGTATGGAAAGAGGTGCGAAATTGAGTTGGCCGATGGAGCTTTGGGGTTCTGTAGTTCTAGAAAGAAGAATGATGAGAACGTGGAAGAAGAACGTGGAAAAAGGATTAATGTAATTAATAATTAATTATACATTTAAATGTGTAAATATTTAAATAGTCATAACTCTTTCATATGTAATCGGAATTCAGAAATTTTCGTTGCGATGGATCGTATTGAAAGGATCTACACCTCTGGATAGAAATGAGACTAATCTGGACTATTGAAATTTTGGGCTAATCACGAACGACTGTGAAATTCTTTAATATAAATTTATTTATTAATTAAATTATTAGTTCGCGATGTTAATATATATATGATTACGATTCAGATCTGTTTGTTTGGTCATGATTGGTGATGATTGTTCTATGATTGAATAGTTTGTATAGATCCATATGATTTTTCATGTTTATACTATGCCATGTTATCACTTTGGATTAAAATTAAATTGATCTAATTATCAATTTAAAGTAAAAGGAAATAAAATGGTCACCATTCATATGTTATCCCTTGGGATTAGAATTGGATTGATTTAATTTATCAATTCCAAAACAAAGAAATTGATTATCACCTTTATGTGTCATCGCTTGTGTTAGAATTGGATTGATTTAATTTATCAATTCCAAAACAAAGAAATTTGATTATAACTTTCATATGTTATCACTTGACAATTTGTGATTTGATCTAGTTATTAACTCAAAATTCAACATAGAGATAAAAAGTTTGTTTTTTTTTAATTTTGAATTGATCTATGTAATCAATTTAACGTATAAATAAAAAAAAATGCCTCTTTATGTGATTTGATCTAGGACTATCAATTCATCATAGAAAATAAAAAAGAAAGAAAAAGGGAAAATATCTTTTTATTTGAATTGAGGTAAATTATCAATTCAATATTAAAAATAAAAGGATGGTGTTTTGTTTACATTTCTCAATGCGAACAAAATATAAAATAAATAAAGAAAAGGTTTTACTTTAAAGTAAAAAGAATTATATTTTGTTTGCATTTCTCAATGCGAATAGAATGTTTAAAATAAAAAGAATTATATTTTGTTTGCATCCCTTGACGCGAACAAAATGTTAAAATAAAGATTTACATTAAAATAAAAGAGTTACTTTTAATAAAATATTATTTTATTTGCATTTCTTTTATGCAAATAAATTTTTCTTTTATTTGCATTCCTCGATGCAAATATACATAGAAAACAAAATGTGCTTCAATTTACATTCTTCTTGCAAATTCATTAATAGAAAAGAAAATATAAAACAAATGGTGAAAATAAAAACATATTTTTTGTTTGCAATTTTAGATGCAAACAATATGGTAGAAAACACATAACTTGAGTACAAAACTTATATTTTTATTTGTGTTCTCAAAACACAAATATGACTTGAAATTAAAATTTACCTTTTTATTTACATTTCATAATGTAAATATAACTTGAGAATAAAATTTACCTTTTTTTTTTATATAACGTAAAAATAAAATTTGCTTTTTGTTTTGCATTTACAATGCAGACAAACCTTTCAAAACAAAATTCACTTTTTTGTTCGCATCCATAAATGCGAACAAATCATTGAAATTAAAAATTATCTTTTTGTTCGCATCCACAAAGACGAACAAATCATTAAAATTAAAATCTCCTTTTTGTTCGCATCCACAAAGGCGAACAAATCATTAAAATTAAAATCTACCTTTTTGTTCGCATCCACAAATGCGAACGAATCATTAAAATTAAAATCTTTCCTTTTGTTCGCATTCACAAATGCAAACGAATCATTAAAATTAAAATCTATCCTTTTGTTCGCATCCACAAATGCGAAAAAACCATTAAAATTAAAATTTACTTTTTGTTCGCATTCGCAATGCGAATAGAACATTAGAATAAAGAACACATTTTGTTTGCATTCTTCAGTGCAGCGGAAATAAAATAACTAAGCTCTGGACACAGCTTTAAACTTCAATTCAGAATCCTGCTCGAGAGATAAACCTGTAGACAAACTACTCGACTGCCCGTGTGGAGAAGAGGGCACCCGAGTTTGCAAAGGTGGAAACAAACAACGGGTCAGTCATGGGACTGGTGTGAGAATTCTTAACTAACTTAACTAATAGTAATAAAGCAAATCCAAGGACCACGCCGCGTTAGCGGAACGTGTTTACTCCAATGGATTGACGTGCATAACTTAAAGTAAATCGTGAAATAACGCAATGCTTTTGGAAAAATGGAATCACCATAAGACTCAGGTCCCATCACACAATGCAACGCACACCAGAGGATAGAGTTTTACCTTATGGTGATTAAAAGATGATAAATACGTATGAAACGATATTATTATTAGTGTGTATATGTTTTAATAAAACATTTCAGTCATAATGTATCAATCCTAGGAAGCATAGGTACCCATATATTATGCCTCCGTACTAGTAATACAATCAAGTCCGCAAGGGTCGTGTTGGAAAGTTGGGTTCCCATACTGAGTCAAGGCTAGGAGCGAAATCCTTACCGATTCGAGACACTCTAGCAATGCCCCAGGATTGGTACTCTGTCCAACCCTTCGATCCTGCAGGGCCGGTCCACACTTACTTTTGTGGATTAGAAATGCCTGAACACACGTTTCCCGATCCTAACGGATCTCTAAATTGGCCAGTCGCGACCAATATAACCGAGGTACCTCAATCCAACAACCACTTAGTAAATATCAGTGCTGGTAGGTCACTGACACCACTTTTAGCTAGAAAGAAACGTGCGCACTCCCTGCGTTCCCTTGCTCCGTTTTAGACTCCACCGGGGTGTGAGGCTCGCGAAGTAACGTTATAACCACAAGGCCTGCTTTTCAACAAAGCCTTGATCATCTTCATCTTAGAGTGCCACATTGTCAATCCATACCGTACCATTGATCATCCATCAACATATAAATGGGTGTTAAGTAAAGAATAAATTCTTCACCACCAACATTTATACATTAACAGAAAATCAATAACAAGATATTTAACGGAGTACGATGTCGGACACACAATCCATTTACAAGTCCGCTCTGGGTCTGAGCGAAAGCCAAATCCGTCGATCTCCAAATGCGTTTGGACGATCATTACTAAATATCTTGCCTTGGGAGGCCAGTCCCAATTCAAGCTACCAGTCATCATCATCCCAACGATATGAAAACCTTCGGTCTTCAACCATCACCTTCATCTTCGACTCTTGATTGTCGTGATGATTACTCAGAATGGGTTAAACCCGGTCATTCTGAGTAACTCGCGTATTTTGTGATTAAAAATCAAATGCTATAAAATCACACCAACGCCACATTCCAACTCCGGATATTCTTTTAATAAGATATTCGTATTAAAAGATTCTCATTAATTTTATCAAAGATAAATCTTTTTAATTTATTCTTAAATCTTTATTTATCCATATTAAACCAAATTATGGTTTATCCAATCTAATCGGAATTTACGCCTTATTGAAATAATTATAAATTAATCAATCCCCATCCCGATCTTTTATCCCAATTGGTTCAGGTACTTAATTTCCATTACCCATTTAAATCTAATTAAAGATTTAATTAACGCATGGAGTTAAATTGGTGGAACTCCATTTTCGATCCTTAATTCAGTAATTTTATTTGCTTAATTCCTCTCCAATCTAATTAAAGTTTTAATTAAAACCTTGTTTCGTTTTAACCTTCCAAAAACATTAATAAATAATTAATCAAAAATTAGGAAATTAATCCCCTCATTAATCCGGGTTAAAGAATAAATGTTATTTAAAACATAATTCACGATAAACCCAAATTCAAATTTCATTGCAAATCTGTGGTTATAATAAAACCATTTTTAATTCCTATTATTTATTCTAAAATAAATAAACCATTTATTCTGATCAAAATATCATTTCTCATATTAAAATGTTATTTTCAAAATATTAATTTTGAAATTAACTTTTTTAATATTCATTATAAAATGGATAATATAAGTTAATAAACTTATTCAGGTTAAAATGATGTTTCTATTTAAAATGGATTAAATAATCCAATTCGTTATATTATCCATTTATGTTTTATAATGGGCCAGACTTCTCACATTAGGCCTACAACTTGTGGATGCTGGATATGCCGGTTGGGTCCGGGCAGACTTATTCCACAGTTGGGCTTAACCTCGAGTCAAAACCCAATTTGTATTCGTGTACTTGGACCTCTCACATTAGGCCCAACATTTATGGCTGCTGGATATGCCGGTTGGTTCCGGGCAGACTTCCGCCATAAACGTGACCTAACCTCGTGTCCAAGAACAATTATAATTATAATTATAATTTTTTTTTAAAAAAAAGTTATTTTAAAATATTTCATATTTTAAAAATATCTAACTTCTAAAATGTCATATGTTCCAAAGTATAACTTTACATTGAAATATTCTTTATATTGCCTTTCCAATTTTCAATAAATATCGACCTTTCCATATTATAATAATATTATAATAATAATTACTTCAAAAATGGTTTTAATTACGGTATCAAAACCTACCCTTCCAACATCAAACGTAATCTTTTCCCATCAATCCATTTATGTTAAATTTTGAAATCACATCTTTTAAAATTTAGTGTTAACATAAAAACGAAAGCTTTTCAATTCAAATCTTCTTGTTATATTTGGAATGTAATTTTACTAACTTAATATTTCATTAAAACTTCCTAAATAATAGAAATTTAGTTTCCTTAATTCAAACGTCAATCAATTCCATTAATTGAATAATAAATGAATTTTTCATTCGAAATTGGAATGAGGCCCACACCATTTCCATATAATTCAATTATACGGATTTCATTCATTTATCTCATAAAAATTTTCAAACATCCATTAACAGCCAAAGTGCATTTCTAATTAACCACAAGGGTGACGTGTATTCAAATGTCTGTCTCTGACCCGTGTGGGGTTTCAACCAACACAAGTTCGAATAAAATAAACTGTGCTTCTGGACGATGTATGAAAATTGATCATCCAATCACATAAACAAGTTAGGTCACTTGTAAATGGCAGTGTATACATGTGCTTAAATAGAAACATACATAACATACATAATTTGGCATACTCACATATTTTAAGTTTCAACTATTCGATGTCAAGTTTTCATGTTGAACAAGATGAAATAACATGACACTTATGTTGCAACACATTTCTTTTAATGTTAAAAAAAGAAGAAGCGACAAAAATGACCCTTTTCATGTTCTTCTAAATTTTATACTTTTATTTAATAAATAAAATGCCAAATAAAATTTACTTTCACTTTTTCTCTTTATATTTATTAACAAATTAATGTATTTTTGGACCTTGTACTTTAATTAAACAAACAATGCTAAAAATATCCTTCTTAAGTTTCAACATAAAAAGAAAAACTTCATGTTAAAATCCTTTAACATGTTGTTTCACACAAAAAGAATAACTTTATGTTAAATCAATTTATTTTAACTTAAAAAGAAGCTTTTATGTTGAAACTATTTTTAACTTTTTATTTTAAACATAAAAGAATATTTTATGTTAAATCATTTTTAACTTTACATTTTAACATAAAAAGGCAACTTCATGTTACAACATTTTTCCTGCAATACTTTTAATCATAAAAAGCTCAAAACAATTTCCTAACTTTTAATTTTAACATAAAATGTGTTAAACCACTTTCTGTTCTTTTATGTTAACATAAATTGTAAATAAAATGTTATTTAAACAAATTAGGTCTTTTTCTTACAAAATGAATAATAAAACAAAGTCTATTCTTTTTGTTACAAAAATAATAATAAAACAAAATTTGTCCCTTTTTTTAAAAAAAGAAAAAAAAAACAAGATCTGGTTCTTTTTATAGAATATAAAAATGAAATTACAGGTATATTTTCTTTTACCTAAATTTTGTCATCCATTTTGCCAATGAACTGCAAACTAAAAAGGTATCGCAGTTTTTATTTCAATAAAATTTCACTTCTCATCAATTTCCATCGTTTAAGGTTAACAAATAAAAATAAGCTTTATTTATCATTCAAATTCCATTGTTAAGGAAACAAATAAAAATGACGTTTTTATTTGTAAATCAATTCTTTATTGTTTCTTCATTTTTTTTATACAAAAATGATATTCTATAATATAAAATAAATCAAAACAAATGGATCTTAAATAAATAGAAGTTCAGATTCAATTTCACTCCCAAGACAAAATTTCATCACATATGGTGTTTCATCACATATCTCATACAACATGAACAACAGATCGCAACACAACCAACAAACAACATCACATAAATCACAGATATTTCAGATCTGAATCGATAGCATATACATAATCATTTTTAAGAGAGAAAAATAATTAATCAATAATTTAATAATTTAAAAATTAGAATTCTCACCTTGATTGGATAAGAATTTGTCCCAATAGCTTTCTTTCCTTTTTAAAAAAAAGTCGTATTTAAAGTCACGGTTCTCACGATCATGGCGCACCTCACATCGACCGCCTTCGACTTGCTAACCCGCCGCCCAGGTCTCGGCCAACTCGTTGCTGTGTCCACCCTCAAAAACCAACCCCGAACCTTGCCACTTCATGCTACCGCCCTGGCCACCGTGTGTTATGAAGAGTTGAACCATTTTTACGTTGGAAGGGCTTTCAATTGATGAAGGAATTGGAAGAAAGAGGAGGAAGGATTGAGCCATTTAGAGAGGAAGAACGGCTACTGCCATTGAAAAGAAGAAGATGGAGGCGGCGGCTTTTAGAAAAGAGAATGAGATTAGGATTTTGTTAATCTCTATATCTATAGGAAAAAGGAAGTGAATAGATAAAGGGTTGATTTAGGTTAGAGTTTAGGAAAGGATTTCAAATGCAATATTTAATTTCATTTATTCGTCCTTAATTCTATTTCAAAACATTACCCATCTAATCCTAATTCAACATAGGAATAAATTACCTATGTTATATATCTCAAATTCAATTTTCTAACAATTTTAATTGAGCAATTAATTCATTAATTATTCCTTCCAAATATAATATGACAAAGTTATCATAATGCCTCATTTCAAATTTATTTTTATAGTCGAATTAAACTATTCAAAAATTTCATTATACTAAATTCCAACATTATATTTCAATCATAAAATTAAATGGTTTGTATTCTTGTATTGATTCAACATTTATTACAGTTCCATTATTTCAAAAAAAAAAAAAAATAACCACTTTTATTACTCAATTTACATTAAATTATATTTATGTTCATCTCATTAATTATACGTTACCTTAAATTTAACATTCACATTAGAAACAATCCCCATTTGATTATAATTAAATTTCTAATGAATTGTTATACTTTGATTTTACCACACCATAAATATCATATGAACAATTAGTATTTACACATGTTACATTCATAATTTGCAGTCATCATCTTAACCATATAAGTTTATTTCAAAATGCTACATTCTATATATATCATTTTGATTACTTAAATAATTTCCAAACATTTACGATATTTTTAAAACAAATTCACATACCAAAATTCAAGTTAGGTATTACACCGATTTACGGTGTTTGGTTTCAATTGTAATTAAATTTCTTTAAGTATATATATATATATATATATATATATATATATATATATATATATATATATATAATTCCACTAAATTTGGTTTGATTTAATTATGTCAATGAGTTACAAGATTTTAAAAAAAATAATAATAATTAGCAATCCAAATATGGTTATATGTTTATTGTATATGGACAAACATGAAATAAATTTTTTTTTTCTAACATAAGAAATGTAACATCTTTATATGACAAATTTTAATTGAATATAATTAAATGACATTACTAACTTACTATAGCATTTCAAACAAAAATGACATTTTAAATATGAACGAACATTACTCTACATAAATGACATTTTAATTAACATACCTGATTCTAAATAAAGTGACATTCTTAATTCTAACATAAATGACATTTTTGAATTCTAACATAAATGTTCCTTTTTAATTCTAACATGACAAATTAAAATTAAAATGTTTATTTTGTCTAACAATGAAAAATGTTTATTTTGTCTACCATGACAAATTATAACTAGAATGTCTATGTTGTTCTAACTTGGCAATTTTAACATAAATGATGCTTTTATTTAGACAATACATTCCTAACCTTAATGAAATCCCTTTTATGATAACATTATAATGAATTTTTTTTAATATGTTAACATAAAAATGATAATTCTTTTATTTTCTTTGCATACCACTCTTTTTATTCTTTAAACAATAAAAATGTTATTCTTTATTTATTCCTAACATGAACATCCTTTTTGTACATAAACGATAAAAATATGATTTTTTTTAACATGAAACATCTTAGTTATATATATAAACAATAAACATATGGATTTTATTGTATGCACAAATATGGCCTAACAAGAATATACACAGTTCAATTCTGATTTATTTTGAATCATGTACATTCAGTTATAGTTAAAAATCAAAATTTCAAACTACAGCGCTATTTTAAACTCCTTTTATATTTAAATTAAACTTATTCGTTTTAACTTCAATTAGAATAAATTTTTGATCGTTATTATTTAAATTAAATTATTTTAAATCTTTTAAATTCATTAAAATTTCTAAAATAAAAATTTTAAACTGGTCCCAAAATTCCGGGTTATTACAGTCTCCCACACTTAAGAACTTTTCATCCTCGAAAAGGAACGAATTTAAAAGTGTATTAATTATCCTACTCAAATTCTTTTCTATACATTTCTATAATTTATTGGTTGATTAACTTTCAAGTATATATAACTTTTACATACTCAAAAATCATATTTTCTAAAATGGATTATAATTACAAATACGTATATCATAAGTTTTTCACTCTGAACTCGTTCTAGGGCATTACTAACCCCATCTCTAATGAGTTTTCTCATTCTAGGATACTGCTGATCCTATCTCTAATGAGTATTCTTATTGGATATTACTAATCCAACCTCTGATGAGTCTTCTGTTTAGTTCTAACGAGTTGTATCCCAAAGATTTGAGCTAACCTGGCTCTGATACCAGACATGTATTCTTTTTAAATCACATATTATTTTATTTTCAATAAAGAATGCAAACAAAATGTGTTCTTTATTCTAATGTTCTATTCGCATTGTGAATGCGAACAAAAAGTAAATTTTAATTTTAATGGTTTGTTCGCATTTGTGGATGCGAACAAAAGGATAGATTTTAATTTTAATGATTCGTTCGCATTTGTGGATGCGAACAAAAGGATAGATTTTAATTTTAATGATTCGTTCGCATTTGTGGATGCGAACAAAAAGGTAGATTTTAATTTTAATGATTTGTTCGCCTTTGTGGATGCGAACAAAAAGGTAGATTTTAATTTTAATGATTTGTTCGCCTTTGTGGATGCGAACAAAAAGATAATTTTTAATTTCAATGATTTGTGCGCATTTATGGATGCGAACAAAAAAGTGAATTTTGTTTTGAAAGGTTTGTCTGCATTGTAAATGCAAAACAAAAAGCAAATTTTATTTTTACGTTATATAAAAAAAAAGGTAAATTTTATTCTCAAGTTATATTTACATTATGAAATGTAAATAAAAAGGTAAATTTTAATTTCAAGTCATATTTGTGTTTTGAGAACACAAATAAAAATATAAGTTTTGTACTCAAGTTATGTGTTTTCTACCATATTATTTGCATCTAAAATTGCAAACAAAAAATATGTTTTTATTTTCACCGTTTGTTTTATATTTTCTTTTCTATTAATGAATTTGCAAGAAGAATGTAAATTGAAGCACATTTTGTTTTCTATGTATATTTGCATCGAGGAATGCAAATAAAAGAAAATTTTATTTGCATAAAAGAAATGCAAATAAAATAATATTTTATTAAAAGTAACTCTTTTATTTTAATGTAAATCTTTATTTTAACATTTTGTTCACGTCAAGGGATGCAAACAAAATATAATTCTTTTTATTTTAAACATTCTATTCGCATTGAGAAATGCAAACAAAATATAATTCTTTTTACTTTAAAGTAAAACCTTTTCTTTATTTATTTTATATTTTGTTCGCATTGAGAAATGTAAACAAAACACCATCCTTTTATTTTTGATATTGAATTGATAATTTACCTCAATTCAAATAAAAAGATATTTTCCCTTTTTCTTTCTTTTTCATTTTCTATGATGAATTGATAGTCCTAGATCAAATCACATAAAGAGACAATTTTTTTTTATTTATACGTTAAATTGATTACATAGATCAATTCAAAATAAATAAATAAAACTTTTTATCTCTATGTTGAATTTTGAGTTAATAACTAGATCAAATCACAAATTGTCAAGTGATAACATATGAAAGTTATAATCAAATTTCTTTGTTTTGGAATTGATAAATTAAATCAATCCAATTCTAACACAAGCGATGACACATAAAGGTGATAATCAGTTTCTTTGTTTTGGAATTGATAAATTAAATCAATCCAATTCTAATCCCAAGGGATAACATATGAATGGGACCATTTTATTTCCTTTTACTTTAAATTGATAATTATATCAATTTAATTTTAATCCAAAGTGATAACATGGCAGTGATAACATGGCATAGTATAAACATGAAAAATCATATGGATCTATACGAACTATTCAATCATAGAACAATCATCACCAATCATGACCAAACAAACAGATCTGAATCGTAATCATATATATATTAACATCGCGAACTAATAATTTAATTAATAAATAAATTTAAATTAAAGAATCTCACAATCGTTCGTGATTAGCCCAAAATTTCAACAGTCCAGATTAGTCTCATTTCTGTCCAGAGGTGTAGATCCTTTCAATACGATCCTTCGCAACGAAAATTTCTGAATTCCGATTACATATGAAAGAGTTATGACTATTTAAATATTTACACATTTAAATGTATAATTAATTATTAATTACATTAATCCTTTTTCCACGTTCTTCTTCCACGTTCTCATCATTCTTCTTTCTAGAACTACAGAACCCCAAAGCTCCATCGGCCAACTCAATTTCACACCTCTTTCCATACCTCCAGCAATCGATCGAACTAGCTCACTCCATGAACTTAGATCTCAACTGCATGGAATTAAAGATCCAAAGAAGTACAACAAAACTCATGTAGAAGTTGGATTTAATTTCATATTGGATTGAGAGATTTTATGGGATTTGAATCGGAGTGTTTAGGCCATTGAAAATGGGAGTGGCGGCTTCAGAAAAGAGAATGAGATTAGAGTTTTGTTAATCCTATATTTATAGGAAAAAGGAAGTAAATAAATAAAGGGTTGATTTATTATTTTATTCTTTAACCCTAAAAGGTCCGCGACTCCATGCGTTGTATGTTACAACGGGAAATAAATTGTTGACGAAGGCTGATATGGCATCTTATTTCTCATTTAAATTTCAAAAGCAAATGGAGGAAAGAAATGAATGCGTCATTAATTGTTTAACGCTAATGGTTAGAATGTTTATGTGTGTCTCTTTTTTTTTAAACCATATTGATTGGCTTATGTGTCAATCAATGCTTAATTAATTTCTTAACGTGCATAATTAATGGTATATGAACCTAAAGACTTCTCTTTATATGCATGTATTTAGGGAAATTCAAAATCATGTTCATTAATTACAAGAATGTGCTTACTATATATATACAAAATAAAATATAAAATAAAAACCTTCCCTAAATGTCTAATAAATCAAAACTTTGAATATAGAATTTGAACATTATTTGTATTTTGTCAAAAGACATATAGTCAATGCATAATTAATACGCACACGCGCGCACACACACACATACACATACACACACACACACACACACACACACACACACACACATATATATATATATATATATATAGAATTTGAAAAACATGTTAATTAGTGTGCAATTAACCCGTGCAATTAATTCACAACGTGCGACTTATACGTTTCCATATTTTTATTACATTCTTTTCCAGTTTTGACATGTGTCTAAATTCCAAATTCAATCGTGCAATTAATATGCTTGTATACATTAAAATTTTATTTATGTATATTTACGCGAGATTTTTAATTATTTCATTTATGTATGCGTTCTCCAATTACATAATTTATTAATTACTCATGATGGTTTATATGTCTAAACTCATATTTATTCATTCAGTTCTATTTTTAACATAACCGGTATTTTTAATGTTTTTTAACACTTCTAAACTAAAAAGATGAAACTTTTCATCGAGATGAATTTTATGGTATGACAACTTCCAAACAAAATTATGCTTATATTTACATGTTTACAGGTTCACAAATCAATGTTAATCAATACCAATTATTAACATGTTTAAAATCAATGTAAAATAGCATGTTTACTTAATAAATGTCATGTTTACAAATAAACGCTAATTAACATATTTTTAAAGCTAAGTGTTAATTATAAATCAATTTCATGTCTTGAATTCTCTAAACCAATACATTCTAAGTTATGTTTATCATTTATAGCATGTTTTTAACAAAATTTTCTTAAAATAAAATTTTAAATTAGTTCTGATTTTCCGGGTTGTTACACATATTTTCTTCATTGGAAGTCATGAAGGCCATATGCTGCTGGAGTGCGAACTGAACCGTTTTCTACAACATATTCTACAAATCCAATTCAGATCTAAACATGTTACTATGTCACCCTAACTATGCTAGATCTAAATAATTGAACACCTTATGGTTAGTTTAGATCTCATTATGTTGCTTTGACATCGTAGTTGCTACAAGTTCATCACTTTTATGTCTACCTTGCCATGATGATTACATGACCATTCACCTTGTTATCATACCAGTTTATGTTTATGTTAAGATTTGTTGAAACTATCACCTTCGTCATATTCCCTTTTTATTGTTGTAGCTTGGCTACTTTATAGCATAGATGCTGCCAAAATCCATACGAATACGTTAGAGAGAAAACAGGGAAAACGGGATTATAATAAGCATAATTCATGTAATATTTATATGAAATGGGACATGTAATTCAAATGGGGAAAACATAGAAATAGTTACCTTTAATGACATAGGTAGATTTGGATTAATTTGGAATGTTTAGTAATTTACAATTAGAAATTGTAAATTGTACTTATGACACGGTTAAGTTACATTAGTGGTGGAGGTCTGCCCGGACCCAACCGACATATCCAGCAGCCACTAATGTTGAACCTAATGTGGGAGGTCTAAGTATGCAAATACGAATCGGGCTAAGACATGAGGTTAGGCCCAGCTGTGGAATAAGATTGCTCGGACCTGACCTGCATATCCAACATCCACATGTTGTAAGCCTAACGTGGGAGGTCTAGCCCATTATAAAACCATAAATGGACATGGTAAAGAATTGGACTACTTAACCTAATTTAGTCCATAAAGATTGTATGACTATAAACTTAAATTAGTGTTAAGTAAATTTGGATGGGTAGTGGGTGGGTTAAGTAAATTAGAGGGAGTGGGTAATATTTACATATAAGCCCACGAATTTAACCCAATAAGGTTATGTAATTAAAGACACCTAGTGGTATACATAACCGGTAGATAATGCAATAAGGTTATGTAATTAAAGACACATAGTGGTATACATAACCGATAGATAATGTAATGAAGTTATGTAATTAAAGACACCCTTTAGGATAAGCATAACTAGTATAGGGCTATGTAATTAAAGACACCTAAGAGTATACATAGTCAGTGGAAAATCTAGTGGGGATACAAGACAAGGGGGAGAGCTTGTATCATATTGTGTGGGACCCATTTTAGTCAGTAACCCGGAGTTGGTATCAAGTAAAGAACTTCGTACTAGGCGGAGAAGGGGCACGCTTACTGATTGATTGTAAGAGATCCAAACGACACGGATGGTGTGGGCGGCGCAAACCGACTGGAGACATGTGCGTGCATGGGACGGGCAGAGGGGGCTAAGACGACCGTGACACTAGTAGATACGGTTGTGCACACCATAGGTTACCACCTTAGGAAGTGATGCCTCCTACTGTGGGTCCAACACAGGATATCTATAGGGTAGGGAGCTGATCAATTATGGTAGTGGTTAGGGTATACTTGGACGTATGACCTAAACCTACCAACTCTTAGTGGAAGGGATCATCTCATTTCAGTTATACTAGTAATAATGCAGAGTAATCATTAGTGAGGCACATACACCTTATCTTGCTTACATTCTCACACCTGCCATTTATGTAGTGATCTCAATTATCCACTTTATATGCCTATCATGTTGCTTTTATTTATCTACTGGCTAAAAGTAACTTCGCTATACTTTATGTCTAACTCTGTTGTTTCTCCTTCTTTCTTCCGTTTCCCCCCAGGTTCTCAGGGAGGAAACACTCAGACTTAATCAGGAATCATATATCATCTTCCTAGGAGCTACTTCCGAAGTATGGCCCAAGTTCTTGTCTCTACTATGGCTTAACTCTTTAAATTTGGGGAAAATTATGTTTTTCATATTCTTATGTACTCTGATGATGCAAGACAGAAGTTATTTTATTGTAATGGTTTTTGTGACTTATGAAATTGTGGACCACAGTATTATGACTTATGTTTGAAATAAAAGTTTAAATTTTCCGCTGCTACCTTATTAATATTTGTCTTGTAATTATTCTGTGTCTTTTTACCTATAGCGCTTCATGAAACTTAATGCATTCCCTTAGCGAGTGACATTAACAGACGTGGGGTGTCACACTATGTACTGCTCCCATAGACGTACAATTTTGCTACTTCACCGCCTCAGATCCATATATTGTCGGTCTTCCATAAGCTCATTATGCTTACCCTATGCAACACAAGGGACGTGCATAGCTGTACCCTAATGATGTAGTCTTGGAAAGTATATATAAGGTGTACCAATCGCCTCAGAGATAAGTCTGGGGTGCATGTTAGTCGTGTACTCATAATACCAAATGGTAAGAATGTACCAGAAACCGTACAACTATTTAGAGCATTATACCACGTACGTATCTAATGCTACGTGCAAATAACCTAAAATAGTCGCACCTCAATCATATATATGCAACAGAACAACGTCTAATAGGTCGTCCAAAAACCAAATCTAACAGCCCCCTTGTTGTTGCTAAAAAATGTGGATCCAAAATAAAAAGGCTCTGATCATCGGAGTATGCGTATCATCAGTGGCATGATGATCTACTATTGCTATAGAGTAGGGAGGGTAACACCATATCCTCTAACTGAATTTGGGTCTAAACCCGGTAAATGATCGAAAAAACTCTCAAGCTCGTCAAATGATGCATCAAGAGGAACATGGACACGGTCGGAACGACTTACCTCTATGTCGGTGAGCGTGCAAAAATCTAAAGGAGTCATCCCTAACTAGAAATCAGAAAAATGAAAGGTGTGTGTCCTAGGCCATCATCACTCACTAAGAGCCTCTACTAAGCATCGGTCTACATGCGCAAACCTAGGCAAATCTAAGAAGTCTCTGAATAGGGTCGCACGAAGCCTAACCAAAATCAGCGCTAATAAATGATCATAATATTGTGCCATACAACGTAACCAGCTACCTTGCATGGCAATGTGTCAAACCTAAACATATGATTATTTGTTGTAAACATAAACTAATAATTAACATTCACATATAGTAAAACGAGTGTCGACCTATGTAATAATAAATAAAACATATACCTGAGGCATCGTAACAGCCATAGTGAATTGATGCAAAATAGTCGGAGGAAAGTCGTGCAAGATCCAAAGGCTGTTAGCGGTAACAGTAGCATTGGGCACGACGTGAGCTGGTCCGATATTGACGTCTATCGAAAAATGGACGATGCGTCTATCGGTTTTCACCGGATGTACTAGAGATATATCGATGTAACAATTAATGAAAAATTAAAGAGAAATTTTTTAACATATAAAATAAAATAACTGGCCGAAAGCGCCTTATATAGGTGAAGTCCAAGTGTTTGTTCAGCAAACACCTGAGCTTCAGGTGTTTGTTGAACAAACACCCTCTCTTTTGTAGATGCACGCTTTTATTCAACCAACACTCGATATTTTTAGATGTTTGGGGAGTTTGTTGAACAAGCATCATTGGTGAAATTGCTATCACGTTGCAAGATGTTAGTTGTCTTTTGGGTGTTACAATGGAAGGAGATCCTGTTACTACTACACATCTCAATAATTATGAAGATATTTGTTATGAGTGTTTAGGTGTGGTCCCAAATCGAAATGAGATAAGAGGCGCAATAATTAAGTTGACTTGGCTTTGACGTACATTTCAAAATGAGCCATCAAAGGATGCGTCAGACGAACAAGTTGAACGCCATGCGAGAGCTATCATTCTGCACTTAATATCTTGTAGTCTATGTCCCAATCATTCTAAAGGATGACTAAATCTTTTTTGGCTATTATTTGTGAGAAATTTGGAAGATTGTGCACGATATTCTTGAGATAGTGCGATATTGAGAACATTATACACTGAATTAATTAATGTTGCATTCCGTAAATCTAAATCGATAGCCGGTTGTCTTTCTCTTCTACAGGTAAATATTAGTATGTATAATTGTTAACGGCCACTTGTAATATGCAATCCTATCATATTTGTTTTTTGTATATTTTACAACTTTGGCCATGGACACATCTTCCTATCGGTCATCCAAACGTAACTTTATCTACACAGATTGACAAGTCATTACCTTCTAGTGCAAGGTAGTTTATGTACATTTACATGATGTTCAATAATGATGCTTATGCTATATTATTTACATTTACATACTTTGTATACATTACTTTATATTGCAGGTGGTTTGGAAATAGGAGTTGGATTGAGTCTCCAAAGAAGACTTACTATCGTGACCAGCTTGACATGCTAACAGATGAGGCTATTGTATGTAATCCCTACACACATAATGTGCTAGTTACACAGATTGTGCTAGTTGATCTGCCTCAAATATGTCTAAGCGGCATGCCTAGTTGGCTTTGCAAGACACTGATCATATGCATGCGAATTGTGGGATGTATAATCCTGATCGAGTGATGTGACAATTCGGTCTTTAGCAACACATCCCTGAGCCTTACGAACCAAAGCCAAATTTGGATTTTGCTGTCATTCAATGGAACAATAGACATAACCGTATCGTTCGTCAACAAATTCCTAGCACTCATATTTCAGCATACATGAGTTGGTACTGATCGACCACTCAAAGATTCATTCTCGCGTATCAGACTCCTCACGAGCGAGCATACACCGCTCGTGCACCTCTTGAGCGAGATGTCGTACGTCTATTACTTTGCTTTACTATTTTACTTTGCTAACTTAAATCTTAGAAGATGTGATTATAAATAACACAATTTGTAGGTCGATGTGCTAGAGACAGTTAGTAGAGGAATGGAGGATATTGGACACGGTCGAGTACCGGATCCCGGCATCCAAGCACGATGTATTAGCTTGAAGAAACTCATTACACATTACTCTTTAGACGTAGACTAGAACGCCCGGGAGAGCGAAGAACTAAAAGAAGACATGATCCTTCTCAAGCTCCACCTCGACAAGATCCAGCTCAATCGCAGGCGGCAGGACCTTCTCAGCCCCCCTTACATAAGATTAAACTTCACCATGAACGTTTTTATAAGTGTTATAAGCAAACCATGTGCACTTTGGATTTAGGATCGAATTTTATTTGGGTTCGTATTTATGTTTGTAATCGAATTTTATTTAGACTTGTGTTTATGTTTGTAATCGAATATTAATGTCGTTTTTTATGTATTTATGTTTGAAGTTGATTCATATATGTGTTTATGCTTTATTTGGGCTAAAGTATGTTTGAAGTTGATTCAATTTAAATAGAAAAAATTCTGTGAAACAATGGTATAGATGGAGAGATGCTGCTGCAATGCAGCAGGTAGTAAGGGCGCACCTTACGCGTGCGGCTTCACTAAATTTTAAAGGGCGCACTTGATAAGTGCACCCTTGTTATTTTTAAAGGGTGCACTTGTCAAGTGCGCCCCCGATTAATTTTTTTAAAGCTTTTGCCACCTCACTGCTGAGGTAGCAAAAACTGGCCTATTTTTGCTAATATTATTAAAACTGGCATATTTCTGCTATATGTTTTAAAAATTAGCCTATTTTGAAAATTTGTTTTATATATATATATAAGCAAGCGTTCAGTTGGACCCCAAAAATGGAGTACCCCATTTTCCCCCTGATTTCCACCTCTTGTTTATATTAATGAATGTAGTGGAGGGGGGAGAGAGTTAGTGGAGGGAGAGAGAAAGTGATTGTGTGGTGAAAAAAAGAGAGAGGCCAAAGGGGTCTCCATTGTTTAAGGTGCCATTGAACCTGCCTCATATATATATATATATATATATATATATATATATATATATTATAACTTGACATAAATTTTATAAAGCTATACGTGTTTGTTATTTGAAGCTTTAACTCATAATTATATTTAACAGTATATGTACACACACAAACACTTGCAGACACATACATAAAATAAATTGCTTCCATATTTCTTGCTTAAAAGATTGATGCTTGTATGACAAAATGGAACATAATTATATATTTATAATTACATGCATGTAATAAATGTGTTACTATCGTACTAATGTTGTAGGAGGTTATATCAATGTGGTTATATCTACATATAACTTCCTATAATGTTATATTTGAAAAGGTACATAATTATATATATACACAATAAATATATGTAAAAATGAAGAAGGTGATTTATTTTTTGGTCCTTAATGGCATGTTGTGCACCTCCCTTCAATCATTCAACTCCTCTAATTAGATCATTTCCTTTAGTTATACAATTGAGCTTATATACATCTTGACAGTGGTCGGGATATTCGCTTCGGATGCACTTCACGTACCCAATAGTGCTTCTATGCTTGCAAACACTGAGTTCACTTCCATGATTGAAATAAGCAAATATGATACCGTATGATTTGGCAAATTGGAAATAAACACATACACACATTCATAATTAGTATAGCACTGACTATTCATGAATGTTTCTCATTAATAATATAACTTTTTCATTCTTTGGCCGGCTGAAAATTTATGGCATAATGAAAGTGCATCTGTAATGACCCGCATTGGCAGAGGTATTATAATTAATTTATTTAATTATTTAAAAGGGTGATTAAAAGGATTTAATGGTCATGGAATTAAATAATGGTAAATATTTAATTAAAATAATAAATTAAATAATATATTTAATTCTGAAATAATCAGAATTGGCTGAAATGGCGATATGGTGTGAACTGGATCATCTGTGATATTTAATTCAGTTTAGAAATGAATTTGAATAACGAATATATTATATAAACGACAGTTTGAACGTATAATTATATTATAATTAAAATCGAGCTCGAAATGGCGCTGCGTTCATAAATTGGCGATTTGAACTTCAATTGAATGCACAAGATTCGTTTTAAGCCGGATTTCTGTGAAACAAGAAACGCGTGGAGCTGGTGGAGTATATCTTTCTAGTGGAAGAGAAAAATCAGGATTTCGTCATGTAGATTTTGATTTATGTCCAAATAAAATTTTAGAAAAGTCGCTGTGGAATTCCTTTATAATTTATAAAGGAATTATTTATATTTTAAAAAGTAATTTCATTTTAAATCGAATATCGATTTAATCGGGAATTGAAATATCGAGTCATGAATCCCAGTAGAGCTGTATGGTATTCCATTGTGGATATATACGATAATATAAATTTATTTATATTTAAATATATTTATATATTTAAATGGGCCATCCAAAGCTTTAAAAATAGCCGGTTTTGCAAACGAAGTCGGAATTCAACGAAACCAATTTTGTTGGATTCGTATGGTTTTGTAATGTCAAATTATTACTAGATTTCAATTTCCGTGATTTTTTAAGTCAGTGTGTCGCCGTACGGATTTTTAATGTGAAAAATAGTCAGTATTTCGACGGTTAAAAATACGTTGTGTGAGCATACAGGGTCGGAATTCGACGAAACCAGTTTCGTTGGGACCATAATGTCGAGCAGTAGCTGCATGCCAATTTTCATGATTTTTGGGCATCGTGTGTGGTCACACGAATTTTTAGAAAGCAGAAATGAATATAAAAATATAAATAAAAATATCCTAAATGTGTATATGATCAAAAAAATAGGCCACATACTTCTCCTTACAGCCACACAACATTTTGACACCCTCTATATAATCAAATTTAAGCCACCGGTGGTTTCTTTCTAAAAACAAGAACTTTTCGTGAGCTATTAAAATCCAAGATAATTCATAGAAAGTAGAATAAATTCCTAGAAATCTTGAGAGTGATATGTTTGGATTGCTGGTGGTTAGCTCTTCAATCTAGTAGTACCATTTATGGGTTCGACGACTTTTATCGTGTGTTGAGGAGAACGCTGTGCGAATTAGGGTTGAGAAAATCCAAAGATTTAAACTGTTTTGTTTGAATTCGTGTTTCCTTTTGAGGTGGTGAGGTGAAATGGCACGAGTTGGTGGTAATTTTGGGGTATGCGGTGATGTTTGAGGTCACGACCTATAATGTTGCAATAGAGAGAACTGTTGACGGAAATTGCCAGGAGCTGTCGAGCTAGGCGTTGAGGGTACTAGTGGAAGAGAGATGGAAGAGAAGGCTAGTGGTTGTGGTCTTAAGTGATACGGTGGAGCAACGACTTGGAAATGGTGAAAGGAGGAAGTGAACGAGGAGCAACAAAATGGGATCGGGATTTGATAATTGGGGAAGAAGCAATTCGGGTCCAGTTATAGTGAAAGGGAATGGGCTGGATCTAAAGGTTAAGGCCCAATATAAGTTAATTCAACTTTTATTTAAATCGATGAATGTATTCAATCTTGTAAATACGATATCAAGGTCATACCATATCAGATTGACGAACCGTAAGTTGCGTTGGGATCATATGGACGGACACTACACGATGGCACTAACTGGAAGCCCATCGGAGCTTGTTACAATTTATGACGAAATATATTGTCCGACTGAATCAAATAACGCAAACCGTTATTAAACGGTTAACGCGCCAAAGTGAGTAAAGCTCACCAACTCTAAACAGTTATATTTTTATAACGTACTTTTAGAACTGTTAGATATTGATTGACTGTTGTGTGTAGATTGGTTGATTGAACTGCTAGTCAGATAGTTGAAATTATATATGTATATATATATAATATATATATATACCATTAAATATTGATGTTGCTTATCAGAACATTTCATACTGAAATGAAGTTGATGTTAATTATATGGTTTTACATTTGTGATGCAGGGAAACGGGTTGGAGGAATCGAACTGGATTCCTCAACATTTATTTTACTATGATTTATATATTGTGATATATAATGTGATATATAATCTGTTGTTGATTATGTGTGGTTGTACGATATTTATCGTTGATTATATGGTATGTTAAATACCATAAGAAATACCAGAATGTGGAAAAGGGATTTTCAAAGTATATTTTGAAAATAATTTATTTATATAAAATCAATGGATTTTATATTATAAAAGAAAAAGAATTTTTAATATAAAGGAATTATATTTGTAAATCAAATATAAGAGCATTATATTTGGATATCAAATATAAAGGAATTATATTTGTAAATCAAATATAAGGGAATTATATTTGTAAATCAAATATAAGGGAAAGAATTTGTTAAACAGATACAGAGGGAAATATTCGTAAAACAAATATAAAGGAAATTATTTGTAAAACAAATAGAAAGAGAAATATGTGTAGAACATTTACAAATAAATTAAATGGATATATTTATTTAGGGAATAAATAAAGGTATAAAGGATTTATTTATTTAGGGAATAAAAAAAAGATTAAAGGAGATATTTATTTGATAAATAAATAGGATTTAATCAAATGAATATTTATTTGGAAGATAAATAGAACTAAATCAAAAGAATATTTAGAAGATGAATAGAAAATGGAAATATGTTTTAACAGATAAATAGAAAGGATTAATTTACAAATAACAGTTTATAAATTGAATAAATATTTATCACTCGATAAATGGAATATATGAGTCTGAACTTATATAGATAAGAGATATTAGTTTTAACACCGATAGCTTTAAATAGAATGGGTACACAACACTTGTATAAGTGAAGTAACGTTACTAAAGAGAACAATTATAAAGTGAAGAACCGTTACTAAAAGTAAATCTTTATAAATAAATAAACGTTATCAAATAGGAGTTATCCGAATAAGAGAAGTCGATTAGAGTTAGAATTTACCAGTTAGAGTAAATCAATTAGAGTTAATCGATTGAAGTTAAATCGAATTAGAGTTATTCAATTGAAGTTAAATCGAATTAGAGTTATTCAAATGAAGTTAAATCGGACTAGAGTTATTCAAATGAAGTTAAATTGGACTAGAGTTATTCAAATGGAATTAATCGAGAAGAGTAATTAAATATAATTTATTCGAAGAGGAGTTATCGAATATTGGTTATTCGAAGTAGAGTTGATCGAATATTGGTTATTCGAAGTTAGTTAATCGAATATAATTTATTCGAGAAGAGTAATCAAATATAGTTTATTCGAAGGAGTTATCGAATCTAGATATTCGAAAGGAGTTAATCGAATATAGAATATTCAAATGGAGTTAAAGGAATTAATCGAATGTAGTTATTAGAATAAGAGTTATAGAATAAGAGTTAACCAAATAGGAGTTGATAAATTAGTTGTTCGTTATTTATTCGAGTTAGGAAATAAGAGTTAGATTAAAGTTATTATATTTCAGAAGCAGGAAATTATAACACCACTGTTATAATCAAATGATTTTGTAAAGGAGTTGGACTCATAAATTATACATGGAAGTTACGTAAGGAAGTGTTAAAGGGTTAAAAGATGAACTTACCCTATTTCGAGATTTGAAATGTTGTTCAGTTAAGGTCTGAGAGGTAGTTATACCCCAACTTGATTGACTTCGTTTTTAATTTAGAAATGGTTTAGGTTCAAGAGTGAAAGTGGTTAAGTGAATTTAGTAAATAAGTATAGTGTTTTGAGTTGTCGTCACAATGTTGATATAAACATCTGTTTAAATCCAAGTAAAGAAGATTTGGAAATGTTGTCCAAATAGAATCAGAAACGTAATCAAATATGTATTTGAAAATAAGGAAATATATATATATATATATATATATATATATGATTGATGATTGATTGATAGAATTTCCATTTGGAAAAATTATCGTTGTTTGCACACGTATTTTTCTTTGATAGTTAAATCACAGACTATCAAAGTTTTGACCATTTTAACGTTGTTAATATGGAGAGATCGGTTGGATTATTATCCGAAGAACCACTCTGTATTGGCATAAGCATTGTGAATAATATATGCCAAAGATAATTGAAGACGGAGTAAAAGTGCAAGGGCTATTGTATAAATCTTAGATAATAGTGCCTAAGATGGATATACTGAATAGTACCTTCGGTTCATCCTGTTCCTGGATGACTTGTATGGACGAATGTCTGACAGAGTATTTCCAGACGATCACATATATTGATTTCTCCAACCGTACCAAGAGTGGAAGCAGAGAAGGAAACTTCTTTTAGCTAACACATAATGTATTGTTGAGGACGTCAATCGGTGATTTGATGGATTTGATGATGTGGCATTCAAAGTGAATCTGGTGTGATGATAAAGCGTAGCTTTTAGCCTCACATCCGGTAAATGACAAAAATCGGGCAGGCAGCATGGCTATGTAGGTCGCACCTATTAGGGTGTATAATCACCTGATCTAGAGTTTCATTTATTTCTAAAAATCTATTGTCAATATTGTCCCATTCGGGAAACGGTTGCTGATCCCAACCGTTGGTGATATACATTTGATACACTCAAGGAAATGAGTGGTTGGTCATGTGTGGTCGGGTTGCAAGATGTTCTTGTTGAACCCATTGTATTCCTTTATAGAGGTAAACTAGCGAAAGGTGGTTCCATACCTTGTCATAGTTGTACATCCATTACCCAATACGTGCTTGCGGTTTTGATTGTATACTATATATGTAGAACGTGGGATGAAAGCGTTTCTGCTAGATGATTATTATATTGTGGTTGATATACATTATTATAATATCAAAAGGTTTTTGATATAAAGATAATTTGGATTCTCATAAAGGAAAAACCCGTTCCGTTATACAGCGTGGTCTTATGAGATATCGTTTACTTGTTCAAACTGTTTTAACTGTTTTACTCATACCAGTCTCATGACTGACCCGGAGTTTATTTTGTTTTGTTTTCCCTAAACTCTTGGGTGCCCAATTTTGTACGGACAGTCAAGTAGTCGGGATTTACAGATACTTGAAGAGCTGGAGCAGGAGGCTTCAGGATCATATAGCTATAGTTTATTTCCGTTGTGTTGTAAGTGTTGTACTTTGATAATGATGTATATCCAAGTACAGATGTATATTTCAAAGTTATGTTATATATTATATGTTATTCGTTCCGCTGCAAGGTTTGTGTTACTCTGATGTTGTGTTCTTCTTCTTCTTCTTCTATTCTAAGTTTCTATCTTATCTATTCTCACCCTCTAATTTCTTTCTATTAATTTCCTGGTTTTTAGTGCAATTTGGGTTGGACTTGTGTTATTTAGTCAGCTTAAATCGGACCGGATTTTCGGGTCATTACAGTTGGTATCAGAGCTTAAGGTTAAGTGAATTACCTTGGCTCTATGGCGTGACTCGGTAGAGATAGGGTTAGTAATACCCTAGATTGAGTTTGAGTGTATATATATACGAGTGAGCGTATTTGTATTGGATATAAAAAAATGGTTTTATATTGTGGTGATTTATTGGTTGAGTCGTTTATGGGGTCTGGTCGATCAGTTTGATCCACTGTATTGGTAGGAGTTTATAAACACTCGAATACGATGGGTCATCACGATATGTTTTGAAAAGAGGGTAAATTAAAATAAGTTACCCAAGGTATATCTTGATATAGAGAAGATATATATATCAAAATTATAATATAGTGGATAAATTGGTTGTTATTATAATCAAGTAAAGATTATAAATTAAATGGTTATGTAAATAACCAATCAGAATTCATATAAGTGAAATACGTGAAATCAGATGAGTTAAATCTAAAATTTAAACCAGAAATTGAATTAAAACTCTGGAGAATTGGATAAGTGTTTGTAAATGAATTTGGATTAAAAATAAGGAAAATTTAAGATCCTGGGAGATTTTAAATTGTTTTACAAGCCATGTGAATTATATTTTGAAATGAATTTCAAAGTGGAAATGTTTAGAAATGGTTTTATAGTATTGAACTCACTTTGATCGCTGGGAAATAGATTCCGATGATGACAGGTGCATCATCAGTATTCATTTTCGAGTTGTAAGTGATGAATTACTACCAGAGATACTGTTTTGAATTTGTTTTGGGAATGACAAGTTGTGTTGAATTTCAAAATGGGATTTATAATATAGATTTGAATATAGAATTTGAATAAAGAGAATTCAAATAGAATTGAATACAGAAATTCAAAGGGATTTAGAATATATGAAATTCAATGGAATTCAAATAGAATTGAATACAGAAATTCAAAGGGAGTTAGAATATGTGAAATTCAATGGAATTCAAATAGAATTGAATACAGAAATTTAAAGGGAGTTAGAATATACGAAATTCAATGGAATTGAAATAGAATTGAATATAGAAATTCAAAGGGAGTTTGAATATAGAATTCAAATGGAATTCAAATATAGGATTTGAATATATAAAATTTGAATATAGAATTCAAATGGAATTTAAACTATATAATTTGAATAGAATTTGATATATAGATTTGAATAATAGAAGTGATATAAAATTTGAATAGAAATTGAATAGAACTAACTAAGTCGAAGAGGAATTAGTTAATCGAGTTTTGAATTTGAAGTTGAACTTTGAAAGGTGAATTGGATTTGTAAATGGATATTCGAAATCGAATATAGAACTTAAATTTGAAATTTGGATTCAAATTAGTTAATAAGCAAGTTAAAATATATTTGAACATGTCATGTTCAAATATAAAAGTGAAATAGACTAAAGAGTTAATTAACAAATTAATTAACGAATTAAGTTAAAACGATCAGGTATAGTTAAAATAGATTGGGCAGGTATAAATATACATGAGATAGGTATGGATAAGGTATGAAGGTATATAAATAGAATGCTCGACGGAAAGGTAAGTATTTAATTCACATATGAGATTTTATGCGCCGTATCGGCTAGCCGCTTGGGGTTTTTCTTTTTCTTTTGGATTTGTGAAGGCCATTTGAAATATCCCGATGCTCCTCGTACAAAGGAGGTTATGGCAAATTTTTCCGGGAATTTAAGGAGTTATAATATTTTTAGGATAATTTTATATTTAGAAATCAACGTATCGATATATATATATAGAAGTCGATAAGGAAACGAACTTAGAAATAGAATAGTAAAATCAAAAAGGAAGAATAAGAATAAAATCTAGTAAGAATAGAAAGAGGAAGTGTGTACGTGTTTAAAAGTGAATAAGTAGTTGTATGGTATTGATTATTCGAGTAAGTAGTCATGTCTATTTTGACGTTATAATTGTTATTCAGTCAAGGTCTGAGAGGTAGTTATACCCCGACTTACAATTTATGTTTTGACGTTATAGTTGTATGGAAGTCCATCGGAGCTCGTTACAATTTATGATGAAATAAATTGTTCGACTGAATCAAATAACGCAAACCGTTATTAAACGGTTAACGCGCCAAAGTGAGTAAAGCTCACTAACTCAGAACAGTTATATTTTTATAACGTACTTTTAGAACTATTAGATATTGATTGATTGTTGTGTGTAGATTGGTTGATTGAACTGCTAGTCAGTTAGTTGAAATTATATATATATATATACCATTAAATATTGATGTTGCTTATCAGAACATTTCATACTGAAATGAAGTTGATGTTAATTATATGGTGTAACATCTGTGACACAGGGAAACAGGTTGGAGGAATCCAACTGGATTCCTCAACATTTATTTTACTGTGATTTATATATTGTGATATATTATGTGATATATAATCTGTTGTTGATTATGTGTGGTTGGACGATATTTATTGTTGATTATATGGTATGTTAAATACCATAAGAAATACCAGAATGTGAAAAAGGGATTTTCAAAGTATATTTTGAAAATAATTTATTTATATAAAATCAATGGATTTTATATTATAAAAGAAAAAGGATTTTTAATATAAAGGAATTATATTTGTAAAAAAAATATAAGAGCATTATATTTGTAAATCAAATATAAAGGAATTATATTTGTAAATCAAATATAAGAGAATTATATTTGTAAATCAAATATAAGGGAAAGAATTTGTTAAACAGATATAGAGGGAAATATTCGTAAAACAAATATAAAGGAAATTATTTGTAAAACAAATAGAAAGAGAAATATGTATAGAACATTTACAAATAGATTAAACGGATATATTTATTTAGGGAATAAATAAAGGTATAAAGGATTTATTTATTTAGGGAATAAATAAAAGATTAAAGGAGATATTTATTTGATAAATAAATAGGATTTAATCAAAGGAATATTTATTTGGAAGATAAATAGAACTAAATCAAAAGAATATTTAGAAGATGAATAGAAAATGGAAATCTGTTATTAACAGGTAAATAGAAAGGACTAATTTATAAATAACAGTTTATAAATTAAATAAATATTTATCATTCGATAAATGGAATATATAAGTCTGAACTTATATAGATAAGAGATATTGGTTTTAACACCGATAGTTTTAAATAGAATGGGTACACAACACTTGTATAAGTGAAGTAACGTTACTAAAGAGAACATTTATAAAGTAAAGAACCGTTACTAAAAGTAAATCTTTATAAATAAATAAACGTTATCAAATAGGAGTTATCCAAATAAGAGAAGTCGATTAGAGCTAGAATTTACCAGTTAGAGTAAATCAATTAGAGTTAATCGATTGAAGTTAAATCGAATTAGATTTATTCAATTGAAGTTAAATCGAATTAGAGTTATTTAAATGAAGTTAAATCGAACTAGAGTTATTCAAATGAAGTTAAATCGGACTAGAGTTATTCAGAAGGAGTTAATCGAGAAGAGTAATCAAATATAATTTATTCAAAGAGGAGTTATCGAATATTGGTTGTTCGAAGTAGAGTTGATCGAATATTGGTTATTCGAAGTTAGTTAATCGAATATAATTTATTCGAGAAGAGCAATCAAATATAGTTTATTCGAAGGAGTTATCGAATCTAGATATTTGAAAGGAGTTAATCGAATATAGTATATTCGAATGGAGTTAAAGGAATTAATCGAATGTAGTTATTCGAATAAGAGTTATAGAATAAGAGTTAACCAAATAGGAGTTGATAAATTAGTTGTTCGTTATTTATTCGAGTTAGGAAATAAGAGTTAGATTAAAGTTATTATATTTCAGAAGCAGAAAATTATAACACCACTGTTATAATCAAATGATTTTGTAAAGGAGTTGGACTCGTAAATTATACGTGGAAGTTACGTAAGGAAGTGTTAAAGGGTTAAAAGATGAACTTACCCTATTTCGAGATTTGAAATGTTGTTCAGTTAAGGTCTGAGAGGTAGTTATACCCCAACTTGATTGACTTCGTTTTTAATTTAGAAATGGTTAAGGTTCGAGAGTGAAAGTGGTTAAGTGAATTTAGTAAATAAGTATAATGGTTTGAGTTGTCGTCGCAATGTTGATTCAAACATCTGTTTAAATCAAAGTAAAGAAGATTTGGAAATGTTTTCCAAATAGAATCAGAAACATAATCAAATATGAATTTGAAAATAAGGAAATATATATATATATATATATATATATGACTGATGATTGATTGATAGAATTTCCATTTGGAAATAATATCGTTGTTTGCACACGTATTTTTCTTTGATAGTTTAATCATAGACTATCAAAGTTTTGACCATTTTAACGTTGTTAATGTGGAGAGACTGGTTGGATTATTATCCCAAGAACCACTCTGTATTGGCATAAGCGTTGCGAATCATATATGCCAAAGATAATTGAAGACGGAGTAAAAGTGCAAGGGCTATTGTATAAATCTTAGATAACAGTGCATAAGATGGATATACTGAATAGTACCTTCGGTTCATCCTATTCCTGGATGACTTGTATGGACAAATGTCTGACAGAGTATTTCCAGACGATCACGTATATTGATTTCTCCAACCATCCCAAGAGTGGAAGCGGAGAAGGAAACTTCTTTAAGCTAACACATAATGTATTGTTGAGGACGTCAATCGGTGATTTGATGAATTTGATGATGTGGCATTCAAAGTGAATCTGGTGTGATGATAAAGCGTAGCTTCTAGCCTCACATTCGGTGAATGACATAAATCGGGAAGGCATCATGGCTATGTAGGTCGCACCTATTAGGGTGTATAATCACCTGATCTAGAGTTTCATTTATTTCTAAAAATCTATTGTCGATACTGTCCCATTCGGGAAACGGTTGCTGATCCCAACCGTTGGTGATATACATTTGATACACTCAAGCGAAATGAGTGGTCGGTCATGTGTGGCCGGGTTGCAAGATGTTCTTGTTGAACCCAGTGTATTCCTTTCTAGAGGTACACTAGCGAAAGGTGGTTCCATACCTTGTCATAGTTGGACATCCATTACCCAATATATGTAGAACGTGAGATGAAAGCGTTTATGCTAGATGATTATTATATTGTGGTTGATAGACATTATTATAATATCAAAAAGTTTTTGATATAAAGATAATTTGGATTCTCATAAGGGAAAAACCCATTCCATTATACGGCGTGGTCTTATGAGATATCGTTTACTTGTTCAAACTGTTTTAACTGTTTTACTCATACCAGTCTCATGACTGACCCGGAGTTTATTTTGTTTTGTTTTCCCTAAACTCTTGGGTGCCCAATTTTGTACGGGCAGTCAAGTAGTCGGGATTTACAGATACTTGAAGAGTTGGAGCAGGAGGCTTCAAGATTATATAGCTATAGTTTATTTCCGCTGTGTTGTAAGTGTTGTACTTTGATAATGATGTATATCCAAGTACATATGTATATTTCAAAGTTATGTTATATATATGTTATTCGTTCCGCTGTGAGGTTCGTGTTACTCTGATGTTGTGTTCTTCTTCTTCTGTTATTCTAAGTTTCTATCTTATCTATTCTCACCCTCTAATTTCTTTCTAATAATTTCCTGGTTTTCAGTGCAATTTGGGGTTGGATTTGTATTATTTAGTCAGCTCAAATTGGACCCGATTTTCGGGTCATTACAGCATCATCTCGTTTTACAGTTTAATATTCAGTTACCATAGAAAATAAGTTGTCCTCAAATTCAAAATGTGAACTAGGTAGCATACAAATGATAATATTCAATGCAGAAGATCCATAACTAACAGCTAGCTTCTAGCACTATTCTAAAATAAATGTTCGAATTGAGTTAAATGAGTGATCAGTGCAAGGACATGAATAAATGTCCTAATCATAATTTTAAAAAATCTAGTGGTAGAATCTAGCTTACTGAAAACATTATTTAAGCCGTGGGCTGGGTTTATTTGGTTCATACATCATGCCTATGAGGGTCAACTCTCTTTAGGTTAAGCCTACCCTATGTAATAAAGACAAGAAAGTGTACCCAAATAAAACATGTTTTCAATTTTCTTGTTTTTATCATACATGCTGATGTTTAGCAATTTTAGAAATCAAGAAATAGGAAGTTATTATTATGGAAGTTGATTTCACATGATGTTGCACTGAAGGAAAAAAGAAACGAAACTTATGAGGGAAAACAAAGCAAATATAACAATGATGAGTACTAATATTATATATTATCATGTGCATTCAGTTCTCATGCGTGTTTCCGTAAATACTCTTAATTTTGTCAAAGCCAAATGCAATGGGAGCATGCCTTAGTTTATAATCCATATTAATTATCTACTACTACAATTGTCCTTCATTAAAAGCCAATCATCTCAATAAAACAGAAATATATTAACAACTTTGTGATAATATATAGGATTAATTGTCAAGAATAATCCTAAGTTTAGCATGTCTTCCCATAATAATCCCAATTTTGGATTATTTCTGAATAATCCGAAGTTTGGGGGGTGTCTTCCCATAATGATCCTAATGAATTTTTGACGTGTTATTTTAGGATCAATATGGGAAGACACACCCAAACTTCAGATTAATATGGGAAGAAACAAGTAAATGAGATTAATATGAGAAGACACCCCAAACTTTAGATTATTCAGAAATAATCCAAACTTGGGATTATTATGGGAAGACACGTTAAACTTCGGATTATTCTTGATAATTAATCCTAATATATATTCTTCTTCGCACCTAGACTTAATTTCAGTATTGAGATAAAAGCACAACGCCAATACGGAAAAGACCAAATTGAGATTTTGGGTATTATTGCAATGAATATGAAAAGTTTGGGGAAGCTACAAATTAGTTATCAAAACTTAACAACAGCAAAAATTTTGATGGCATGTTTATCTTTTTTCATTCCCCCTTCTAACCTGTTAGATCACGCCTCCATGACTTCTCAGTTTCATTATTTTTATGAAATCCAAAAAAGGCTTCATTTTACTGCATAGTTGCACATGATCTAGTCAAGGCAAGTGTTCCTATTGGCGTTTTTACCGACTATATCCAAAGTGAAATATATCAAACAATGAAATGGACTGAAACTATTGCTGGAACACTCACTTTATCTAAATAATAAAAACTATATGGTTTTTCATTGATAGTATATCACCTTAGCCTTTTATAGTGAAAACTCATGATGTCTTGATAATATAGAATTCTTCATGCGGCTTTTCTCAGAAAATGAGTTGGACAGTATTCAAAATTAATAGACGAATTTAGTTAAGCATAAAAGTGTTTTATCTATGTGTATGTGTGAAAAACAAATTATAGAAATGAATTAGAAATTAGACAAACAAAGCAAGCATCATATTTCAATTTGGAATTAGTTATGCATAAGTACTGCTTACAATATTAGTCTTAATAGAAATGTGATAAGGTTAATCATAGAATAATAGGTATTTGGTAACAGTCAAATATGTTAACGGTGTACACTTATATATAGAAGAATTTTATTCCATAATTTAATGTAATCAGATAATAAACACCACATCTTTTTTATATACTATGATATGAGATATTCTCAAATAAATGTGATCTTAAATTTTTGTGCATAGAATAACTTAATTATTCGATAGTAGAAACTGAAGGGAGCATTTATGAGGAGAACTGGAAAATAACTTACAACGACTTTGCAAATATCTGTGCATTTATGATGAATAACCATAATTTTTTCATTATCATTGCATGTCCCAAAATTGTATAATGTAAAGTGCTATACTTATTAAATATAATTATAACACCGATGGAATAAAATTTTGAAGCAACAGATTGTTACAAAGCACTATATATATATATATATATATATATATATATATATATGATAATTTCAAAATTGGTACAAATTGAAAATTACCAGAAATTAAAAAATATAATAGCATTATCAGGACCACTAACTAAATTTGAATTTTCCTCAAAATGTATTTTTTTAGAACTGTAAATATTTAGATAAAAAATAGGCAACTGTATTAATAAAGAGTCATAATGCGTGACAATTGATCTCTACCATCTAAATAGTTAATGATCGACATGTGAATATGTGATATATCTTGCAAATAAATTACTTTCCACATTATTCCGAAGTTACTTCTATTTCAATTACTTTCCGTTTTAAATCATCAACTTTATAGCTTGCTTTATTCGTATATATCATACATGTCATATTCATCATAAGATTTAACTCAAATATTTTCAAGGCTTCGTGTTAGATTGGTTTTAATTGTGTACAACAATATAATATTCTATATGAAGTATTAAAAATAATGAACAACATAATGTAAAAAAATATTAACCACCTCAATTTAACTTATTGAGCATTCTGTTTGATTTGATGGTTGAAGTTACCACCTACATAATTGATGTTTGATAACTTAATAAATAAATAATATTGGTGGATAGGATTGTGAAATAACGAACATAAATAATTAAATAATAGTTGGTTATATACTATAATATGTAACATCAAAATCATGGCGACCACGTGTTTATAAGGATATTGGAAAATTATTTGATCAAAAATACACATATATATGCAGAAAAAGGGTCAAAATTTTAACTTATTAAATTGCAACAGTGTTGAAATCATACTGTTTCCAAAGTATTTTGCATGAAATAAGTAATAGTCCAGAGCCACCAAGAGAAAATCAACGGCAACACAATCACACTAAATTATAAATATATTTCCATATTTATTCTTATTTTCTCCACGTAGCATAATATATTAATTTGATTTACATACCATAATATATTAATATACTTTTCTGTTGTTTATTTGAAGTCAGAAATCACCTTGAAGTCTGTGTAGAGTAAAATGCAAAAATAGTTTTGTTTTTGGAAGAAACAAAAACCATGATTATCAGAAATAAACTTAGAACACCAGACATGGATTTGGTTATCAGGTCTATAAATTGCTAAAATTGAAATTGATAACAAATACAAAAGATACGAAAAGGTTAATATTCTAACAGTTCTGAACTTATTTCTGTTTTGATAATTTAAAAGTTGTAAACTTATTTTAGTTCACTACATCCATGTCTGATTTCCATAAAATAATGGAAATTTAAAGTCATGGCAAATACGTCAAGCATTTAAACCATGATTCTACTCAAGTAACAAATCCATAGTTTATTTTCCACAAATTTTTGAAACACAAATTTGGAATAAAAAAGAAAATTATGAACTGTTAGTTGAAAATATGTAATATGTAGTCAATGCATATTCAAAGTTTAGTATACTTTAACTTAAAATGATCAATAAAAAATAAAATGATGTGTACATAAAACAATGCAGAATGCAGATATTACCCCCCAAAAAAGCTACACAATTGAATTTACAAAAGAAACGTTGGATAACAATCGAGTAAATGAAAAATTACAGAACACAAAAACAAAATCATACCTGAATAGCAACAAAGATTGCGGGTGATAAACGACAACCGACAAAGAGGCTTCAAAACCTACACAATGAATAAAAAATCAGTTAATCTAGTTTCACTAACATGAGATATATTAAATCAATCATATATTTAGTAAAGAAACAATTTTTAATGAAGAGTAGCTGTAGGTATTGACAGTTTTTGCCATTAACAACCCATTGCATACTTATGGTTATTATAAGAAAATAAAACAATATCCAAAGCAAAACGACAATCTAAATAAGACAAATTTATGAAATTGGATCAGTTTAAACTGATTTTTCTGTACCTTTTAATTGTAGCCTCTTTTCTTTCTCGGAGGCTTATGACACTTCGATTGTTGTCAATAATAGTCAAGCGCCACTTGAAATTGAACATCTCTGAACACGATTCATTCGATAGGTTGCCATTTGATTCAAAAACTGCTCGATTTGTTCGATTTTTGTTCAATTCTTTTTTAATTTTTTTTCTTTTAATCTAGGAGACGTGAAACGAGGACGAAATGGGGTAAAGAACAGAAAGTAGTGGTTCAGAGGTGGACATAATACGTAGAGGGGTAAAAATACTTATGTTCTAGGTAGAGGCGAGCAAACCGTCGATTATGTTACCCTACAAATACACTTTTTTTTCTCTTCTCACATAGCGCTATTCCGAATAATTCGATAAATGCGGTAAAACGCTGAAACATTGAATTTGTATAAAAACAAAGCGTTCCACATCGATAATTTATTTATTTTACTTTCTATTATAGATTATATATATATGGGGCAGCTATTTGAACACAAAATTAGACACAAAGAGAGAGAGAGAGACACAGAGCCTCAACCGTTGGATCTTTTTATCTTTATATGGAGATGTGTAATTCATTGGGTGATCCAATGGTGTAAATCAATTATGTCACCATTTGTGTCAAAATTTTGTGTCTCTATAGACTTTCCCTATATATATATATATATATAGGGAGGAAGGAGGGAGGGGAGCGCGTGTGTTGAAAATGAGTTAACTTATTCAACTATGCTCAAGTGAGCTATGCAGCACAAATATGATTACAAATCGCAAATACGTTCTGCATTATACTAGGGGCAAGCATAAATCGCATCACAATGCGGAAGCCACCCAGATCGAACCGCAAAAACGGTGTGAAAAACTGAACTAGATTCTCTCCCTGAAGCAAATATCTCAACCGAACCAACTCATAACGATATGGTTCGATTGCGGTTTGAACTGTTGACTCAACCATATTAAACTGTACTAAACTGCATACCTACACTGGTAATGTTATGATAAAAATATAACTAATTCCATATCTAACTGTTTAAATTAATGATATAGACTCTATTTTCAGTATATGTTGTTGTTATATTAATAATAATCATTACCACAATGGAAAAAATTGCAGTTTCAGTATATTAGTTTGCATGTTGTTTTTTGGATAATAAAAAAATCACTAATCTAAAATAGTTAACAATGATTTTATATTAACATATTAATCAGTTATCCCAAACGTTTCTACTAGGAAAAAAAATCTAAAACAATTTTCAGAAGATTAGATACTCAGTAAAAATTTATGGTTTGGAATAGTAAAGAAAACATTGCATAAGCATTTTTAACAAACACCGCTTAACATTTGAGATGATTGACGAACTAACAGTAATTAAAATAATGGAATTTCCGGTTATAAAGAGAAGAAATATTAGAATAACATATGCAGAAGCATATTTTGCCCTAACTAAACGCAATAAAGAAGAACAAATTAAAAAGTTAGAATTTATATTTCACTTACTAGAAACAGCAGTAGCAACTAATTAGTATTTGCACTGTAGGAGCAAAGGATGCATGGTTGTAAAAAGTCTAAGGTTTCCACTTTTGTCAGTATTGATCGATAGAAGTAACGCAACATCAAGGAAAAGGATTTGATCCACTGAAATAGGAGTGTAATTCTTTCTTTTTTTCCGGGCTAGGCAGTTGCTTACCAAATGTTGTATTGCTTATAGTTACATCCATGTCCATACAGGTCGAATTGAGTATTGTAGTGAAGTGGAAAATGAGGTGTTTACCTGACATGATTATCACATGGCCCATGTCCAATACATAATAGTGTTTAGTACGTAGCATGGTACATTTTGTTTAGAACTTGGTATTTAGCTTCTGGGAATATATTGGTTTCAGTATATCAGTTTTAGTATATTAATGATTTGGGGATAAAAAGGAATATATTGTGTTAATATTGAAATAAAAGGGGAAGTTTGAGAAATTACACACTATTCGTGAAGATTCACCTTTCAGATTTAAAATTAAATAATTACAGAAGATATGTTAGATTTGGAAGTAATAAAAAGAAGAAGACATAAATCTACATGTGTACTTATAAATCTAAAAAGTTGGGAATAACGTAGATTGATTGCTGTTAGATCAAAAAATGGTACTAACACCCAAATGCAGATCACAAATCACAGAATGCAGAAAATAGAAAATAACAGGGAACACACGAGGTTTTTATAGTGCTTCAGCTGTAGATGTAGCCTACGTCCACTTTATAATCTTATTGTTATACTGACAGATTACAAGAATCAATTACATGTAGACACACAATCCATGTGTTTAATGGAATTACAAGAGGAGAATTTAGATGTAGGAAGGTGCATAGTCCTTGTCCTCAGTAATGGTGGAAGCCGTGAGGAGTTAGAAGCTAAAGATCCCTCAAAATGCCTTCAGATGGTGTATTTATAGGCATTTCCTAATACCGGTTCGTGATCCACGTGGCACGCATCCCAAAAATTTCGAAATGAGGTTGAGAACGTCCAGAAATCCTCTCTAAGTCGTCCTATGTCATATGTGATCAGATCCGGATTGATAGGAGGAAGATGTGGTGTGAGAATAGGTCAGAACAGTGCGAGGCTGCAAACGGTTCGTGACCAAGGGATGCACCACGAACCGGGTCGTGGTCAAGGGGGGCACCACAAGCTGAGTCGTGGCCAATGAGCCGAGTGAGGGAGAGCCCTAGGGGGCGAGCCGGTGGTGGCCCCACGAGCCGAATGGGGGGCGAGACGGTCCATACTCCAGGAATCCTAGTTTTGCGCGCGTTCACAGAAAGGGGCGTAACTTCCAAACCGTAAGTCCGGTTTAGCCAAACGAAAGCTCTACTCGAAGTTAATTCAGAGGGCTACAAGAGCTACGGAGCAAAGCTCCGTAATTGCTGTTTTTGGGCCCAAAAGAGGTAATCTAATAGGAGTTTCGGGTCGTTCTTTGTTTGTGATGCAACTTCGACCAAGCCACTTCACGTTTGTTGACGATGTTTTCAGTGCCTGAGCACATTGTTATTTAGAGATTCCGTGTGTGACACCTTTGACCAAAAAGTGTGTGGACATTGCCTAGGAAAAAGGGGAATGTATTTGCATAGTTTGGTATATAAAGAAAAATAAGAAATATGATTACAAACTGAAATTATGAATAAATGGAGCTTAGTGTGAAATAGGGAGATAACTGTATTGCGCACTAATTTAATGACCTCAAAAATAAGAAAAGAAATGTTTTGCAATCATGGGTTCATATTATGGTAATTTTTGAGACTATGGAAATGGATTTTATTACAGTCTTTGGTAACCAATCAACTTGGAATAGGCCTAACTTCCTAAAATGAATGAAACGTAAAAGATAAGAAAGAAGGGTAACATAACTGAAAGAGTTCATGAAAAGGAAAAAGGCTTATTATAAATAAACTTAGGCAATAGAGAATAAATTTTATAAGCAAACTCACAATCATAGTTATGATAATATTAAAACACGAGGATGAAATTAACTGGAAAAGAGTAACGTAAGCTTATTATTAGTAAACATATAATTTGAACTAAGTTTAATGAATATAATAATAAGCGGTGGTCTGTTCCGGTAGTGAGAGATGGTTAGGGAAATAAGCGGACAACTAAGACTAATAAACAAATAACTTGAATGTATACTAAACAATGTAATTTATAAGTTTGTTAGCAATATGGTAAGTAAAATAAGCCCGTAGTCGAAGATTAGACATAAGGTCTAATAACGAAATGATGAGGTGAAGCATGGGCCAGTCTTTATGTATTTGGGATGAAGATCTCAATAGGGCAGATCATCGTGGGTGTCTGGAGACACGAGAGAAGCACATCCAACTTATTTGACTGGACAGTAAAGGAATTTCGGGGCTTTTACATGACGTAAGGATACTTTATGATGGCCCTCTGTGGTAAACCTAATGAAGTTGTACCCATAGAGGCATGGTCTATACGGTTCAATCCGGTGAGTATGCCTTGGCTGCATTTTGGATGATGGACAACCTAAAGACTGATTGGGATGATCTTAAGATGATTAGATAGCTGCCTCAGTGAGGGAGGCTTCGTGGTCATGACCCAACTAGGGATAGTAGGTCGTCATATACTTGTCATCGTTAGTCAGAGCGTATTTAGGAAAGATTGGAGCTATGCCAATAGGCCAATGATCTTCACTATCAGGTCTTTGGATGCGGGACCACATGTTTGTTTATATTAGATGGTAGGGCAGTCATTTAGCTATTTTGAATAGTCTTTCATTAGACCGGGGTTAGGCATGAGTGGGGCCTTGGAGAACCACCGAAGAGACATACCTAAATTTAGATATCTATACTTTAGGCCTATCGAGGTTGTCTTTTACAGGTATGTGTAAAGTCCCCCAATTGATTTTCGTAGAGAAAGCTCAGGGATTAGGGCGCCCTTATGGTGCAATGATAAAGGCTTATTTGCTTTCACAGCATAACCTAGCACACTTTCGTAGTGTAGAGATGGAGGTCCAATACGTTTTCATAATACGTCGATGGAGGCCACTCGAGGAGGGTGCTAAGGGAAGTACTTTGATATACTTGTTATATAGCTACATATATGTAACAACCTAAAATTTTAATAAACAATTAATTTAATGGATTAATTAATTGAGGAATAAAATTATAAAATAAATATGAATTAATGAAATATTCAGAACTAAGTGAAATAGACTTTCCCATTGAGTTCGTAACAAAATTCCGGTTCAGATAGACTTTTGGTTTGCGTAAATCAGACTAAGTACATAAAAGTTATGATCAAATGAAGTTTAAATGAATAAATCAGGAAAGTGGGTCAACCCAGCCTTTAGCTAGGTCGACATATGGGTTGACGCAGGTCTCAGGCAGGTCGACACACGGGTCGACACACGGGTCGACCCATGTCTTAGGTGGATCGACACATGGGTCGACCCAGGTTTAAGGTAGGTTGACCTACCTTAGAGAATTTTCTAAACCTGAATTGCTTTTGAACCTGGACTATTTTATATATATTATTTATATGCTGACTCAGCTTGTGGTGTACAGATGGATTTAAAAACCTTATATCTACCGATTTAAGATTGTCCTGCTTAATCTATAAATAGGGTGGCTATCTTTCCCATTTTCCTACGTACAGTTACTTTTCATTTCATTCTTCCTCCAAACCATGTTCTAAAATTAAATAAGAAAAATGAGGGGATGCTGCTAGAAGATAGATTAAAAAGGAAAATTCAAGTTTTTCTACAACAATTACTTTCACGAAGACTATTTCTGAATATAGCCCACATCTTTGTGAGTATTAATGTGATTTTCAGATTTCTTTTAAGTTAAAGTTAAATAGATACAATAGTTGTTGTAGTAATATAAATAAAAAGAACTTTGACAGTAAATATAATTTGGGTCTGAAATGTAACGATGTTTATAAGTTTATTCTTATATGTTATTTTAATACTGTCAGTACCTATTCATTTTCAGTTATTATCTATTTGTATGTACATCTCTCTTCCTTATCCCCTTTTTGTTGTTTGTTTTATTTACAGTATTATATGCCTTTACCATTTGAATTGCATAGGATTGGAAAAGTATGAAGTAATGTTAAAAAGGGAATCTGGGCATACTTGGATTTGTACTATAAATTGGGACAATTATAATAAAAGAATTTGTAAACATGAATAGGTTAAACTTAATTTTAATATTAAGGAGAAATGTCATTTGTAAACATGTAATTGGTAGACATATTAATATGCATTGATTTGGTAAACATAAATTTGACATATTAATATAGACATTGATTTGGTGAACATGAATTTGGCATAAATTTATAAGCATATTAATATATGCATTGATTTGGTGAACATTTATTTGGCAATAATGTGTAGATATGTCAATATGGCGTTGATTGGAAAACATGTAATCAACATTAATCGGTATATGTTAATTGGAGAAACTTGTTGACATTAAAAAGAATATGTTAAACATAGTAATTTGACATCAAGGATAGTATAAAATTGAGAAATATGGTAATTCATTAATTGATAATAAAGATTATAAGTTAATTTGAGGAATGTGGAAAATTATCATTCATATTAATTAATATTATAGAGGATATGTTCATTTAAGGAATATGATAATTTGTCACTTATAAGTGTTAATTGGGGAGAACATGTTAATTAGGAGAAAATACCAATTAGACATTTATGATCATTTATGTTCAGTTTGATTGAGGAAAACATGTCACCTATGTTCATTTGGGAAAAATATGTCAATAATTCATTTATGATCATTTAATTTGAAATTTTCGAAAAATGGAAATAACAACCTTAGTCGCCATCTTCATATCAGGTTTACTTGTAAGCCTTACGGGGTACGCCTTATATACCGCTTTTGGGCAACCCTCTCAACAACTAAGAGATCCATTCGAGGAACATGGAGACTAGACTTGTTGAAGTAATGAGCCTCTTGATATGAGGGCCCATTACTTCAGTTTCTATAATGAAAAATTATTTCATTATTTTTTAGTCGGAACCTTAGGTGGTTCTTTGGAAAAAATGTTAATTAAACATTTATGTTCTTTGGATGTTTATGTTCATTTGATGATGCTAATTTAATTGGGTAAACATGGCATTGATATTGGAATCACACATTAATTGACACTGATTTGTAAACAAGACAATTCAACATCTATATCGGAAAACATGTAACTTGTCATTTGACATTAAAATGGGAAACACATTCATTAAATATTTACTTGGAAAGTACGTTAATTTAATGTTAGTATGAAAACACGTTAGTTGTAGTTAATATGACATTAGGTAATCTTATTGAAAAACCATGTTAATAAGAATGAGTTATAATTAATATGATATTAAGTAATCAGTATGAGAAAACATGTTAATTGGAATGAATGATATTAATTGGAAATTAACATTCAAACAGAGAACATGTGAATTATACTTAATTATATTAAGTAAAATTGCCATGGAAAAATAAGAATTAGATGTAATTAAGTAAAACGAGTTACTGAAATCTATATACATATGGGCAGGTGCTTGTTTTGGGGAAGGGGTTGTACATAGAATAACATTTAGAGGAAATGTCATTTACAACGGTGCTTATTAATAAACTTAAACCTGCTAAGTTATTTTTTTTAATTAATAGGCTAAGAGGTCCCACGTTGTTGTTGGAACCCGGATTTAGGACCCTTAAATCCTAGTTACTTGGGGCACAAGCAGGGGGTTGGCTTGTGTCAAGTTGTGTGAAACCCCATATTAGTCAGTATCCATGTTAATATCATAGAGGAGGGGCCTCTCATTAGGTAGGGGACAGGGCACGCTTTACTGATCAGCAATGTAAAAGGTTCAAGGTGGAAGGTGGGTAAGGGTACGTTCCAAGAGAGTCATGAGTGTGCATGGGTCCGATTAGGGGAAACTAAGACGTTGTAACACCAACATATAGGTCTATTTCCTATAGTTGACGGGTTAGGGACTGAACCCCTATTGTCGTAGCCAGCACAGGATATTTGTGCAGTAGGGAGCGATCGCATGGGTAGCATTTGGAGAAATCTCTCCAAAATACTTGTTTCTGTCTAAATTCGTAGAAGTGAAAAACAGTCCATCTGTTTGATCTGAATATTATTATTATTATTATCATCATCATCATCATCATTGTCTTTTTAGAAGAATTGTCGGTCCTTATTATCAGTTCATATCATCTACTATTCACCTTTAGACAAGTATAGGCACCTACCATTTTATGATGCTATAACCACTATTTATATGTTTTACTTAACTTAGTAAGTCGAGCTGGCAATCACAGCAGCTCACCAGGTTTTATGTCTGACCCATTTCCTTTCTTCCTTTCTCTTTCTTTCTCCTAGTCTTACATGGGGAAACTGTATAGTTCATATTTCCTTGTTAGCTTTGTGATGATGGATTTCTGCAAGATGGATTACTTTTTGTTCTCTTTCCAAGGTTAGGTTGTATCTTTTTGACTATATTTGGGGGATAATATTATTTACTCTGATGTTGTTTTCGACTGAGGTTTTGAAAATTTTGATATGTTAATGTTTGGTTTTATGAAACAAAGATGATTTTGTAAATGAAAGCTTCTTCTTCTGCTATAAATTTATTATTTTACGTCCTGTGAAATCTTAGTCTCTGTGATATTTTATGTCTTTATACCTACAATAATCCATACTTTCTTAATGAAATCCTCATATGGGTGACAATTAAGGAATGTGTGGTGTTACACTTGGTATCAGTGCCTAAGGTTACCAAGATCACTAAAGTTTTGTTTAAAAAAAAAAGAATTTCCAAAAGTAAAAGCATTTTTCAGAAATCAAAAGTTACTTTTGAAAATAAAATATCCCCTATAGTAAGTTACAACCTTCCTTTGACTTTTTCTAAATCTTTGTCTTTTAGTTGAGTTATAAGGCGTTCTATCTAAGCTTTTCCTTTATAGGTTGAAAATTTGAATAATGGACATACCCATTTAGCTTAGTAGTTGGGAAGAGACGATGTTAAAAAGGAACTTGTTGCTAGACTGATATTAAAAAGGGATGATCATGGATGGAACTACCTTATTAGTTTAGTAGCTGAAAAGTAGGAATAACCTAAATTGGTTGGTTAAGAAAAAGGAATGTATTTCCATAGTTGGTTTTGAAATTAACATAAAACATCATTGCAAGAGTGAATGGATTAGTGCAGAATAGGGGTTTTATCGTATTGTGCACTAATCGCCAACTTAAAGATAATTATAAAGAAATATCTTGCAATCACGGGTTTCTATAAAATGGATTTTATGATGCTATAAAAATAGTTTTTTTATACGTTTTCAACAACCAACTAATTTGGGAATTTCCAAAAAGGTGAATTTAAGGATGGCAAGTAAAAGATCAACATGAGTATACTAATGTCAAAAGGATTATATGGAACATATAAGCAGTAACAAATTGGACATTAAAGAAAAAATAGTAAAAAACAAGGATTGGTGGAAGGAAGAATGTTATCTATCTTTAGTTCTTGCTTGCTTTCCTATTAGATTTAGGAATATCTTGCCCTTTTTCCTTCGATGCACTGGCTACGTGGGGCCTCAACCACGATAGGTTGAATCTTGTAGAGTGTTTGTATTGTAGGCTTAATGGAGCGGTCCTTTGCAGATTGGGTGAATCCACGAGGGAGTAATGATAGAGCTAGTGAATATTTTGCTTTTAGGCCCAGTGGTAGTTTTTGAACTCATAGGGATTGGCTTGATTATCAGTTTATCTGAGGTGAGTTGTGGTAAAAACTGAAATCATGATGTTTGGGGCATTTCCGGATATGGATTAGGTTGTCATGATCAGGCCTCATATGACATATTGATTTACAAAGAGGAGGTAAATTATAAGCCTAAAAGATGGCATAGGCTTCAATATGACATATGAACTTATAGGGAAAAGTTACGGGCCTAGTATATGTTAAGTATTTCTAGGACTATTTTGATTGTAAGAAGAAAATAGTCGAGCTAGGACTTTATTTTGACTTCTAGTGACCTGAAGGGTCAGTCATATGGATATTCCTATTTTTCTCAATGCATCTCTAGGAAGTATTGGTTTAGTTCTCTTTGTGCTATTTATATTCCCGACAGAAAGTGTTTGAAAATTTTTCTCTAGGAGAGAGAGATTAGTTTTTGGATGGGTATTTGTGGCAATACTAAATTTATGGCATTTTCGGATAAAGCACATGGTGTGAGTGAGGATTGAGTTTCATGGTTATGACTGGAATCTTCCCTAGCTATGAGAATATACCACCAATGGATGGGTTGTAGGCTTAGGCAAGCTATCTGTATAATAAGACGTCTCATATGTTGGAGGGAAAATGGGTTTTCATAGGTGTACTCAAACTCGAGTGTTGACCTATGAAGGATTAGCTGGATTGGAATATTTTACTCCATAAACCCTATCTTTAAAAAGAATAGTGTGCCCCTTATGTTAGAACTTTCCACATGTATTTTAAGAAGATAGTCGGGGTTCAGTTGTATTGGAAATGTTTCTGGGGAAAGCCAAGTAAAAGGATTTTTGAAATAATCGTGTTCCTAGATAAGAGTGTAACAAGGAGGTATTTTATGGAAACTTGTGGAGCCACTTTGAGTCGAAACCCTATATGTGCAAAGTATTAAAGATTTTTTTTGAAAGACTGATGTATTTTGATATGAAATTTGTATTTTTGAAATTTCATAAAATCAACTTTATATATGTTTCAAAGAGAAATTTTTGCAAATGAAGTTTTTCCTCATTAAGATTTCTCAAATAAGATCTCGAAAAATTATATATATAAAAACTGGGGCGGTAAGTGAGTCTTTATGGGTTTGGATAATATAAGTGGAATGAGCCAAGGAACACAAGATGGGTAATGTAAAGAGTAGAAATGTGAAAAGGAGGAAAAGTGTGACTTTACTTGTATGCTTTTGGATTAGTTCACTTGAGAGCTTCTTCCCGAAGTAACTAAAGATGAGTGAGATGAAAGAACTTCACCAAGGGATTCAAATTTCTTACCCATATTCCTTTGACAAGTATTTTCCTCTTTAATATTCTATATGTCTCTTCTTCCTTTGATTAGGGATTTCCTTCTAGTATATCCTCGGGAGTGTGGATCTTAGGATTCGAACTTATAGATGATAGGATATGGTCGAAACATGTGTTTGAGACATGTTATGTTTGATGGTTGCAAGTGGATGCAAGTGTTTGCTAGTGGTTGCCAGTGGACGCATATACATACACATTAGGCACTAGATCAACTCAAACACTTACATATTTCATATGGATGTATGCGCATTTTAATTTTCAATGGATGAAAATGGTTGAATCGGCACATGGATGTTGCATTTCGATGAATGATTATGCGCACATATAGAACTTTATATGTATCATTAGGATTCTTTTGCATACATATTAGACGCATGGAACATACATGAATTGCGTTAAGGAGGTCAATTTAATCAGTACACTGCCTGATTTTCGCATTAGCTTAGGGACATATACACGACACCTTTGCATATGTTCATACAAAGCATTAGAAATTATAAGGATAATGGATGCCAATGGATGATGATTGAGTATATGGGTGTTAACATTCGTAACATTGTTCTAACCTTGGAGATTTCGTGGATGAAATCCTTTAAGGAGAGAAGAATGTAACAACCCAAATTATAAATATAACAAACACTTGAAAAATGTTCAAATTTCAATTTTGCACACACACACAAACACGCGCATGCACACACACACACACATATATGTATACATATCGACATACATATATATACATGTCGACATATAACTATCACTTTTTCAAATTTGAAAGGAAGTGCCTTTTCGCTGTTTGTGATGGTTCTGAAGCATTACAACCTTTCACACTCTTTAAAAAGGGATTGATTTCGAGTTTTTGATTATTTCTTCTTCTCCCTTTCCACTCTCTTTCATTACAACATTATTTTTCATTATTTTTATGATTTCTACACCTATACTATACCGAATTCAATTCCGTTTTCACTAAACTTCTTCTCTCTACACTCTCTACTCATTACTCTCTGAATCAAGTGCTACTGAAGAGTTATAGGGCTATTTGTAATTGTTTGGGTTGTGTAAGCAATCAGTGGTATCCCTTATAGCCTGAAATCAAGGACGGGTAATTGGTGGTATCCCTTGTAGCCGTGAAATCAAGGAAGGTATACTTGATCAAGTGTGTGGGTGGAATCAGTGGTATCTCTTATAGCCGTGAAATCAAGGAGGGTTGTAACTGGATATTGATATAGTAATAAAACTCTGTGCAATCCATTGTCGCGTGAGATTGGACGTAGGATCAATTCTTAACCAGTATAAAATCCGGTGTATTCTTTCCTTTTCTGTATTTTATTTTTGTTTATCTTTGCATTTGTGTTTGATTCTGTGTCTATGGTGTTTGATTCATATAGTAGTTCACATAAACTTTAGATTTCGTTCAATTTCTCAAAAACACTATTCACCCCCTCTAGTGTTTGTTTTGCCTTAATGATCCATTCCACAATCCCTAACATCCAAGCACTACAACCCAAGTCTTAACAAATCGTGTCAGCTCAACACGCCTGACACGCTCCTTGATCATGTCTGGAAGGTGCTTGCACTCGTTTGAGTTGTGACCAAGGAGTCCATGGAATATACAATAAAGACTAGAATTTATTTGCTTTTGAGTGGGGTCCTTCCTAGGAGGTTGTCTGAACGGAGCGATAGGGTGAACTTCCAAAAAGATATCATGCAGGGTGTGAGTAAGTTTCAAATAAGGCAGGAATTTAGATCCCTTCTTAGCCACCAAGAGATTGTTCCGACACTTGCCTTTACTTGAAATCGTAGCTTGACTATCAAAAACCTCAAAAACCATGCTTCCATCGGGAATGAGGGTGCCCGGAGTGTAGGGGGAATGGCGCCAATCCGAGGATCGATGTCGTCATGCTATAGAGTTTGTGAGGTTGCCCCCAATTCACAAGTTTCGAATTGTGGAACATAAGCACTCGTTCAAATGATGTCCATTTGGTCAGCCGACCTTCCAGAACCATGTGACCTACCTTCAATCCAAGGAAGAGAGGCATTCATAACTTCTTCTTACCAACCAGACAAGCAACCAAACCTCTAGCCAATTCTACTAGGTCCTCTCGGATGTCCAAGTCCGAGAATTCCTCGGTCGTAGAATGTTCTTGATTCCCTCGCTACGAATAGTTTGAGCCTCAGAGGTAGCGTCAAACCTTTTACGTTTAACGATGATGAAGACTGTAACAACCTGGATTCCGACAAACCGATTTCTTTTCAAAAATCCAATCTATCGAAACCCGAGTTGGATGCTCTGGTATCTTGTAGAAAAATGTAGAGATAAAGAAACATATCAGAACTCGCAAAGCATCTCACAGCGGAAGGAAATGAAGTATAATATATTCAAATATAGCCTTACCTTATTAACAGTACTGCTAAACCAGTATCCAAAGCTATACAATCTATGTCATGAACCTAACCTGAAAGTATGTAATGAGGAAGGGGTCAGAACATAAGTTCTGTGTGACTGGACTTAGAATAAACTTCTGTATAATCCTACATATACCGTTCAGTTACATTTTCTTGGTTATTAGGTTGTTAACAATGTTAGCTCTTTAAGCTATACTTATTCATCCACAAGTAAATTAACCTAATACAATGTATATGTAATTACCCCCTACTCGTGTCCTCTTTTCATGTGATATATGATGTGATATATAATCTGTTGTTGATTATGTGTGTTTGGACGATATTTATCGTTGGTACGGTTGAAGAAATCAATGTACGTGACTTTTCTGGAAATACTCTATCATACATTCATCCATACAAGTCATCCAGGAACAGGATGAACCGAAGGCACTATTCAATACATCCATCTTAGACACGGTTATCTAAAACTTATACAATAGCCCTTGCGCTTTACTCCGTCTTCAATTATCTTTGGCATATATGATTCGCAACGCTTATGCCAATACAGAGTGGTTCTTTGGATAATAATCCAACCGGTCTCTCCATATTAACAACGTTAAAATGGTCGAAACTTCGATAGTCTGTGATTTAACTATCAAAGAAAAACACGTGTGCAAACAACGATATTATTTCCAAATGGAAATTCAATCAATCAATCATCAATCATATATATATATATATATGTATATATGTATATCCTTATTTTCTATGTTTAGAAAATATACGTTATTAACACTGGAAAACATTTCCATTTCTTGTTTTCTATATTAGAGAACATTTCTGATTCTTGTTTGGAAAACTTTTCCAAAACTCCTACGTTTGGATTAAGCAGATGTTTAGATAAAACATCGCTATGCCAACTCAACCATTTCCTTTAATTACTAAATTCACTTTACCATCCTTTACTGCCGAACTATAACCACTCCTCAGTTAAAAACGAAGCCAATCAAGTTGGGGTAGAACTACCTCTTAGACCTTAACTGAACAACATTTCTAACCTTGAAATAGGCAAAGTTCACTTTAAATTTCTTTAACTAACTTCCTTACTTAACCTTTATTTCGAATAACTATATTCGATTGACTCTTTTCACTTAACTTTATTCGATTTACTCTATTTGATTTACTCTATTCACTTAACCCCTGTCGAATAAACTATATTCGATAACTCCTCTAACTCTATTCGAATAAACTGTATTCGACTAACTCCTCTAACTCTATTCGAATAAACTATATTCGATTAACTCCTCTAACTCTATTCGAATAAAACTATATCTGATAACTACTTTCAAATAACAAGATTTGATAACTCCTTTCGATTAACTAGATTCGATAACTCCTTCTCTCGAATACACTATATTCGATAACTCTACTCGATTAACTCCATTTGAATAACTCTAATTAGTTAACTCTAACTCTAACTGGTCAACCCTCACTGATTAACTCTAACTGATTAACTCTAACTGGTAATCTCGAACTGGTAATCTCTAACTGGTAAATTCTAACTGATTTAACTCTAACTGGTTAATTCTAACTGATTAACTCTAATTGGTTAATTCTAACTCAGATTGATTTATTCTAACTCTAATCGATCATTTTTAACTCTAATTGATTACTCTTATTCAAAAAACTCCTATTTGATAACGTTTATTCATTTATAAAGATTTACTTTTGGTAACGGTTCTTCACTTTATAAATGTTCTCTTTAATAACGTTACTTCACTTACACAAGTGTTGTGTACCCATTTTATTTAAACTATCGGTGTTAAAACCAATATCTCTTATCTATATAAGTTTATACTTATATATTCCATTTATCGAATGATAAATATTTATTTAACTTATAAACTGTTATTTATGAATTTATCCTTTTTATTTGTTTGACAAATATTTTCCTTTATATTTGTTTTACGAATATTTTCCTTTATATTTGTTTAAAAAATATATTTCTTTTATTCAAATCCTTTTCCTTTAACAATATAAAATCCATTGATTTTATATAAATAAATTATTTTCAAACTTTGAAAATCCCTTTTCCACATTCTGGTATTTCTTTTGGTATTTAACACACCATATAAAAACAATAAATATCGTCCAAACACACATAATCAACAACAGATTATATATCACATCATATATCACAATATATGAAGAACAATAAAATAACTGTTGAGGAATCCAGTCGGATTCCTCCAACCTGTTTCCCTTGGCATAGGTCGACCTGTCTGGGTTAGTTTACCATTTAATTTCTGAATTTCTCTTGAGTCTTCCGTAGGCCATAATTCTTTCATACGGAGTCCGATTTTCGAAAACTTGGACTCTATTCCAAGCAGAATTCTGAGACGAACGCAATGGTGATGTTCATTTTACTTAATTCCTATATTTAAATTAAGTATCCTTATTTTATTATCTTTTCCGTTAAGCACACTATTATCGAATTAATTTTTCCTTCTCTTCCATATATTAATTAATTTTCATTATACATCACCATTATTTATCTATCTATGCATATATACATATTTGTACATTTTTAATTTAAAAATGCGGGGTGTTACATTCCCACACCCTTAAAGAATTTCATCCCCGAAATTCGATAACAGTAAATTGGATAATCCCTCACAATATCCATCCATCAAGTGCGCATCAATTGTTGCAAACATTGTGCACATGTGCAAAGTGAGATACATCATAGTAAAGTATGTATGCCTAATTTGGATCCACCTATAGTATGCAAATTTTAAAAACTCTTTCAAAACTTGATGCTCACATCCTAAATATAGTTGCAGTTCTATATGAATGCAATATTCTTGAAAAATCAAAAAAAAAAATCATCCAAGTTTTCCCATACTCTTATAGAATAAGAGCATAGTTCACCCAATTGTGGCATCCAAAACCCTACCACCCATCGTTATATTCAAAATTTAGAAAAATCTAATTTTCCAAATTCGATTTCCTTATGTTACGAAAAGGTATAAAACGGAAAAATTCACATCCTTTGTTTTTCTTTTCTAATCGTACTTGGATTTTTATATGACTATTCTATCAAGATTTCCTATTTTCCTATCCAAGCACAACCACATAAAAAAATTCTTCTCTTTTTCAACTTATCTTGGAAAATTTTCATATTTATTCATCTTTTTCTTAATATTTTCATTTTCTTTTCCCGTCACATTTGTTGTCTTACTGGATTTGTTGTTTTCTTTTTAGTTAGGCTAGTTTCTTTCTTAGCTTATTTGACTTAATCAAATTACTTAAGTTTATTATTTTCAAATAAGCCTTTTCGTTTTCAACTCAAACAACATCCTACACAGCTACTACTATGGGCCAAGAATCTTAGGACATTGTCATCTTAGACAATTGAGAGTCCACACAAAAGGATCTACCCACTTACTTGCCCTTTACTACTTAGTAGTCACTACTAGTCCTTGCTGTGTATTACTAACCTATCCTTTTTCTTTTTCTCAAGCAACAAACCTAGGTTTCTCAATGCTTATGCATTCTACGGGAAATTTTCCATTAGTTTAATATTAGCTAATCCCTGATTGTAAATTAACAAGAGAGTAACTCCCTAAATATCAACCCCGAAGACCGAAATCAACATCAGATTGACACTCAGAGAATCACTTAACTCAACCATTCTCTAGTTGGTTCCAATTGTTTAATTCATAGCTTTAACTTTCTCTCGTTCTTTTCTAGGCACTAATCCTTACCTACTCCATTCTTTTTAAAACATGGTTTGGCCTCCTTTCTTTTCATTACATTTTTCTTTCAAAAATTAAAAGTGTTAAAACTTTATTTTCTTCTCCAAAACTTGTTTTCACCAAACCATAAAAACATGTTACAAAATAAAATGCAAAACATTTTTTTTCAAATCACAAAACGGGAGTAGACAAGGACGATGTTAGATCAAAATTTGGACCTAACACCCAAATTGTTCTGAAGCTTATAGAGTTTCAACCGAAGAATGAGGAAAAAGGAAATAACACACAGAATTTATAGTGGTTCGGCGTTAACGAGCCTACGTCCACTTTATATATTATTGATTATACTTTGAAAGTTAATACAATCAAGGATTTCTCTCAATACTCTAGTATTTTGACAACAATGGCGGATTCAGTACTCAATATTGCCAAAAGATCCCAAAAAATGCCAAGCTCCGGGATATTTATAGCGGATTTTGTCAGTCGGGTCGTGGTAACACGTGGCACGAATCACGAGAACATCGGATCGCATCGCCACCGTTGAGGAAATAGTCAAATTAGCCGTTGTGGACAGGTGTCGCGATCTGCTTGAAAATCGGATCGTGCAGATGGGGAGAATCGGTCCAAATGATGGTTAGGGACACGTGCCGCTAGATCCGTGCGACTCGGATCGCTGAAGACTAGCTCACGCTTGAACGGGTCAGAGGGTTCGCCATGCATCAGGGGATCGGATCAGTCTACTCTGGGCAACAATATAAGTCCGGATCGAGTCGCATAGAGGATTCGTTTCGCTGATGGGATGGGGGCGATCCGATTGTGTGCGATCCGATAGCGGGCGAGTCGATTGTGTACGATCCGTTCCTTCATGCACTTGGGCATATAGTTTCATACCTTCCTCTTATGAATGAACCTGGGTGGCTTGGTCAAAAAGCTAGCCAACATTTTGCCCCCTCGAAGTATGTTTTATCGATGATGGAACATGCTTCGAAGCTATAAAATCGTTCCTTCACAGTGAGTCGCGGTCCGTTATCAAGCCATTCGTTTCGTTTCTTTGGTGTGCACTTGGGCCTCGGAACGAAACGGGCTCCTCCTCGAGTCGTGGTGGGCTTTTGGTTCGCGGCCCGCCTATTTTCGTGGACCGAATGGGACAAAAAGGGGGAGACAAACGGTCGCCCTTTTGCCTATATAAGTCGACCCTCCCCTCTTCACTTTCCTTCTTCTTTTTTCTGCCGTATCGTTTCGCCTGCACTGTTGAAGAACGAACCCTAGTTTTTCAAACCTTCGAAAATCCGAGAATTTTCTCAATTTTTAGAAAGGTAACTCCACCAAAAGCACCCTTACTCGTAATCGCTGTTGTTTACGAATTTTTTCGACTAGCTTGAGCGAAGAAACGATGGAATTTTGCGATTTTCTATGGGAACAAGGGAGGCGCCATGGCTGATGGGCGTAGAGGTTGAAGTTCGGAAACGAGAAGGAGAGGAGGAAGACGAAGGAGGAAGGAGAAGAGGGAAGGCCAGTTCGGATCGTGGTGACGGTAGAAGCGCGTATCGTGGGGGGCTGCGACGATTCGGCAAAGACCCCAATCACTTAATTTCACGATCCGCGAAGGGCGATCCCTTTGCCCTGCGATTCGAAGGGGGCGATCCTCTACCCCGCGATCCGAAGGAGGGCGATCCCTCTTCATGGCGATCCGACTCATGGTTCACGATCCAAAGAAATTTTAAACTTTAAACGATGCCTTGTCACCATAAAATTCTGAACAGTTAGGCTAGGGCCTTGACATTGGACTTTCTGGACTAAATGACCACATAATTTGACTGCATATGACGACTAATATTTTGATGATCTTGATTGCTTTCATGCTTTATCTTTAATGCACATACAAGCACACACACCGGCACTTGCACACACGGGGGACGGGTAGTATTAATCTCATTGTTCATGTTTTCTCGTCCTAGCAGTAATGTTGAATAATCACTCTTCTTCAAGATCCGCAACAGAAGCGGAATCCGAGGTTCCTGAGCAATACAACCCTGAGATTCCTCCAATTAATCCGGGAGGTGAAGATTCTGGATCTGAGTACGAGGCCATGGAATCAGATCCGTCCGAAAGTACTTCATCTAGCGATGATTCTGAGATAGATGGGCGAGCTCCCGACGAGATTCCTGGGGCGCTCGAGATAGATAAATTTTCCGATTCTTTAGCATCTAAGCTCGATGATATAAAGCTTAAAAGAATCTGCTTGAGACACGGGATTCCTTGGGATGATGTCTTGACACCCGGAAGTGAAGATAGACCCCACCTAGCTCCAGAAGGATATATGGCGATCAGCCGAACCATGTGCTTGGTAGGAGCTATTCCTCCGTTCCCTCCGATCGCCATCGAAACTTTAAGACGACTAGGAATTGCTCCGATGCAACTTCATCCGAACGCCTACGCATCACTATATACCCTATATATTGCATACGCGGAGATCTTACATGCCGAACTTAAATTCAGAGATTTGACATTCTTCTTTCTTTTCAAGCACCGTTCTTCGGCAACTCCAAATTTCTCTTTCTTTGAATCGGTGGCGAATAGGAAGGTTATGTACGATGGATATAGCAATAAAGGGGATCCTAAGTCTGATTGGTTTTATATAAGGAAACAGGCCGGATGCTCACGAAGATGGCTCAAATCAAGTAAACTTTTAAGCTTCTAATCGAATATCTTGTTCAAGAAGTCTAGGCGTTAACATTCTCCCCCTTTTTCTTTGTCTTAAACAGATCATGTCTTCCCGAAAACGGAGGGTCCACTATACAACAATCGATTATCCATTCTTTTACAAAGAAGACCCGACTTTCTAAGGATCAAAAAATGCATTACTGATGACAATCTTCATAAGCATCGTCTTCTGGATAGAAGATTTGGACTTGGCACTGGCGGCAAACCTTATAAGTACGTGCCCCCAACAGAGGGAGAGGGAACTTCACAAGCGGTAGAAACAACTAAATTTCGCAAGAGTCCTTCTCCGATAGTCATCCAAGACGATGAAGACCTGAACATATACAAAGGGGATGAGGTCCGCGGTGACGTGTCCAAGGAAATCCCGATTTCTACTCCAATCGAAACCGCTGCCCCCGATGATTTGACGGAAGAGCAGTTATTTGACGAGCTGAATAAAATTCCTCTACCCGATGATGTATATACAGAGAAGGACTTTGAAGAAGGGCCTTTCTTCCCTGCTTCTGAAGAGACCATCGCTCCAACTAGAGGACAAGAAACTGGTCAGATGAGCCTGTCTTCAGGCCTGGGTCTGTTAGGGGGAATTATATGGGATGCACAAATCACACACACTATCTGACTCTGCACTCTTATATCGCGGGTATTCAAAGTTTTAATATGCTCTTCTCTTTTTGCAGGAATGATGTCCCGCAGGAAATCTTACTCTTATCGTTCTCTTCGTGAGGGCACACCCAGCCTTCACCCGGGTACCGAACGCTCTCGTGGCCCTTCTCACAAGCCGACTTCCTCGCAACCTCGGTCTCCACCAAAATCGACCTCTACCAAGCCTTCCAGTTATCAGGCAGTTCCTACCGGGGGGAAGAAACTTCCTAAAGAGTTAACTCCTCCAAAGAGTGCACCTTCCCACAGCCGGTCGTCCAAAAGGCATCACGAATCTAAAGATAAGGGCCATGATGCATCCAAAGAATCTGAAAAGGAGAGGAGTGACATCGTCCCCTCCAGCCAGCCAGAGTTGGCTCCCCCCGGGTCACAGGATTACATGCATGGTCCCGAGATTCAAGGTAGGCTGGAAAAGCTGCGGGAACAATTCCCAGACATATTCTTTGACCGGATGACATTTGTTCCAGCCTTGGAACCGGTCCCCAAGAACTGGGATAGCGAGGTTGTCGGGCATATCCGCCATGTTGCCAGGCAATATGAGATGATGAAAAAACATGCTGTTAACCTTTCTGAAGTCATCCGATCGCTTGAAATAGAAGCACACAGATCCAAGGCGAAACTTGAAAACAACGAAAGGGCCAGGACCAAGATGGAGAAGGACCTGGAAGATGCTCAATCCCAACTTGCTTTAGCACGGAGGGACGCTGAAAATTATAAGATTGAATTAGAAAATGCTAAGCAGCGCTTCCATTCAGAACTTGACTCCAATAGCCAAGAGAAAATGGCCTTAAAGAAGGAGGTTGAAGATCTTAAAATGGCCAACATCGAGTTGAAAACAACACAGGGCCATTTTGAAGCTGAGAGAGCTGCTTGGGAGGCAGAAAAGGAAAATTTAAAAGAAAGTTTGGCTTTGGCTAAAGCAGAAAAAGTGATTTTAAATGACCAGGTCTCGGACGCGGAGAGACGGGTAGCTCTCGCCGAAAAGAACGTTGAAAGTGCCATCGAATTGGCCACTGCTTCTAACAATAAGCTCCTCGAAAGAGAGAAGGAGATCGAGGGGTTTGAAGAGATGATTTTCGATTTCCTTGGCCAAGTTCTCAAAACTCGCAACATCTCGTGGATCCCGGATTACCACGTTACATTAGCCAATTTATGGGATGCCATTGTTGAGGGTGATAAGCATAGATTGGGGGTCGAAGAAATCGATGAGGATGAGTTGATGAAGAGCATCTTAAGGGATAATGAGCCTGAGGACCTAACAGAGGGTCGTCGTCTGATTCTAGCGGAGATGGAAAAGGAGAGGGGCCTGGCCAAGGGCAAAGGCAAAGCTGACGAGGGTTCGAGTTCAGCTGTGGAGCCCAAGACCTCCGGGGTTGAGGAATACCATCCCGATGATCCATTAATTCCTTTGGGTCTGACTCCCGTGGTCATTGGAGCCTCTGCAACTACTCAAGAGGGAGCATCTGTGGAAGGTATCTCTCTTTTTTCCCCACAATTTGCCAAAGCAATTGTGAATTGTCGTCGTCTGGTAGAACAACCAACTGAATTAGTAACGTGTGTTCCTCCTGATACAGGTGGCGAGCCCGTCGACAAGGGTGCTAAAAAAGAAAAAGAAGTAGAGAAGGAGGTTGTCTCGTCAGGTGCTGGTATTGATGTATCAAAGCAGGCCGAGGTCACAACAGCAGAAAGAAGCATCCCGGCAACTAGCACTGACGTTCCCAAAGATGCTGAGACCATCGAAGCCTTGAAAGACATGGATGGGCGCCATGTAGATGATGAAGAAGACATTATCGGCGCCAAAAAGGCCGATGATGATGACGAGGAAACCTTGGCCAGCCGAAAGGCCAGGCAGGAGAAAGAGTTGGCTTCGAGGAAGGTGGGAGATGAGGCTTTGGACGTAGTCCCCCTTGCAGAATTCGATCCCAAAACTGGGATGATTGTGAAAATCCAGCCCAAGTCCATCAGCCGACAGCTTCATTTTGCAAACCCCGATGACTTCCCGGCTTCCCTTTCTGATAGAAGGAAGAGAAAAGAGGTGGAAGAGGAATCTTCAAATGAGTTGGATGTTCCTCTCATAGACAAAAGGAAGAGGAAGAAAGGGGATCCGTCTGATGCCGACAAGGCGAAGCTGGAGAGACAGAGGCAAGAGAAGAGGCCAAAGCGTAAATAGGATATTGTTACTTGTTGATATTTTGTCTTTAGGCTTTCCACTGGCCAGGAAGTGTAATTGTGAGACTGGCCCTCACTTTCTTTTCTAGGCTGTTTTTCACTTTGTTGGTTCGCAGTATATAAATGAAAGTTTATCTCTTTTTGCATCCTTATGTACCTGTATTCAAACTAACTTTCCATGTTTAGTCATAGGCCATCTAATTACAAATCAGTCAAACAACAGAAAGAAAAAATTTCGTGCTGCGTTGCTGTATTAAAGTTCAGTATATGTGTATGAGTATATGTGCCCCCAGTCAGTTGTTATCATAGCACCTGACTAGGGTTTGCTAAGGATTGGTTAGTTTCGTCGGCAGGTTGCCCCCTATTTCTGAATATGGGGGACTTAGAAGATTTCATGGGATGACTGTTCGTGTGGTACCGAATTTCTGGCACCTTTCCCAGTGCTTAATCATAGACTTCTTTATACTCTCTTGACGGTTGCCAAGGTTAGAGTTTGAATTCAGTAGTTCAGTCGGTCCTCGATCCTTTAGCAGGGAAGAAGTTCTTTCTCAGCGCTCAATTGGAGACGCTTTTATACTCTCTCTCTCTCTGGAGGGTTAGAGTTCGAGCTCAGCGATTCATTCGCTCCCCGATGCTTCAGCGGGGAAGGAGCTCTTTCTCAGCGCTCAATCGGAGACGCTTTTATACTCTCTCTCTCTGGAGAGTTAGAGTCCGAGCTCAGCGATTCATTTGCTCCCCGATCCTTCAGCGGGGAGGAGCTCTTTCTCAGCGCTCAATCAGAGACGCTTTTATACTCTCTCTCTCTGGAGAGTAAGCAGTCTGCAATCGTGCACGCTCATCAAACTCGTCCTAGGTTTTCATTTTAATCCAAGCTCCGAAGATTGAAATCAGTCGGACAAGCAGTTGGGGCTTTTGCCAAGGCTTTGAGTTCCTCCGAACAGTCTACGGGAGGAACGGTTGGCAACAGACTTCGGGTACCTGCATTATTCTTTTGGTTTCCATAAAAATAAACAGGCAGATAAATAAGGATGCAATAAAGGTAAATGACCCACAATATTTTTATAGTGGTTCGGTCGAATCATGACCTACGTCCACTTTATAATTTTTTGCTTCAAGGAATCAAACTATTCTAGGCTAGTCGTGCCTTATACATGGTTTTCAACAAAGCAAAGGAATAGATTTGAAACTTTTATGCTAAGTATGGCCGCAAATGTTGGGCATTCCACGCTCTGGGGATTTCCCTTCCATCTACGGTTGCCAGCTTGAAGGTTCCATTATCAAGCTTGCTCAGAATGGAGTACGGTCCTTCCCACTTCGCTCCCATATGAGTTGGGGGTGGAAAGACACGTTTCAAAACCAAGTCTCCGGGTTCCCGGGTTCGGGCTCGAACCTTTTTGTTGTAATATCGAGCGATCTGTTGCTTGCATCTCAAGGCACGCAGGTCCGCCTCATCCCTCTTTTCTTCGATCATATCTAGGGACTCAAGGAGCAATTCATTATTGGTCATCGGATCATAATAAGTCACCCGGTGAGAAGGTACCTTTATCTCAACCGGGATGACTGCTTCCGTACCAAAGGCAAGGGAGAACGGGGTATGTCCTGTTGCCGATTTATATGTTGTCCTGTAGGCCCATAGTGCCAAGGGCAATTCATCAGCCCACATGGCTCTAGCCCGCTTCAGTCTTCTTTTCAGAATAGACTTAATCACTTTATTCACCGCTTCGACTTGTCCGTTCGATTGCGGGTGCGCCACAGAGGTGTATCGATTCTCAATGTGGTATTTTTGGCAGAAATTTCTGAATTCCGCGCTATCGTACCGAGTTCCGTTATCCGTTATCACAATCTTTGGAATCCCAAATCGGCAAATGATGTTTCTCACGATAAAGTTGATCACTCGTTTGGTTGTAATCGTAGTTAGTGGCTCAGCCTCGACCCACTTAGTGAAATAATTCACGGCCACAATTGCGAACTTTGCTCCGCCCCTTGCTATGGGGAGACTTCCAATGATATCAATTCCCCACATAGCGAAAGGCCATGGGCTCATCATTGTTTTTAACTGATTGGGAGGTGCTCTAGGTATCTTCGAAAATCTCTGGCATGCATCACCCCGTCGTGCGTATCTGGTTGCATCCTTGTTTATGGTAGGCCAGAAATAACCATGCCGCAACACCTTTTTTGCCAAAGTTTGCCCTCCAGTATGGTCGCCACACTCGCCTTCGTAGACCTCTTGCAGCACACGTTTGATGTCATCGTGGGCTATACACCGAAGGAGGGGCATTGAAAACCCTTATCTGTAAAGAACTCCGCCTTGCAGAACGTATCGGGCGGCCTTACGAATTACCTTACGCCTCTCGCTTTTCTTGGCCGGAAGCGTTCCATTCAATAGGAAATTCTTTAGAGGGGTCATCGAAGACTCCCTTTCTGGTTCCGTTTCTAGTATTAGGTCGATTTCCATTTGATCTATGCTAGGGGACCGAAGTACTTCAACGGGGGCTAGCCCAGTCACTTCAGGGTCGTCGGAGCTAGCCATCTTTGCCAACTTATCTGCCTGCTGATTCTCTGACCGCGGAATATGAGATATGCTGTAGTGATCAAAATTGTTCAGCAACTCTTTCACTTTCTTTAAGTATAAAATCAATCTTGCACTTTTAGCTTGGAATTTTCCAGTAACTTGGTTCACAACTAACTTGGAGTCGCAGAAGATGTTCAGCTTTGTGACTTCTAATTCCTTTGCGATCCTTAATCCGGCTATCAGAGCTTCATATTCGGAATCGTTGTTAGTGGCATGAAACTCCATCCGGATAGCATAGGATATCAATCGTTTCTTTGGAGTTTCAAGCACTATTCCAGCACCAGATCTTTCGTCATTCTTTGCGCCATCAGTATACAATCCCCAGGCATTGGGATCGAGAAGTAACTTTGAAGGATCAACTTCTTCGTTTGCTATATCTTTCCTCGGGGACAGTGAACTCTGCTATGAAGTCGGCTATCACTTGCCCCCGAATTGATCGTCTGGGCTGAAAGTTCAAATCAAATTGACTTAACTCAATATTCCATTTGAGTAACCTTCCAGATGCCTCTGGTCTCTGTAGGACTTGTTTAAGTGGGTGATCGGTGTATACGGTAATGGGATGTGCCTGAAAATAATGTCGAAGCTTTCTAGAGGCGATCAGTAAACTATACGCCAACTTTTCTATCCTGGGATAATTACGCTCTGCGACCGTTAATTTTTTGCTCACGTAATACACAGGTCTTTGGATCTTATCCTCTTCTCTTACCAACGCTGAGCTGATCGCATGGGATGACACTGCCAGATACACGAATAAGTCCTCGTGATCCATTGGCTTAGATAATATCGGGGGTTTCTCCAGATGCCTGAGTAAATTCTGAAATGCTTCTACGCAGTCGGGCGTCCATTTGAAGTGGCGTTTTCCCCGCTTTATTAGTTCGAAGAATGGGATGCACTTATCCGTAGCCCTGGAGATAAATCTGCTTAGTGCGGCCACTTTTCCGGCAAGGCTTTGCACATCCCTAATTTGCCTAGGTTCCTGAATGTCTCTGGTTGCCGCGATCTGGTCTGGATTAATCTCAATACCACGGGAACTGATGATGAATCCCAAGAATTTTCCCGAGGCAACACCGAACGAACATTTGGTTGGGTTGAGTTTCATTCCGTACTTTCGAAGAATGTCGAACATCTCTGCCAAGTCAGTAGTGTGTTGAGAAGATTGCTTGGACTTAACCAACATATCGTCGACGTATACTTCCATTGTTTTCCCGATCTGGTTATAAAACATTCTATTGACTAAACGTTGATATGTAGCGCCCGCATTCTTCAAGCCAAAGGGCATCACCACATAACAATATAATCCCAGATCCGTGATAAAACTAGTGTGTTCTTGATCCGGAACATGCATCGGAATCTGGTTATATCCTGAATAAGCATCCATAAATGAAAGAAGCTCATGACCCGCTGTCGAATCTACCAACTGGTCAATTCGTGGCAACGGGAAACTATCTTTTGGACAGGCTTTGTTCAAATCCGAGAAGTCGATACACGTTCGCCACTTCCCGTTGGCCTTCTTTACCAGGACTGGATTCGAAATCCAGTCTGGGTAGGTCGAGTCTCTGATAAATCCATTACTCTTTAGCTTTCCAACTTCTTCTTTCAAGGCAGCGGACCTCTCTGGGCCCAACACTCGCCTTTTTTGCTTTACCGGAGGATGTTTAGGGTCGATGCTTAAGGAATGGCTCATGATTGATGGGGATATCCCACACATGTCCGTGTGGGTCCAAGCAAATACATCCAAGTTGTTTTTTAAGAAATCCGTCAATTCTTTAGCGAGATTCGGATTTAACTGGGATCCAATCTTAAGGACCTTCTCCGGGTCATTGTCATCGATCGGTACATCCACAGTTGTCTCGTTGGGAGTCGCCATTCTGCCCCCGGGTTCTTGATCCTCTCTAGGATCTATATCCTCGGGCATCTCTCTGGGCGACTCTCCAACGACTATCCTCTTTGGTTGCTATAAGGTCTCTGCCCCCGTATGGGGAGAAGTGCCTTTAGTTTCAATATCCCCTCCATTGCGAAGTAACTTTAGTTCGGCAACATAACACGCTCGCGCAGCAACCTGTTCCCCTCTGACGATACCAATGCCAGCTTCTGTGGGGAATTTCAATAACAAGCACCAGGGGGCTATACAGGCTCTAAACTTTGCGAGGGCCGGTCGGCCCAAGAAGGCATTGTAGGGCGATTCAACATCCAAAACCACGAAGGGAAGGATTCTCACTCTCTGGCGTTCTCCTTCCCCAAGTGTAACTGGTAACTCTACATAACCCATTGGAGCGGTGGATGCTCCGTTGAATCCACGGATCCATCCTTGGCAGGGCTTCAAGTCTTTTATTTCGAGATTCATCTGATCAAATGTCCTTTTGAAAAGAATGTTGACAGAACTCCCGTTGTCCACTAAAACCTTATGAACAGTGGCTGGTCCAATAGGTACTGTAATTACAAATGGATCTTCAGTCTGAGCATGAACTCCGATGCTTTCTCGTTCTCGGAAAACGACATCGTCGGTCATCATCTTTTGTTGCTTCACCGGGATACTGTCCTCGGGGTTACTACACTCCCCTACCTCGAGTTGTTGTTTGGCTGCATTGACATATTGATCCAATGCCTTGGAACTATGCCCGGCGAGATAAAGTCCTCCGATTACGGTATTGATAACAATGTTCTTTCCTTTTTGCTGGGCAGTTGGCCTAGCAGCAAGTTGATTCTGGTTCTGATTTGGGGCCTGTACTGCTTGCCCCCTGTCTCTGGGCGTTACTTTGTATTCATCTAACTTTCCTTCTCGAGCAGCCTTTCGACCACATCTCTTAGGTGACGGCATTCATTTGTCGAATGGCCGTGAATCTGATGAAAGAGACAAAACTTCCCCGTTTCACGTTCTTTCTCCGTCGACTCTCTGGGAGGTGGCCTCTTATTCTGGAGGACTTCATACGCATCCATGAAGATATTTTCCAGAGTATCATTTATTGGTGTATAACTTTCAAAGGCCCTGGGACGAGTCCTTCTCTGGGAGTCGTTCCCTCGGTTTCTCTTCCAGTTGTTGCCGTTACCATTATTATTGTTGTTACCTGACTGACGACCACCCTGATTTCGATTTCCGACATTAACCTCGACTTTCCCCGAGCTGTCTCCCGTCTGCTTTATAGCGACATTGCTCTGGATTTCCTCCTTATCGGCCGTTTTTGCCTTTCGGTTAGCATACACTTCTTCCCGGCGCAAGTGTACGTTGGCTTTTTCGTAGAATAACTCTCTAGTATGGGGCGGTTTGCCTGCCAGGTACCTCCCGAATTCAGTGTCTTTATCTACTCCGTCAATCAGTGCTGCGACAACGGTCGGTTCATGGGGATCTTTAACCTCAGTAGCGGCCAAATTGAAACGATCCAGGTACACCCTTAAACTCTCGCCTGGTCGCTGCTGGACATGGAACAAATCAATCACACTTTTTGTCTTTTGTGCGTAGATACGGAATTGTTCTATGAACTTCTCACTCAACTCCCTGAAGCTAGAAATTGATCTTGCTGGCAAGCGAGTAAACCACAACAATGCTACATCCTCCAAGAATATGGGAAACGTCTTGCACTTGACAGCATAAGAAGCTGCGGCAGCGGTCATTGACCAAGAATATCTCATTAGATGCTGGACGGGATCAGATCTGCCCGCGTATCGATTCATCTGTGGCATGTTGAAACGCCTTGGAAAAGTCGCATCCAAAATATCATCAGTGAAAGGGGTGTGACTGCGGTCGATCCCCCAATCTTCATTCCTTTGTCCACGGCTATCTGCCAGAATCTGGTGGACCTTGGCTGCAACATTTGCACTGGTCAAAGGAGGTTCAGGGTCAGTGCCTCTGGCTCGGCGGGGTTCTCTAATCTCTCTTCCGGGAGCAGTCACGAAATCCGGGGCTCGGATAGGGCTTCGTTGCCCCCTGTTATCATGAGTATGTGTGCGGCGACGGGGCTGAGGTAGTCTGTTACGTACAGGACTGTCCACATCTCGAGCCCTGGGAGCTGCGGCTTGATCGTTCACATTATGGTTTGAGGGCCCCGCCCCCAGCGCTTCTTCTTCCTGTGATGGCAGGGTTCCGAACCGAAGCTGCTCTATGTTTTCGGCTCTCTCATACGGTCGTCGCGGAGGTCTCGGCGATTCCTCAGACGAAGAAGAATATCCTGGAGTGAGTGGACGAACCGGCGATGTTCTTTGCCTTGCAAGCTCATCAAGTCTTCTATCCATAGCAGTCAAATTTTGTCGTAGGACGGAGCTTTCCTGGCTTTGGGCAGCCAATTCATCAAACAGCCTCTCCCACATTTCGGAAAAGCGAGAGAGATCCCCCTCAGTAACTGGAGCAGCAGGATCATATTGATCATCATCACTTTCTCTTATGCGCAAAGAGCTTGAGCCAGGTCGAACGGAGGGGCCAGGACGGTAAGAGCGAGCCATAGGCTCCTTTCCAGGTCGAGTTGTATTCTGATCATCAATTCGGATCGCTGTGGTTTGATGATGGCGGCTCGCAACGCCCCCCTGAGATCGATTCGCAGTCGCGGTGCGTGGGGGATTCGAGACGTTGCCTCGGGATCGAGTAACAACCCCTTCAGCAGTCCGGATCGCCTCGTTCTCGTCGACTCGGAGCGTAGTGTCTTCATCGGATCGGTTCGCCCCTTGTGCTCCGCGATCCAGAGTCTCCTCATTGCCTAGCTCGTGCATACTTTCTTCAATCGTTTCATTGGTTTGCGAAGCTCGTGCTTCCTTAGATCTTTTTCCAGCCATGATATCCGAATCGCTGGAACCTTCAAAGAACTGAATAGTGAAACTTTAGGATTGTCTTCTAAGTGAAAGCACCAAAATGTTAGATCAAAATTTGGACCTAACACCCAAATTGTTCTGAAGCTTATAGAATTTCAACCGAAGAATGAGGAAAAAGGAAATAACACACAGAATTTATAGTGGTTCGGCGTTAACGAGCCTACGTCCACTTTATATATTATTGATTATACTTTGAAAGTTAATACAATCAAGGATTTCTCTCAATACTCTAGTATTTTGACAACAATGGCGGATTCAGTACTCAATATTGCCAAAAGATCCCAAAAAATGCTAAGCTCGGGCTATTTATAACGGATTTTGTCAGGCGGGTCGTGGTAACGCGTGGCACGAATCCCGAGAACATCGGATCGCATCGCCACCGTTGAGGAAATAGTCAAATTATCCGTTGTGGACAGGTGTCGCGATCTGCTTGAAAATCGGATCGTGCAGATGGGGAGAATCGGTCCAAATGACGGTTAGGGACACGTGTCGCTAGATCCGTGCGACTCGGATCGCTGAAGACTAGCTCACGCTTGAACGGGTCAGAGGGTTCGCCATGCATCAGGGGATCGGATCGGTCTACTCTGGGCAACAATATAAGTCCGGATCGAGTCGCATAGAGGATTCGTTTCGCTGATGGGATGGGGGCGATCTGATTGTGTGCGATCCGATAGCGGGCGAGTCGATTGTGTGTGATCCGTTCCTTCATGCACTTGGGCATATAGTTTCATACCTTCCTCTTATGAATGAACCTGGGTGGCTTGGTCAAAAAGCTAGCCAACAGACGACTATCAGGCTTACATTGTTTCTGAATACAGTGTTAATTTAACTACTCGCTATAAGGTGCAGACATCTATTCTATTCCTACAACTTATTTTGTCCACCCAAAAAAATTTCTTTGCAAATCAATAATCAAAATTTATAGTTAACAGAATAGAGATTTTAAAACTTATTTTACAAAATGCAACACTTTCTTTTCAATCCTTTCATATATTATAATATGAAAACTAGCGTGCTATATATGCTCTATATTATGCACCTTTTAATGAGAGAATTCTCTTTTTTTTAGAACAAATAATCATTGTTTTATAAAATATACCTCACTTTACTTTTAAAACCCAACATGCACTAAATAATTTCTCAAACGTGCAAAATTACCTTTAGATTAAAACTTGAAAATACTACAATATCTTTCTACCAAAACTTTTACAAATTCAAGTTCTTAAAAATTAATCATTGGGCTAGACTCAAAGTGGGTCTTTCAACTCAACTAGGCTTTCCTAGGCACTTTCCAAACCAATTCTCTCAACTATATATATTCCTAATCCATTTTCCACATTTTAACCTTTTTCTAATTTATAAGGTTTCACTTCTAAATCCACTACTCTGAAATAATAACATTTCAGTTTTAATTCTTATGGGATACTTCCTTTCTCCAATACCAAATCATATTGTACACTTTCTAACCAAACCACCTAAGGGTCTTAAAATTTCTAGGTTCATTCCTTTAGTGTGCAAAATAGCTATCCCAACTCTTTCCATACCTAGTGGGCTACTTTATGGATTTAGGTTTTTATATATAATATATTTATATTTTAGAAAATACAAATACGTTCACTCATTATCTCCCTAGAACACTAAACCGAAGCTCTGATACCAGATGTAACAACCCGGATTCCAACAGGCAGATTTCTTTAAAAAATCTAATCTTTCGAAACCCGAGATGGGTGCTCTGGTATCCTGCAGAAAATGTATCCTGCAAAAAATGATAGAGATAAAGAAACATGTCAGAACTCGCAAAGCATCTCACAACGGAAGGAAATAAAGTATAATATATTCAAATATAGCCTTACCTTATTAACAATACTGCTAATCCAGTATCCAAAGCTATACCATCTCTGTCATGAACCTAACCTGAAAGTATGTAATGAGGAGGGGGTTAGAACATAAGTTCTGTGTGACTGGACTTAGAATAAACTTCTGTATACTCCTACGTATACCGTTCAGTTACATTTTCTTGGTTATTAGGTTGTTAGCAATGTTAGCTCTTTAAGCTATACTTATCCATCCACTAGTAGATTAACCTAATACAATGTATATGTAGTTACCCCCACTCGTGTCCTCTTTTCATGTGTACGCAGTCCCTTATCCAACTCATGTCATCTTGTCATATGTACGCAGTTCCTTATCCAATGTCGTATGTCGTACGGGCTTTCATGTATATATATATTCTCACTACGTCTGCGTAAAACCACCATTCCTTTGTTGCGTAAGCGTTTGGACTGCCAACCTAGGTCTTACTAGGTTCTGTTATTGAATACTACCTAGATCCAACTAGGGTTTACCATCGAGTGTTACCATGGTCAACTAGAGTTTACTTTATCGAACGCTTCCTAGGTTCAACCAGGGTTTAAGCTACCTAGGTCCAACTAGGGTTTATGCTACCTACCGAACAATGCCCTTTTGTCTAGGACACACTAACCCGAGCAATATGCGTTCCTAGACTTTTGGTCCCAACCGTATCGTTAAACGTGCTAGATATCTAGTTGCACATGTCCTCTATATATGCGACCCGAGTCCCATGGCAGGGAAAATAAAGAAACATAGAACTCGGTTGGGAGCTTTAAGTTATCTGCCGATGCAGATGCTAAGGTCTGTTTTTACTGTGGCTATGGTCCTACTTGACCCATCCCTCAACTATTGAAAGGCACCCAAGAATATCAAGAATAAGAACTGTACGCAGGCCCTCTATGCCCCCACAAACCTATTGGCCAACCTCACCCATAACTAGATAGCAATTATACGGTCTTTGGAGTTCTCCACCTTTCCTCTTTTTCGTGCTCGACTGACTCTAGATGGTAGGTAGCCGACGACGTGCTATCATAGGGCCAACTGGTTATCTCCGACTCACGCTGGTCCATCCTAGTCTTTAAGTTGCCTTATTATTGCAACCAAGGCATACTCTTGGTTCTTCTTACGCAGACATTAACCTCTGTGAGCCCAGGCAGATCATCTGCATTCTCACAGAGGGATACCAAGAGTATCCTCACGTCCCTTCGAAGCCGCGTGCTTCATAACCCAGTCCGTTGGAGCCTTCTATATGATCAGATGGACGTACGTTCCCCCTCGCGCCCTACGACACCGTGATGATTTACCGAGTTTGGTTATTCATCCCCTACCTTATGGATTGGTCCGAGCGCCTTGTCCTATCGTACTATTAGACCTTATGTCTAAACTTCTGATTATGCGCTTGCTTTGTGAAACGACCCGAAAATCGCCCTTGCGGGAAATCGCCGGATACGCTTACTTTGGGCTACAACACATCAGAATAACAACAACAGACTTTTATTACATCATACAATGTTACATCAGAGTACAGAATATCAGAGTACATCGAATAAAATATAGCGGAAGATTTAAATTACAACAAATACAATACAGTGCAGTGGAAACAAAATAACTAAGGCAGTGGAAGAGAACTATGCTCTGGACACAGCTTTAAGCTTCAAACCGGAATCCTGCTCGAGATGAAGACCTGTAGACAAACTACTCGACTGCCCGTGTGTAAAATAATGGGCACCCGAGTTTGCAAAGGTGTAAACAAACAACGGGTCAGTCATGGGACAGGTGTGAGAATTCTTAACTAATTTAACTAATAGCAATAAGGTAAATCCAAGGACCACGCCGCTAACGCGGAACGGGTTTATTCCAATGGATTACCGTGCATAATTTAAAGTGATAGAAAAAACAATAAGTAAGTCGTAAAACAACGCAATGCTTTTGGAAAAATGGAATCACCATAAGACTCAAGTCCCATCACACAATGCAACGCAATCCAGAGGATAGAGTTTTACCTTATGGTGATTAAACATGCTTGGTATGATAAAACGAATTTGATATTATTATTAGTGTATATAAAAACATTTCAAAATAAATGTATCAATCCTAGGAAGCATAGCTACCATATAATATGCCTCCATACTAGTAATACAATCAAGTCCGTAGGGTCGTATTTGGAATTTGGTTTTCATCAAGAGTCAAGGCTAGGGAGGAGCTCCTTACCGATTCGAGACACTCTAGCTAATGTCTCAGGATCCCCCGCAGTGAACCCTTGGATCCTGCAGGGCCGGTCCACACATACAGCTTTGTGGATTAGTTATTCCTGAGCACACGTTTCCCGATCCTATAGGACCTATCATTCGAGGCGCCTCATTCCATCATCCACCTAAGTAATATGCAGGGCCGTGTAAAACCCAAACACTACTTCTAGCTAGAAAGAAACATGCTGCTCTCCTTGTGTTCCCTTCTCCCGTTTTAGACTCAACCAGATTGTGAAGCTACGAAATACACAAAGCTATTCTTATTTAAGCAGTGCTTTGATCATCACCACAAGGTTCTGCTTTTCAACAAGAAACCTTGATCATTGCATCTTGGTATGCCACACTGTCACTCCATATCACACTACCAATCCTTTTCCAAAATATACAAAAGGGGGTTAAGCAAGAGAATGAATTCTCTGCCACCAATCATTCATACATTCCGCAGAAAATCAATAATTACAATATAAAGGAGCACAATGTCAGACACACATTCCATTTGTAAGCTCGTTCTGGGTCTGAACGAAACTGGAGATACTCTCGTCCCGTATGTCCAGTACGTAAAGGAGGTACCCGCATATCCGTTCAATCAACATGTTCGTTTGGACAATGACCATGACCCTTAAATTGGGAACAAGTCAATTCAGGGTCTCAATCGCTGTCCACTCGATGGGAAGATTGACGGTCTTCAATCGCCGCCTTCCAAACTTCGATTCTTAACGTCATTTGATTACTTGGAATGAGATTAAACTCGGACTTTCCAAATAATTCTTGTACATATATAAAATGAAAATCCTTTCTTATCGTTTATATTATTTTATAACGATTAATCCCTATTTTTAATTAATTAAAATAATTAAATCTTTATTTACCGACGCCTCGGGTCAATGGCCGACCCTGGCGCTGTTTTCAACCAATTTTGTTTTTCACATTTCTCAAAATCTAACCATTGGATCTTAACGCAGTTTATATCGTTGGAAAGATCTTCCCAAGACGGTCCTAATGTTTTCAGTTTTGGGAAAATCCGACGGTCAGATCTTTTGGTATAGTCGTTTAAAGACACGATTTCAAAACGGGAACTACCGCGCTCGATTCGTTTAATTTTAATTACATATATATAAATATATAAATATAAAACGTTTAACTTTTTATTTACATAAAAAAAATGTAAATTCTATTACAATATCCAATTTCATCCTTTTATTCTTCTATTCCTTTATTTACATGAAAAATGTAATATTATAATTCAATGATGAATTCTTCCTTTTATTTCTTTTATTTACATTAAAATGTAAATATAACTCAACGTTGAATTCTACCTTTTGTTTCTTTATTTACATTAAATTGTAAATTATAATTCAACGATAAATTCTTCCTTTTATTTCTTTATTTACATTAAAATGTAACTATAACTCAACATTGAATTCATTCTTTTAATTACACTATAAAATCTCCTTTTTAATTACATTAAAAATGTGATTAACAATACGGTGAAAAATTCTATCTTTTTAATATTACAACAAAAATGTAATTTACATTGCATTGTCAAATCCTTCTTTTTAATTACATTAAAAAATGTAATTATCATTACGGTGAAAATTTCTATCATTTTTAAATTACATAAAAATGTGCTTTTGATTACAATGCTCAATTCTTCTTTTTAATTACATTAAAAATGTAATTAACATTACATGTCTAATCTTGATTTTTAATTTGCAATGTAAATTTTATACTTTAATTACACATAAAAATGTAATTTTATTGACTATGCAAATTCTTATTCTTTCATTACATATAAAAATGTAATTTTATTTACAATGCAAATTCTTCTTCTTTAATTACATATAAAATTGTAATTTTGTTTACGAGGCAAATTCTTCATCTTTAATTACATATAAAAATGTACTTTTATTTACAATGTAAATTCTTACTCTTTATTTACATATAAAAATGTACTTTTAATTTACAATGTAAGTTCTACTTCTTTAATTACACCTAAAAATGTATTTCCCTTTACAAAGTAAATTCTCATCCTTTAATTACATATAAAAATGTACTTTTATTTACAATGCAAATTCTTACTCTTTTAATTACATATAAAAATGTAATTTTGATTACACCATCAAATTCTACCTTTTAATTACATTAAATATTAATATTATATGTCAAGTCTTGTTTTTCAATTTACAAGGTAAAATCCTATTCTCTAATTACATATAGAAATGTAATTTTATTTTCAATGCAAATTCTCATTCTTAATTTACATATAAAAATTTAATTTATTTTTACATGTAAATTCTATTTCTTTAATTACATATAAAAATGTACTTTTATATGCGGTATAAATTTCATGTCTTTTAATTACATATAAAAATGTAATTTTCTATGGGGTATAAATTTCATGTCTTTTAATTGCATATAAAAATGTAATTTACATTACGGTGCAAATTTCATGTCTTTTAATTACATATAAAACTGTAATTTACATTACGGTGCAGATTTCTATCTTTTAATTACATTCAAAAATGTAATCTTTTTATTTCATTTCTAATTACATGGAAAAATGTAATCTTTTTATTGTAATGTTTTCTTTCTTTTATTATATTATAGAAAAATGTAACATTTTCTTTGTCATAGAAAAATGTAATCCTTTCTTTCTTTCTTTTATTACATTCTAAAAAATATAACATTTCTGTTCTTCTTATTACATTCTAAAAATGTAAATTTTCTATTCATTTCATTGATGGCATTTTCTAATCAAAATGTTGCTTAGACATAACATTATCTAACAAAATGTTATTTTTAATTTTGACCCAATATCTTCCCATAAAATGATAGTCTATTTAAACATAACATTTTGTATACTGCTAGTGACAATTAAAAGAAGTATTTATTTTGTATAACATGTTCAACATTTCAAATGTCAAAATAAAAAGAGGTATTTATTTGCATACATGTTTTCTATTTTTCTAATGACAAAATAAAAAGAGTATTTTGCCTACATACATATTTATAATTCTAATGACCAAATAAAATGACTATTCTTACTTGTACACAAACCCAATGTTTAATTCTACAATTAAAATTGAATATTTTATTTGTACCCCAATTCAGTGTTAAATTTTCCCAATAAAAAGGAATGCTTTTATTCTACACAATTTAATGTTACATTTGACAATTAAATACGTAAACTATTCAATGTTAAACTTGACAAATAAAATGACGATTTCTATTTAGATACAAATTCAATGTTAACATAACAAGTATGAATGATATCTTTTATAACAATTCTAGTTCGACATAAAACGATATTTTTATGACAATTCTAGTTCAACATAAAAACAATATTTTCATATTTGATAACAAATCTCCATAATTTCATTACATACAATTTTATCAAACAAGGCACACCAAACAACATCCATCAATCTAGATAAAATCACGTAAAATATCAATCTGAACTTAACAGCGGATCTGATTCCTAACACGATCAAAAATTAATAAATTTTAATTATTAAAAATAAAGAATTCTCACCGAAAGCTTTCCACTCTGACAAAAACAAGACGAAATCTTAATCTTTTTTGGTCAACTCCATGTTGTAGATCTTGGAAATACGGTTCCAACGCAATTCAGTTTGCTGAATTCTTATCATCTTTCCATTTGGTCGTTCATCCTCTGATCCAGGGGCCGATACTGCTCCTTCTTCATCGCTCTTTTCTGGACCATTCTGAACCCATTCATCATTCCTCAATTTCACTATCGCACGCTTGGACAATCGCATAAAATCGAAGAGGATATTAATCAAAACTTCTTTGAGAATTTTTTCATTGAGTGATTTGGTTGGAATCCTCTTTTTTTTTTGAAGGAAAGAAAAGAACAAAATGGTGGTTGCTGATTTTTGTTTACAGAGAATAAAGGATGGGGAGTATGCTAAGGTCTAGAATTAGAGAACATTAATAGAGAAAATTGCAAAGAAGAAACAAAATAATAAGGAAGGGAATTGAGAAGGATATTTTATTTATTTCTCTAATGTGTCCCTTTATATTAGGTAGGTTACGAAGTAAATAAATTTACTGACTAAGCACAAGGTGTCACTCTTTTCAACTTTTATTTAGTATTCTAGATTCAAAAGAAAAATTACATAGGAAAAAATGATAACAAAAAGAAATGATTACATGATTTGTTGTCTGATGCTGACTATATGAAAGTCGTATGACTTTTTAAATTTCAAAATACATAACAATAAGTATCATAATTTATGCAACATATTCTATTGGACTAAGCATGAGGTAGCGTATTTATTTCTTATTCAAAATTAAAAATAAAATAAGAAACAGAAAAATGGGAAAGTACTCAATGCATATGTAACGACCCGGAAAATCTGAACCAATTTAAAATTTTTAAATTGGCTAAAATAGTGGATTTTAAATATTTAAAATAAATATTTTAAAAAATAATGATGAAAAGTAAGTTTGAATCGAAGTTGAAAATAAATATAATTACTTTGAATTTTAAACACGGCCTAAAATGGCGCGGTAGTTTCAAATTTTCATTTCAAACTTTGACTGACTGTACCGGGTGCATAGCAAAACGGATTTGAGTGAAACCAAAAATATTTAAATCTGTTAGTGAACATCTTTCTAACGAATCTGAAAAATCGAAGTTTCATAGCGGTAAGCAAAAGTTATGGCCAAATGAATTTTCTGAAAGGTCGCTATGGAAATTATATAGCCCGTGAAAATAGCCGTTTTGCAAACGACCTCGGTATTCGACGAAACCACTTTTGTTGGATCTTGGATGTGAAGTTATTGCTAGATTTCAAATTTCATAATTTTTGAAGCTAGTATGTGAGCGTGGCAAAGGAAAACGTGCTTTGGTCAATTACAGTTAAATTGGATCGACCAGAAATGGGCCATTTTTCAAATAATCTCAGAATTCGACGAAACTAGTTTTGTTGGGACCGTATCGTCAAAACATAGCTAGATTTATTTTTCTGGAATTTTTCGAATCAGTTTGTGGCCCTGGAAAATTGAAATGTACGTTCAAATCGAATATTGAATGTTTTATATTTTAATTTGAAGAAAAACTGACTGAAACAGTCGAATGGGCCTACGAAAAATATCCCATTGTGTTCGGAATGGGGGTAAAACGCTAGGGACGACAGTCGTTGGGTTTGAATTGGGATTCGTCTGTGACAAAGGGTATTTTCGAATTTTTAAAAATATATAAATAAAAAAAATTGATTAGTCCACATCAGCCTCCCCCCCTCCCCGACATTCTCTCTCCCTGATTAAAACGATGAACGGCGGTAGAAGCTTGCTTCCTTCTCTCCTCGTTTTCTCCTAATCCACTCAATAGAATTCAACGCCCAGTTAAAGTTTTTGTAGAGTTTTCTTCCACCTTCAAATCCATATAACCCTTGCCCTCTATCGTGTCATGTGGAGCGAGATCCGCCAGCTCGAAGTCGAGCGTTTCAGGCCGCCACCGCACCTCGAGACCGACGTCGAACTGAGGGTGGTGCACGACGCCGGGAAGCTCTTTCTAAGCCCTTCAATGCTAAACCATCTGATCTTGACCTCGTGCAGCGGATTGGGAAAGAGATTCAAACCTAGTTTTGAATCATTTAAAAAGGTATGCGGCCTATTTAATTTCAAAGGGTTTCAACGGTTTAAAACCGTCGCAAACTTTGATTTCACGATAAAAATCATATCTTTTTCATGTGTTGACGAAATTCAGTGAAACAAGAGACAGTGGACTCGTGTGGACGTCTTCTACATTCTAGAAGAGACCGCATACTTTTCTGAGCCTTCTGTTATTTTTGGTGGAGTGGAACCCAATGTGAGATTTCTAAATTATAAACGATATGGAAAACGACGATGTATAAATTATATAGTCGATGTATGAGTTATAAAAGCATTGTACACCTCTTATATAAGCGTTGTATAAGTTGTACGTTTGATGTATAAGTTATATATGCGTTGTAAAAATTATATATGTGTTGAAATAGAAGTGAAATGCTATATATATATATATATATATATATATATATATATATATATACGCCCCTCGTCCACAAACCATGGACGATATTTATTGGTTGTGATTGGTGTGAAAATTGGTTGATTACGAATGGTTGATGGAAATTATTTGTGGTTGAAATTGATTGATTGTGGTTGAAAAGTACCCGTTTGTGGTTGAGAAACATTTGGTTGAAACCACATAAGATTAGTTTGTGGAAATGGAGAAAAAATATACATGCCGCCTGCGTGCGAACTAGATGCATGATTCCCCATTGTCAAAAGCTGCGAGGCTTTAAGGTAGAGCGAGGAGCCGTACTAGGGAGGTTCCGGTTTTAACTACCCTGCCGTTATGCTGTCGAAATTTTGAATAATATTCAGGTGTTAGAATTATTTTCATTTGTTGAAACTATATTCTTTCGTTGAATAGAAATTCATGTGTTGAATGGTATTCGTGTTTTTAATATAGAAATCACCTTTTTATCTATATATATAAACTATAGAAAACCTTCATATGTTGAATCGATATTCATTCGTTGAATAGAAATTCATGTGTTGAATGGTATTCGTGTTTTAAACATAAAATCACCTTTTTTATCTATATATACAAACTATAGAAAATCTTCATGTGTTGAATTGAAATTCATGTGTTGAATGATATTCATATTTTGAAAGAAATTGTTTTATAATAAAAATCCTATTTTTATCATCAATATGAACTATATAAAATAATCTTGTTTTGAAATAAATTGTTTTATAATAAAAATCCTATTTTTATCACCTATATTAACTATATAAAATAGTCGAGTTTTGAAATAAATTGTTTTACATTAAAAATCACATTTTTATTATATACATGAATTGTTAAAAATAGTGAAGTGTTGAAATAGAAGACAGTTAGATAAAAATATCATTTTTATCAAATGTATGAAAATCATATAGTTTTGAAATCGAAGAATCGATATATATATATATATATAGAATTGAAATATATCGAATAACGAAGCTGCAGTTCATATTTTGAAACTGTGATTTCAAACGATTAGTGTGGGAGATCCGACCATCGGATTTTCCCGAAATCGCAACCGTTAGGTTCGCTTTGGAAATATCTTTCCAACGACACCAACTTTGTAAAAATCCAACGGTTGGATTGTCTGGAATGTTTAATTCAAATCTGAAGAAAAACAGCGCCAGAATCGATTATATTTATATATATATAAATATAATTATATTTAATCGAATAACGACGCTGCAGTTCGTATTTTGAAATCGAAACTTCAAACGATTATACCGGGAGATCCGACCGTCGGATTTTCCCGAAACTGGAACCGTTGGATTCGTTTTGAAAAGATCTTTCTAATGATGTAAATTTTGTGAAAATCCAACGATTAGATTTTCAGATATGTGTAAATCAAATCTGAAGAAAAACAGCGCCACGGCCGCGTTATGGCCCGAAGTGTCGTTCTATTTTAAAATAAATAAAAATAGCGATAAATCATTATAAAATATTATAAACGATATGGTTGTGAAATTTAGAAATTAACTGAAGGTTAGCTAAGTCGAATGGTTTCCTGGATTTTGATCTGATGTTGGTTTCGGCCTTCGGGGTTAAGATTTGGGAAATCATTCTCTTACTGATTGACGGTTAGTGACTAATGAATTGAAATGATGCGTAGGTTGTGTTTGTGTAGCACTTGTTTATTAAATACGCGAGTTGCTCAGAAAGACCGGTTTTATCCCATTCTGAATAACTGAATCGACGATAAGAAGTCGAAGATGAAGACGGTGATTGAAGACCGATCTTCACCTCGTTTGGATGGTAACCGATGTCCTTATTGGGAGGCATCTCGAAATATGGATAATGAGTGGTGATAGTCCAGACGTACGTGGGGATCGATAGATATGCGAGGTATTTAGTGCCTCCGGTTTCGTTCAGACCCAGAACGGACTTGCAAATGGACTGTGTGCCTGACATTGGAATTCATTCTGTGCGATTGATAACCATTAGTTGCATGGGGTGAATTGCCGGTGTGGCATGCTAAGATGCAGTGAACAGGGCTTCTGTTGAAAAGCAAAGTCTTGTGATTGATGATCAAAGCACCGCCTGTGTGGCGTAGCTTTGTGTATAACGTGAATTCGCAAGCCTCACACCCCGGTATGAACCAGAAACGGGAGAAGGACCTCAGGGAGGGCATGCATTTCTTCCTAGCTAGGAATTGTGTCGGTGTTTTTACACGGCCTGACATTTTACTTATGTGGAAGATGGATAGCGAGGCGCCTCAGATATATCGGTCGATCCGGGACCGATGGAGTCATTCGTTGGCTCACTTACGCCCCATAGGGCGGGGAAACGCATTGTTCCGGAATTTTAATCCACATCGGTGGACCGGCCCTGTCGCTCCAAAGGCTTGACTGAGTACTTGCCTGAGGCTCGGGCTAGGCAGTCTCGAATTCGGTAAGGACTATCTTTTGCCTTGGTTCATGACGGAAATCAAATTTCCAAGTACATGACTGTGCGATTTTGATTGTATATACATATGGCAACATGATATATGGTACCCATGCCGTCTATGATTGATAGTTATAATTCGAAATTATTTTCGAAACCTATAAACACTAGCAATAATACCGAATGCTTTTGTCTTACGTATCAAGCATATTTTGGCCATTATAAGGTAAAACTCTATCCTCCGGTTTGCGTTGCATTATGTGATGGAAACTGAGTCTTATAATGGCTTCATTTTTATAAAAAGCATTGCGATGTTTCAAAGAATGATTTGTTTTAAAGCACTGGCGATCCGATGGTGTAAACCCGCTCCACGAAAGTGGCGTGGTCCTGTGATTAGCCATATTATAAATGTGTTGAGTAGATTTCTCATACCAGTCCCATGACTGACTCGTAGTTTGTTTCACTTTCAAACTCGGGTGCCCCTTTTTCTACACGAGCAGCCTTGTATTCAGGTTTTAGCTGGCTTTCTCTGGATAGCTGGAACTGAAGATGGATTCTATCATTTATCTCTTTTTATGTTGTTCAACTCCTATTGTACATTATGTTTGTTTTTCCGCTGTAGACATATATGTATAGCTGAGCTGTATTTGTACTAAGTATGATCCTGTATACTGTGTAACTCTGATGATTACGTTTATCCAGTATATTCTATTGTGCATTATCTGGTGTATTTATTTAATTATGTTCTGTTGTTATCTGTTTATGTGTTATATTGCAAGGATTACCCTTGCCACCGTCAGTACGGGGTTTGGGGTCGTCTCGGCATAATTATAAATCAAATGATGAACCCCTAATTGATATCCTTAACTACTATATACAAATTTATATTCATTTGTTTTCTTTTCATACAAACATAAGCATGTGTTTCTCTTTATCAAACAATCAATCATATTTATTTTCAATTTTTTTCTAAAGGATTCCAATTGAGGTTCCAACATTAAATTCAAAAATAGATTATAGTTACTGGGAAGATAATCAAAGGTTGTATTCTACCTATACTAATTCAAAATTATTTTAAAATTACGATATACAAACAATAGGTTCAATTTCTAATTTAATAAATGTTTCATCATTATTGCAACCAAAATATCTAAAATACATATCCATATTGTTAAAAATTTACTGTTATAAATGTTGCACTTATTATCTTAATTCAACCTACGTCATTAATAGTATTCCAGGTATTTATTTATTTTGGAAAAGTTTTTCTTTAGTTGATTACTCAAGAATAAGGTAATAATTAGAAAATTTGTGTGTTGATTAAATAAACATTTATTTCTTTTTCAAAACTGAAGGAAACGATTCATTGTTAAAGTGGAAAAGAGATAAGGAAGAACACATGCAATAATTTTAGGAAAGGATAAATAAATAAATAAAAGAATAAAAGAATGTGTCAATTTTGAAAGAGAGGAATGGTGCAGTATTAATGAAACAACGAAGAGAGGAGGGCATTAAAAACAAATGCAATTATTCACATGTAATCCTGTTCCAAATTCTTAAACGTTACATTTTGAACAAATAGGAAAAGAATTAAAGATGATAGACAAAGATATTTACATGTATGTATTGGAATTTATTTCATCTATAATGAACACATTATTTCCAAACAATCTTCTAGGAAAAATTAATAAAATCCATTAATAATATCATAAATTTTATTTAAGACCAATTTATATTTAATAATTTAATTTAAATAATTTTTTCCTGAGTTTGTTTTTAATCAAATAGTATATAAAACTAACTTTAAAGTTATCCTCATTTTTTTATTTCATAAAAATAACAAATTTATACTCCATATTCCTCAAAATAGCTTAAATTAAAATTTAAATTGGTTCCAAAATTCCGGGTTGTTACAATCTCCCCTACTTAAGAACTTTTCGTCCTCGAAAAGGAACGAAGCTAAAAGTTGTTTCATTACTAACTCAAATTTCCTCCCTTAATCAGTTTCAATAATTTTATTAGTTGAACTAATAATTTCACAACACAATCATAAATCAATTAGTTGATTAGTTTTTAAATATATATATAACTTTTGTATATTCAAAAATCATATTTTCTAAAATCGGATTAAAAATACGTTAATTATAAACTTGTCACTCTCAACTCATTCTAGGGCAACACTAACCCCATCTCTAATGAGTTTTCTCATTCTAGGATACTATTGATCCTATCTCTAATGAATATTCTTATTGGATATTACTAATCCAATCTATGATGAGTCATTTGTACAGTCCTGTAACAACCCGGAATTTTGGGGCCAATTTAAAATTTTTATTTTAAGAAATTTTAATAAAAAATGTGTCAGAATTTAAAATTTTCAATTTTAAATACTATTAAAGCCACTGAAAATAGCCATTTTGCAAACAGTCTCAGAATTCGACGAAATTTGTTTTGTTAGGACCGTATCGTCATAACAAAGCCAAATATATATTTTCTGTAATTTTCTGAGTTCATATGTAGCCTCGATGAATTTATATATGTGGTTAAATTAAATAAATAAATGTTTTTATTTTTAAATTAAAGAAAACAGGCTACAGACGTTCGTTTGGGCTTACAGGACATAGCTAGATGGGTTCAGAATAGGGGTTATTAGCTAGGGAAGACAGTCGTTGGGCCTAATTCTGAGTTAGTGACTAAACGGGCCTTTATAGGATTAATTAACTATTAAAATATTTTAAATAATAAATTAAAATCCTAGAAACCCTAATCCTTATCAGACCTAGCCGCCACTACTGGAATCAAAGGCCATGAAGCTCCCATTTTTGATCCTCAATAATTCCCATTTCAAACCGAATTAAAACATCAAACCAAAACGAAAATCGAAGGATAGACCAAGAGCTTCTGATTCATACGGATGAGATCGTGGTTAATATCCTGGATTGGGAGAATTTCGATCGCAAGCAGGCCAACGTTGGGCACGTTTCTCGAGGGGATGGGTCCACCGAGTGGGATGGGTTCAAGGGCGGCAGTAGGGTTTGCCAAGGCGGTCGGAGGGGACTTGTCAGATGGAAGTCCGGTCAGTTGGAAGGTGGCGCGCAGGGGGCTGAAAGATCGAGCAAATGGGTTCTGAAAGTGGCGTGTTCCTGGACTATTCGATGTAGGAGAAGGGTATTAGTCTAAATATATTTGAATTAATTAATTATTTAATTATCAAATGAAATAACGATCTTTGAACTACCATATCTCGTTCAAACAGAAACGAAAATGAATAATTTCAGAATCGTTGGACTCGTAATGACCGGATCAACACAATGAAACCAACTAGAGCTGAAACAGAGCAAATCAGAATTAGATGAAATTTCAGATCTGGACTGTTCAGACATAACAAAGTGAGATTTCTAAATTTAATTTAATTATTTAATTAATTCAATTATTTTTATAGCTGTTAAATAATTGGTGGTATGTAATGAAATAATCCTGTGACGTGATAAAATTTGGATGATGATTTGTTTGTCTGTTGATTATAATCTCATTTTGTCTGTTTATTGGATTGAGTTAGATTTGCCAATTCAATTTATAAAAATATCACCTTGCGTGTTTGTTGATTGTATTGTCGTTTCTTTTTACTAATAAAAGGAAATCAAGTTTATTGTTATTTCTTTATATATATATATATATATATATTTATAAAGAATAAATTTTATTGTCATTGATGATAAAAAGAAACATTTTTGTCGCAATTTCTTTTTAACATTTAAAGGGACCATTTTGTTAGCATTACTTTTTAGGATTAAAAAGAACATGTTAATAATAAAACTACATTTTTATGTTAATGAATCAATTCATGTTAGAAAACATGTTATTACAAAAATAACATTTCTGTTATAAGTGTCACATTAGAATTAAAATTATCATCTTTGTTAGAAATGTTGCGTTATTATAAAATTAACATTTTAGTTAAATTTTTTGCGTTGGTATAAAATGGACATTTTAATTAAAAGTGTTGCATCAAAAATTTAGTTGTAATTTTGATATGAAAAGTTATTAAAGATAAAAAGATCATTTATGTTTAGAAATGTTAATTTGGAGTAAAAAGATCATTTATGTTTAGAAATGTTAATTTGGAGTAAAAAGATCATTTATGGTTAGAAATGTTTATTTAGAATAAAAACACCACTTTTATTTTGTTTTGTTGGATAAAAAGAAAAAACATGTCATTACATGTCTTGTTATTTAAAAAGGGCATTTTAATATGTTAAAATTGGTATCATATTTGGTTAATTAAATATGTCAATTTGTCAGGATCATGTTATGTTAAGAATAATATCAATTCACATAGAATCATGATATGTCAAGAATAATGTCATTTTATTTAAAAATATTATGTTAACATAAAAGTGGCATATTAGTTTAAAACATCATTTGGTTAACAAATGTCATGTAGAATAAGAATATCATTTTATGGCAAATGTAACCTTGGATTAAAAATATCTTATTTGTTGAATAGAAAAGAGTTAAAACAAAATATTCGTTTTTGTTGAGTAGAGAAATGCCAAACAAATATCATTTATATTGAATCATAGTTGTGTCCAAACAAGTATATAATATCATTTTTACTTGTGATGATGAATTAAAATTGTTGATAACATAAAAATATCATTCTTATGTGTTATGTTAACATTGAATTTGTAAACGAATAAAATTAGCCATTTTATTTGTTATGCTAAGGATAGAATTTGTGCGTAGATAAATTTACATTTTAAATTATATATCTTTATACATTAAGAAGAATGAATTGAAATGTTCATATTGCCATTTGTCAGCAATTAAAAAAAATGAAATATGAATATATGTTGTGATGTTGAAATGTTGGATGTGTCAAGAATATGTTAACATTAGAACATTAGATTATAAACATTAGAAATGTTAACATTAGATTCAAAATTCATACTTTGATCACATAAAAAGGATGTGAACAAAATTCATACTTTGATTACAAAAGAAGGATTAGACAAAACAAAATTCTCATTTTGTTGCATTAGAAGTTTATAAACAAAATCTCATTTTGTTGCATTAGAAGTTTATAAACAAGATCATCATATTTGTTTACATTAAAAAGAATGGATTTGAAAATGTATATTTTATACATTAAAAGGAATAAAATAAAAATGGACGTTTTTATATATAAAAATGTAAATTAGAATAAAAAGGACATTTTCGCTAGAAAATGTTTATTGCAATGAAAAGTTATATTTTATATTTGCAATCCTTGTTGCAAATAAAACTATAAATAAAAAGTTACAATTTTTATCTACATCCCTCGATGTAAATAAACATAAAAAGTTGAATCTTTATTTGGATTCTCTTTTGCAAATAAAGCATGAAATAAGAAGTTATATTTTTATTTGCATTCTCTATTGCAAATATAACATGAAATCAAAAAGTACATTTTTATCTGCACTTTAGTGGTTATAAAAATGATAAGATTAAATGATTACATTTTTGATGTAATATAAAGATTTCATTTTATACAATGTAAAAAAGAATATCATTTTATGTAAAATGAAAAGATCATACTTCATGGTAGGTGAGTCAACATCAGAATTCACATTTTTAATGCAAATGAATCAGTAGAAAGGATTCATTGTTTTGATAAATTATGTTAACATGAGAACTTACATTGTTCTTATATATGAACTGATTCGTCGTTATATATATGTATATGTTTATGATGCTGAAATGTTACACTTCCATTTACGAGTCGTCCGACTTGTTTATGTGATTGAGTCGATAATTTTTACACATCGCCCAAGTGCACAAATAATTTATTATTTGATTGTTTGGATGAAACCCCACACGGGTGTTGGGATGATTTTTGATCTACACTAGTCCCAACATTTAGTGTAGAATCCACTTTGGCTGTTATTGGGATGTTTGTTAATTATTCATCATGATTGTTGATTTCATGCAATATATGGGTGTTGATTGAGTCACATTCCAATAAAGAATATTCTAGAAAAAGAATATTTTAGAAAATATATCCTAGAAAAAAATATAGTTTAGAAAAAGAATATAGTTTAGAAAAGAATATATTTTGGAAAAATATATTTTTACTGAAATGAACTAGTTATTAACTAAAGTAATTCATTAAAAATTTAGATTTAATGAAGTTTTACAATTTGCTCATATTTAATTGAAGAAATTAAATAAATTGGATTTTGGGTTTGTCGTGAACAGTGTCTTAAATAACACTGTTCTTAAACCCCATATGAGAAGAATAAATCTGTTAATTTAAATTATTAAAGTTTTCAATTATATTTAATAACTGAAATAAGATGAAATGTAAGTTGAGTTTATTGTGAGCTGTGTTTTAATCGACATTTGTTCTTTAACCCAACTGACGGTGAAAATATGATTTGGAATTTACAAATCTTTTATTAAGATGAAATGAGAATTTTCCAAAAGCCAAGTTTTCCAATTTAATATATTAAATTGGAATTGAATGGAATTCGAATTAATAATAATCGAGATAAGCTTCTGTAAAAGAAAACCGATACTACATATGGAATTTAAAAGGCTTTGCCGTTATTTCACTTATATTAATGGTCGGATACAGAAATTTATAACGATTATATATTGATTTGACTTCTGTGAAGATTCCATATTTAATGGAAGTCGATTTTGGGTTTACCATGAACTATGTTTTAAATGACATTAGTTCTTTAACCCGGTTAAAGATAAGATTAATTTCTTAAATTTAAATAATTATTGAATAATGATTTTTGATATTTAAAACCAAATTGGGGTCTTAATAAATCTTTAAAAGAAAGATTTAAGGATAAAGATAAAGAATTTATCTTTGATAAGAATAATTTGAATATTTTATTTATAAGAATATTCTGAATTGGAATGTGGCGTTGGATGTGTTTTTATAGTACTTAATTATAAAAATACGTGAGTTATTCGGGAAGACCGGGTTTAACCCATTCTGAATAATTACTGCGGCGATGAAGAGCCGAAGATGAAGACGGTGTTTGAAGACCGACGATCTTCACATCGGATGGATGTGTTGCTACAGAGACCCTGATGGGAGTAGCTACCTTGAGTGGGCTTCATTGGTTTCCGTCCGGACTATTGTTGATTGTTCGGATTTGGTTTTCGCTTAGACCAAGAGCATAAGATAATAAATGGATGCGTGTCTAACATTGTATTTCGTCCTGTATGAATTAAATCGATTTCTGTTAATGTATGTCTGTTTGGTGGTGGAGGATTTATTCTCTACTTAACACCCTGGTATATATTAACAGTGATTGATCGCATGGTGTGAATTGTCAATGTGGCACGCCAAGATGCATATGATCAAGGCTTTTGTTGAAAAGCAGGGCCTTGTGGGATGATCAAAGCATAGCCTATTACGGCATAGCTTTGTGTATATCGTGACTTCGCGAGCCTCACACCCCGGTATGAGTCAAAAACGGGATATGGACCGTAGGGAGTGCACACGTTTCTTTCTAGCTAGTGGTAGTGTCAGTGCTTTAACACGGTCTGGCATTTTACTTATTTGGATGATGGATTTTGAGGCGCCTTGGATTTTTTATAGGCCGATAGTGGTCATATTATAGGTTCAAAGGAACCGGGAAACGTGTGTTCAGGCATAACCAATCCACTGCCGATAGGCGGGGACCGGCCCTACCGCATCCAAGGGTTCACTGTGGGGGATCCTGAGGCATTTGCTAGAGTGTCTCGAATCGGAGAGGAGCTTGCCCCTAGCCTCGACTCATGATGGAAATCCAATTTCCAATATGACCTTGCGGTTTTGAATGTAGAACTAGTATGGCGACATGATATATGGTACCCATGCCGTCTATGATTAATACATTATGATTGAAAATGTTTTATTTAGAATATATACACACAAATATTAAATCCGTTTTATCGTATCAAGCATCTTTGACCATTATGAGGTAAAACCCTATCCTCCGATTTGCGTTGCATTGTGTAATGGGACTTGGGTCTTATAATGGTTTCATTTTTCTAAAAAGCATTGCGTTGTTTAATGATTTACTTTAATTTATACACTGGCAATCCAATGGAGTAAACCCGTTCCGCATCAGCGGCGTGGTCCTGTGATTAGCCTTATTATTAGATAGTTAAGTTAAGATTTCTCATACCAGTCCCATGACTGACCTGTAGTTTGTTACACTGGCAAACTCGGGTGCCCTTATTTTCCACACGGGCAGTGGAGTAGCTTTTTGCAGATATATTTACAGGATCCTGGTTTACAGCTGAAGCGGTATTCGGAAAGCTCTGTATCCGTGTATTCCTTCCAGTTGTATATTTGTATTATTTTCCGCTGCAATTTAAATGTAATTTAAAATCTCTGATATTATTGTATTTCTATTTATGTAATAAGTATTCATGCTCTGTTATATTCTTGTACTCTGATGTAATTGTTGTAAGCAGCAATAAAATGTTCTTCAGTTTGTGTTCTGATGTGTATTGTTCTCAAGGCAATCTGGGCTTTCCTTTACGGGGAAGTTTGGGTCGTTTCAGTTGGTATCAGAGCCAGGTTTACTGAGCTCGAGAACAAGACACATTAGTACCGAATGAAAGAATTCATCAGAGATTGGATTAGTAATATCCAATGAGAATAACTCGTTAGAGATAGGATCAGTGGTATCCTAGAATGAGTGTGAAGAGTATTATTGTCTTGAAAAAAAATGAAAACAAATTTAGTTTTGAAAATTTTATCTTAAAATACGTATTTGAGTATATTATTACATTTTAATGTGGACAATCGAGTATATAAATATTTCGAATATACGAGTAATTAACGGATATTCGAAGTTTTAATATACTGGATAGATATAGAATCACACTCTAGTCGCCTGGAGATGATTCTTGTGATATGTCGACCATCACCAGTATTTATGTTCGAGTCTCGAAAGTGGGATTCCTATACATTTCCATTGACTGGTATGAGAAGCAAAACTTAGTAGGACACATTGCTGTGATTTGCACTAAAATATGATTTTTGACTATATATAAAAGTTATATATATTTTTAAAAGTTAATCATCTAATTGATTGCTGGTTGTGATGTTTGATTATTGGATTAACTAATAAAATTATTGAAACCAATAATAAAAATTTATAGTTAAGTTAGTTAATTAAACAAATTTTAGCTACGTTCCTTTTCGAGGATGAAAAGATTTTAAGTGGGGGCGATTGTAACAACCCGGAATTTTAGGGCCAATTTAAAATTTTTATTTTAAGAAATTTTGATAGAAAATGTGTCAGAATTTAAAATTTTCAATTTTAAATAATATTAAAGCCACTGAAAATAGCCATTTTGCAAACAGTCTCAGAATTCGACGAAATTTGTTTTATTAGGACCGTATCGTCATAACAAAGCCAAATATATTTTTTCTGTAATTTTCTGAGTTCATATGTAGCCCCTGTGAATTTATATATGTGGTTAAATTAAATAAATAAATGTTTTTATTTTTAAATTAAAGAAAATAGGCTACATACGTTCGTTTGGGCTTACGGGACATAGCTAGATGGGTTCAGAATAGGGGTTATTAGCTAGGAAAGATGGTCGTTGGGCCTAATTCTGAGTTAGTGACTAAATGGGCCTTTATAGGATTAATTAACTATTAAAATATTAAATAATAAATTAAAATCCTAGAAACCCTAATCCTTATCAGACCTAGCCACCACTAATGGAATCAAAGGCCATGAAGCTCCCATTTTTGATCCTCAATAATTCCCATTTCAAACCGAATTAAAACATCAAACCAAAACGAAAATCGAAGGATAGAACGAGAGCTTCTGATTCATACGGATGAGATCGTGTTTAATATCCTGGATTGGGAGAATTTCGATCGCAAGCTGGCCGACGTTGGGCGCGTTTCTCGAGGGGATGGGTCCACCGAGCGGGATGGGTTCAAGGGCGGCAGTAGGGTTTGCCAAGGCAGTCGGAGGGGGCTTGTCAGATGGAAGTCCGGTCAGTTGGAAGGTGGCGCGCAGGGCGCTGAAAGGATCAAGCAAATGGGTTCTGAAAGTGGCGTGTTCCAGGACTGACCGATGTAGGAGAAGGGTAGTAGTCTAAATATATTTGAATTAATTAATTATTTAATTATCAAATGAAATAATGATCTTTAAACTACCATATCTCGTTCAAACAGAAACGAAAATGAATAATTTCAGAAGCGTTGGACTCATATTGACCGGATCTACACAATGAAACCAACTAGAGCTGAAACAGAGCAAATCAGAATTAGAGGAAATTTCAGATCTGGACTGTTCAGACATAACAAAGTGAGATTTCTGAATTTAATTTAATTATTTAATTAATTCAATTATTTTTATAGTTGTTAAATAATTGGTGGTATGTAATGAAATAATCCTGTGACGTGATAAAATTTGGATGATGATTTGTTTGTCTGTTGATTATAATCTCATTTTGTTTGTTTATTGGATTGAGTTAGATTTGCCAATTCAATTTATAAAAATATCACCTTGCATGTTTGTTGATTGTATTGTCGTTTCTTTTTACTAATAAAAGGAAATCAAGTTTATTGTTATTTCTTTATATATATATATATATATATATATATATTTATAAAGAATAAATTTTATTGTCATTGATGATAAAAAGAAACATTTTGGTCGCTATTTCTTTTTAACATTTAAAGGGACCATTTTGTTAGCATTACTTTTTAGGATTAAAAAGAACATGTTAATAATAAAACTACATTTTTATGTTAATGAATCAATTCATGTTAGAAAACATGTTATTACAAAAAGAACATTTCTGTTATAAGTGTCACATTAGAATTAAAATTATCATCTTTGTTAGAAATGTTGCGTTATTATAAAATTAACATTTTAGTTAAAAATTTTGCATTGGTATAAAATGGACATTTTAATTAAAAGTGTTGCATCAAAAATTAAGTTGTCATTTTGATATGAAAAGTTATTATAGATAAAAAGATCATTTATGTTTAGAAATGTTAATTTGGAGTAAAAAGATCATTTATGTTTAGAAATGTTAATTTGGAGTAAAAAGATCATTTATGTTTAGAAATGTTAATTTGGAGTAAAAAGATCATTTATGGTTAGAAATGTTTATTTAGAATAAAAACACCACTTTTATTTTGTTTTGTTGGATAAAAAGAAAAACATGTCATTACATGTCTTGTTATTTAAAAAGGGCATTTTAATATGTTAAAATTGGAATCAAATTTGGTTAATTAAATATGTCAATTTGTCAAGATCATGTTATGTTAAGAATAATATCAATTCACATAGAATCATGATATGTCAAGAATAATGTCATTTTATTTAGAAATATTATGTTAACATAAAAGTGGCATATTAGTTTAAAACATCATTTGGTTAACAAATGTCATGTAGAATAAGAATATCATTTTATGGCAAATGTAACCTTGGATTAAAAATATCTTATTTGTTGAAAAGAAAAGGGTTAAAACAAAATATTCGTTTTTGTTGAGTAGAGAAGTGCCAAACAAATATCATTTATATTGAATCATAGTTGTGTCAAAACAAGTATATAATATCATTTTTACTTGTGATGATGAATTAAAATTGTTGATAACATAAAAATATCATTCTTATGTGTTATGTTAACATTGAATTTGTAAACGAATAAAATTAGTCATTTTATTTGTTATGCTAAGGATAGAATTTGTGCGCAGATAAATTTACATTTTAAATTATATATCTTTATACATTAAGAAGAATGAATTGAAATGTTCATATTGCCATTTGTCAACAATAAAAAAATGAAATATGAATATATGTTGTGATGTTGAAATGTTGGATGTGTCAAGAATATGTTAACATTAGAACATTAGATTATAAACATTAGAAATGTTAACATTAGATTCAAAATTTATACTTTGATCACATAAAAAGGATGTGAACAAAATTCATACTTTGATTACAAAAGAAGGATTAGACAAAACAAAATTCTCATTTTGTTGCATTAGAAGTTTATAAACAAAATTCTCATTTTGTTGCATTAGAAGTTTATAAACAAGATCATCATATTTGTTTACATTAAAAAGAATGGATTTGAAAATGTATATTTTATACATTAAAAGGAATAAAATAAAAATGGACGTTTTCATATATAAAAATGTAAATTAGAATAAAAAGGACATTTTCGCTAGAAAACGTTTATTGCAATGAAAAGTTATATTTTATATTTGCAATCCTTGTTGCAAATAAAACTAGAAATAAAAAGTTACAATTTTTATCTACATCCCTCGATGTAAATAAACATAAAAAGTTGAATCTTTATTTGGATTCTCTTTTGCAAATAAAGCATGAAATAAGAAGTTATATTTTTATTTGCATTTTCTATTGCAAATATAACATGAAATCAAAAAGTACATTTTATCTGCACTTTAGTGGTTATAAAAATGATAAGATTAAATGATTACATTTTTAATGTAATATAAAGATTTCATTTTATACAATGTAAAAAAAAAAAAGAATATCATTTTATGTAAAATGAAAATATCATACTTCATGGTAGTTGAGTCAACATCAGAATTCACATTTTTAATGCAAATGAATCAGTAGAAAGGATTCATTGTTTTGATAAATTATGTTAACATGAGAACTTACATTGTTCTTATATATGAACTGATTCGTCGTTATATATATACATATATATATATATATGTTTATGATGCTGAAATGTTACACTTCCATTTACGAGTCGTCCGACTTGTTTATGTGATTGGGTCGATAATTTTTACACATCATCCAAGTGCACAAATGATTTACTATTTGATTGTTTGGATGAAACCCCACATGGGTGTTGGGATGATTTTTGATCTACACTAGTCCCAACATTTAGTGTAGAATCCACTTTGGCTGTTATTGGGATGTTTGATAATTATTCATCATGATTGTTGATTTCATGCAATATATGGGTGTTGATTGAGTCACATTCCAATAAAGAATATTCTAGAAAAAGAATATTTTAGAAAATATATCCTAGAAAAAAATATAGTTTAGAAAAAAATATAGTTTAGAAAAGAATATATTTTGAAAAAAAAATATTTTTACTGAAATGAACTAGTTATTAACTAAAGTAATTCATTAAAAATTTAGATTTAATGAAGTTTTACAATTTTCTCATATTGAATTGAAGAAATTAAATAAATTGGATTTCGGGTTTGTCGTGAACAGTGTCTTAAATAACACTGTTCTTAAACCCCATATGAGAAGAATAAATCTGTTAATTTAGATTATTAAAGTTTTCAATTATATTTAATAACTGAAATATGATGAAATGTGAGTTGAGTTTATTGTGAACTGTGTTTTAATCGACATTTGTTCTTTAACCCAACTGACGGTGAAAATATGATTTGGAATTTACAAATCTTTTATTAAGATGAAATGAGAAGTTTCCAAAAGCCAAGTTTTCCAATTTAATATATTAAATTTGAATTGAATGGAATTCGAATTAATAATAATCGAGATAAGCTTCTGTAAAAGAAAACCGATACTACATATGGAATTTAAAAGGCTTTGCCGTTATTTCATTTATATTATTGGTCGGATACAGAAATTTATAACGATTATATATTGATTTGACTTCTGTGAAGATTCCATATTTAATGGAAGTCGATTTTGGGTTTACCATGAACTATGTTTTAAATGACATTAGTTCTTTAACCCAGTTAAAGATAAGATTAATTTCTTAAATTTAAATAATCATTGAATAATGATTTTTGATATTTAAAACCAAATTGGGGTCTTAATAAATCTTTAAAAGAAAGATTTAAGGATAAAGATAAAGTATTTATCTTTGATAAGAATAATTTGAATATTTTATTTATAAGAATATTCTGAATTGGAATGTGGCGTTGGATGTGTTTTTATAGTACTTAATTATAAAAATATGTGAGTTATTCGGGAAGACCGGGTTTAACCCATTCCGAATAATTACTGCGGCGATGAAGAGCCGAAGATGAAGACGGTGTTTGAAGACCGACAATCTTCACATCGGATGGATGTGTTGCTACAGAGACCCTGATGGGAGTAGCTACCTTGAGGGGGCTTCAGTGGTGGCCGCCCGGACTATTGTTGATTGTTCGGATTTGGTTTTCGCTCAGACCCAGAGCATAAGCTAATAAATGGATGCGTGTCTGACATTGGATTTCGTCCTGTGTGAATTAAATCGATTTCTGTTAATGTATGTCTGTTTGGTGGTGGAGGATTTATTCTCTACTTAACACCCTGGTATATATTAACAGTGATTGATCGCATGGTGTAACGACCCGTATTCTACACATCATAGGATTGTAGAATATTTATTTTTTTCCCATGTGAAGTCGTATGGTCATGTAACTTTGGGAAACATCCATTAGAGTCATTTCCCATGTTCACGATTTTTGTCGATTTTTAAATGACCATTTTGCCCTTAGTTAGTACTGTTTTGGCCATAACTTTTGATTGGAAAGGAATTTTGACCTGAAACGACTTCCATTGGATTCGTTTGATGGTTTACCTTTCCGTAGAGTGGTCATAATAGCCAAACGGACTTACGTTTGGGAGATATGGCTGAAATAAGGTTTGGAGGGTGAAAAACTGCTTAACCGGGCCAAATCGGGTGATTAGTGAGTAGGCCCATAACCCATTTCGGGATTAGGGTTATGGGGAGGCTGAAATGAGATAGAGGATCATTCCATTTCAGTTTTCTAGCCTCCACTTATCACCAAGGAACCCTAAAAATGGCCTCCAACCTCTAAATCACCTTTTGGTCAAGGATTTGGCTTAGCAACCCCTAATCAAGGAAGATCTACACCAAAACAACATTGGAGCTGCTGTTTAGCATTGGGATTCATGTCAAATCAGAGATTTATTTCAGATCTTAGTTTTATTTGTGGCTAAGGTGAGTGATTTGCATGGTTTTGCACTAATTATGGCTAATTAGGGGTAATTAGTGTTAATTAGCGAATTTAAACATGATAAAATTCTGGAAAAATGTTTATAAAATTTGGAATGATGTTTTAGACCTCTGATATGAATTTGGATTAATTTGGTTAAGTTTTGCTAATCTTATCATAAGTTTCACCTAAACATGCTTAAGGGAAAATAAGGGGTTTTGGCTATGTTTGATCCATTCTAACCTATCATATTGTTGTTTTGATGTTTGTGGTTGGCTATATATGTTCCTATGACTGTATGGTATGCTTTGTGACTGATTAGAATAGTTGGAATGGTCGAAAACGTCGTCGAGGGGCGTAAACAACTCGCTCGACAAGGTGCAGGAGTTCGGATCGGATGGGGATTGAGGGTCGATCGGATCGCCCTATGGGATCGTGGAACATCACCACGAGTCCAGTCATCTCCTCCGAGCCGAACCATCTGCGCAAGGCCCATGAGCACCAACCGTGAACTGCTACCCGATCTGATCCACTCGTGCTTCGTATCACGATCCGACTAGAGGAAAGCAGCATCCACGATCCGATGCACTACGAGACGCCGATCCGAACCGGGGGAGCCACGAGCTGGAGGAGTGCGATCCGACCCGTAGGGGTTATTCCGATCCGAACCGAGGAGAGGAGCACGATCTGAAGCAAAGAGAAAGAGGACCGCGATGACGATCCGAACCGTGGCAAGCTGGAGACCCGACCCGATCCACTAGGGGTGATGGCGACCCGACCCGATCCAGTGAAGAAGGAGCATTCTGATCCGAACCGACCCAGTATTGACTGATAACCCGAGATGCAAAGGTAGTCCAAATGAAGGGTATTAACTTAGGATCCAGACAGGAACCAATGAGTGGACTTCATGAGTTGGACTTTGCTGCGGGATGTGTGCTAAGGAGTAGTCGACGTTCATAACTTCGATTCACCACTGAAAAGGAATGATGGGCTACTTATCAGTGCAGTAGGGTCATTATGACCTGAGGGGCAAGGTGATGGTAGCAAGACTACGTTATCAGTGCAGTAGAGTCATTACGACTCGAGGGGCAAAGTGATGCGTAGTAAGACTATGAGCCAGTGCAGTGGGGTTCTTGTGACTCCATGGGGCAGAGTGGACATAGTAAGAATTAGTAAGGCTATGAGGCAGTGCAGTGGGGTTCTTGTGACTCCATGGGGCAAAGTGGACATAGCGAAGGATTTGTGGCTACGTTATCAGTGCAGTGAAGCCATTTATGACTTCATGGGGCAAAGTGATCGTAGCGAGGTATGTTGGGTGATCGAAGTGGTGAATATCGTATGCTTTACGCACTGAGTGAGAGATGTGAGGATGGATGCTATGTTTGATTGTTTCCCATCATTATGACATGCACACCTCCCCCAGCTTCGTATCTTTACACCGTTTGATATGGTACCTTAGAGTGTTGTACAGTATGTAGTGCTAACTCTTTGGTTGCAGGTCCAGGTTCAGGTATGTTTTAGTCTACCTATTATTGTTCACTTTAGATGCTTATCGTTCACACCAGGCTTTATGTCTGACCCAGAGTTTTATGTCTCCTATTATTACTCTGGGTGTTCACACGAGCAGACTAGAGACAGGTTAGCTGGTGATGCGCGAGTAGCTGATTCGGAGGCGGGCAGGAGGCTTCCACGTATGATATATATACACATTCTCCCTGTGTCGTTGGTGGTCGCTACTTGGGCATTAGTAGTGTACCTCCTTTATCTTACTTTTGCTTTGAGACAGTTTGAAAATTGTAATAAGCTGTATTTTGGATTTCCGCTGCTATGATGTTTAGTTCTGATTTTCAGCTTATGCACTGTCTCTCCTGTTTTATGTCAAGTATGTTATTATTATATTTTGTTCTATGCGCTGTGAGACATTCTACAGGTTCTTTGTATGTTCATTTCCTTCTTCCCTTTCCTTCTGACGACCTGTTCCGTGCTAACTGGACATGTGTTCAGCGCACCTTTGGAGTAAATGTCGGTTGGTGCGGGGCGGGCCGTCACACTTGGTATCAGAGCTCTAGGTTGCGTAGTTAACCTAGGGAAAGACACTAGGGAGAGTTAGTATGTATATGAGAGCGCGTATTTGTGATTACTTTGGTTTTCAAAAGCTATATATATATACTATTAGTAGTATAAGAATGAAGTCGCACTGCACTAGCACCACTATGGGATCGTTAATCGTTTCCCTTTTTCAGATTGACGATGAGCCGAGACACGAGGGGTGCTGATTGAGGAACCAACCAAGGGAATGCCGCTGACATGAGGGCGATGTTTACTAACCTCATGAGAGACATGCTTAGAGAAGTGCAAGGGGCAGTTCCCAATCCCGGAGTTGGTGTTGGCCCAGTAGTGCAGGCGCCTAGGGTCGATTTCGCCAAGTTGTGCAAGGATTACACTAACCTTGGTGGGAAGCCGTTCCACGAAACGGAGTCGGCCACAGATGTTCAAGATTGGATGGATAGCTGTGATCGTATCTTTGATGACTTGGGTCTTGAGGATGCGATGAAGAGAAGGCTAGCGTCTCGTCAGCTGCACGGGCGAGCGATGAATTGGTGGAATGCCATTAGAACAGCTACTCCAGAAGATCAGCTTACTTGGGATCAGTTCAAGGCTCGCTTTAGTGAGAAGTTTATTCCAGCTGCCCAGAAGTCAGTATTGTTTAAGAGGTTCTTGGAACTCAAGCAGAACGGAAGGGCAGTTTTTGATTATATTGCTAAGTTTGACACTTTGTCGAAGTATGGACTGTCTCTCATTGACACTCCTAAGAAGAAGAATGAGAAGTTCATTACTGGTTTGGATGGATACTTGGGGGAAAGGCTTATCAACCACATCGATGAGACTTTTGAATCGAACGTGGGGAAAGCTTTGAGATCAGAGAGCCTTTACCCTAAGTCAAAGACTGAGGCTGCATCTGCAGAAGGGCCAAAGCTGCAAGCAGGCGGTGGAGGCAAGAATAACTCTCAGAATAAGAGGAAGCAGGACCAATCTAAGGGTGGCCAGAAAAAGAGCAAGAAGGATGTTGAGTGCTTCAGTTGTGGAAAGAAGGGCCATTATGATAAAGAATGTCGGGCCAAGCCAGCGGAAAGGAAGTGCTACAACTGTGGTCAAATGGGACATCAGAAGGATAAGTGTACGCAACCTCTTAAGGAGAAGCAGATTGTGAAAGCATATGCTATTGATGTTGTTCCTTCTTCGTCGAATGCCCCAACTGCGATGGAGAAAGGAAAGAATGTTGTTATTCAAGGTATGCTTTCTATTTATGATGTACCAGTTCGAGTTTTGTTTGATACTGGGGCTTCCCGTTCCTTCATATCCAGTGACCTGGTAGATAGGTTGGGACTGGAACCCGAGATAGTCGATAGACCATTGGTTGTGACGAACCCGATTGGTGGTTCGACTAGCCTTAGTATGATTTGCAGGAATTTGGTCTTATCGAGTCATGGATGTATGTTTGTTTGTGATTGCTTTGTTTTGGGCTTTACTGGGTATGGCATTATATTGGGAGTCGATTGGCTCCAAAGATATGGGGTGGTGGTAGACTATGAGGGCTTTTTGGTGACAGTGAGGGCGGATGATGGGCAGAGGGTACTGTTTGGTAGTCTACCTAGTGATGGGGTTATGGCTAGTTTTGTAAATTCCCTCGACATCCCGCAGGATGAGTTGTCAGATGTGCCCGTGGTTGGCCAGTATCCGGACGTCTTCGAGGAGGTGACCGGGCTTCCACCACACCGAGAGATTGAGTTCCGTATTGATTTAGTGAAAGATGCCAGACCTATAGTGATGCCACTTCGTCGTATGGCACCAAGGGAGCAGCGAGAGCTCATGGTGCAAGTCAGCAATCTGTTGAAGAAGGGATTTATTAGAAGGAGTGCCTCCGAGTGGGGAGCACCAGTTGTGTTTGCCACTAAGGCAGATGATTCCCTTCGTTTGTGTGTGGACTATCGCGAGTTAAATAAGGTGACGAGGAAGAATAAGTATCCTCTACCGCGGATAGATGATTTGTTTGATCAACTGGAAGGAGCAAGAGTGTTCTCCCAGTTGGACCTCGCGACAGGGTTTCATCAGCTTCGAGTAGCAGATGAGAGTGTTCTGAAAATGGCATTTAGGACGCCGTCTGGATTTTATGAGTGGTTGGTCATGCCATTTGGGTTGACCAATGCACCAGCCTACTTTGTGGATCTCATGAATCGAGTATTCAGAGATCAGTTGAATAAGTTTGTTCTTGTGTTCGTGGATGATATCCTTGTTTATTCAAGGACAGAGGAGGAACACAAGGGACACTTGAGGATAGTGATGGAGGTGTTGAGGAAACACCAATTGAAAGCGAAATTCTCTAAGTGTCATTTTTGGAGAAGGGAAGTAAGATTCTTGGGTCATGTTGTTTCAGAGAGTGGTATTGCCGTGGACCCTACGAAGGTGGCTACGGTACAGGATTGGCCTACACCCAAGAATGCAACAGATGTAAGAAGTTTCTTGGGATTAGCTGGATATTATCGTAAGTTTATCTAGGACTTCTCCAAGATAGCAGCACCGTTGACTCAGTTGACTAAGAAGAATCAGTCCTTCGTCTGGGACGAAGTGTGTGAGGATGCCTTCAAGAGTCTAAAGGAGAAGTTGACGTGTGCGCCAGAGTTAGTCATTCCTAAAGGGAATGAAGAGATGACGGTATACACGGATGCTTGTGGTACCGGACTGGGTGCTGTATTGATGCAAGGAGGTAGGGTTGTAGCTTATGCTAGTCGACAGCTAAAGCCGCATGAGAAGAAGTATCCTACCCATGATTTGGAACTAATAGCGATTGTGTTTGCGCTGAAGATGTGGAGACACTATCTTTTGGGAGAAAGATTTGAGTTGTTTACCGATCATAAATCGTTAAAGTATCTCTTCTCTCAGAAAGGTCTGAATCTCCGTCAGCAGAGATGATTAGAGTTCTTGGCTTCATATGATTTTGATATCGCATACACACCTGGGAAAGGTAATGCGGTAGCCGATGCCTTGAGTAGGAGACATGCCAGTTTAGGGGCAATGTTTCTTGAGTGGAAGCAACTGGAGTATATCGTGGGGTTTGATTTCAGACCAAAGTGCGAATTGGATCCAGTCATGCTAGCTAGTTTGACGATCAGACCCACTTTGATAGAGCGGATTGGTTCTAGCCAGAAGGACGATCCTAATCTATTGGAAATCATCTCCAAGTTAGAGATGGACATCAACGGTGAGGAGATGAATGTGTATGGGCTTGATCGAGATGGATGGCTTCGGAAGAATGGAAGACTAGTTGTGCCCAACGTGAATGATTTGAGAGATGAAGTGCTTAGAGAATGTCATCACTCAAAACTGACTATACATCCCGGTGGTAATAAGATGTATCGAGACATGAGACAGACTTACTACTGGGAAGGGATGAAAAGAGACGTTGGGAAGTTTATATCCAAATGCATGAATTGCCAGCTAGTTAAAGCCGAGCAAAAGAAGCCTAGTGGTTTGTTGCAACCATTAGAAATTCCCGAATGGAAATGGGAGCAAGTCTCGATGGATTTCATCGATGGTTTACCAAGGACTAGGTCGGGATATGATAGCATTTGGGTAATTGTGGATCGATTGACTAAAAGTGCAAGATATCAGTCAAATCGACCAGAACAGCAGCCAAGTTGGCAGAATTATATATGAAGTGGGTAGTGAGATTTCATGGAGTACCCAAAAGCATTGTAAGTGACTGAGACCCGTTGTTTACTAGTGGGTTTTGGAAGAGCTTACAAGAGGCTCTAGGGTCAGGATTACATCTCAGTACCGCATATCATCCTCAGACCGACGGTCAGACGGAGAGGGTGAATCGTATATTGGAAGATCTCTTGAGAGCTTGTATATTGGATTTTGGTGGATCATGGGATGACCATTTGCATCTAGTAGAGTTTGCATATAATAATAGCTACCAATCCAGTATCGGTATGGCTCCATATGAAGCTTTGTACGGAAGACCGTGTAACTCACCATCATGTTGGATAGAGACTGGCGAGAAGTTTGTGCTTGGACCAGATGTGGTGAGAGAAACTTCCGATAAGATCAAGATCATTCAGCAACGAATGAAAGCTGCCCAAGATAGGCAGAAGAGTTATGCTGATAAGAGGAGAAGAGACTTGAAATTCTCCGTTGGTGACTTGGTGTTTGTCAAGATCTCTCCGTTGAAGAGCGTGATACGATTTAGCAGGAGAGGCAAGTTGGCACCAAGATTTGTTGGCCCATTCCCTGTTCTTGAATTAGTCGGGAATTTGGCATATAGAGTTGGCTTACCAGAGAAAATGGCGGGAGTTCACAATGTATTTCATGTTTCCCAACTAAGGAAGTTCGTTTACGACTCAGATATGACTGTTTCACCTGATCAGTTAGAGGACTTCGAAGTAGAACCTGAGGCGGTTGGGAACCGCAAGCCGATCCGTATTGTGGGGCACGATACGAAGCAACTTCGAAGGAAGGCGGTGAAGCTAGTCAAGGTTCAGTGGGCCGAGGACGAGAATGATTGTACTTGGGAGACAGAGGAGAGCATTAGGAAGGCATATCCAGAACTCTTTGCCTGGTAAGCTTTACTTTGCGATTTAGTTATTCCGCATGCTAGGATAGACTTATTTTACTTGTTTTGCATGTTTGATTGTTGTTTTATGGTTGATAGGTATGCGGGACCTTTGTGTGTGTTTGGATTAGGGAATTTCGGGGGCGAAATTTCTTAAGTGGGGGAGAGTGTAACGACCCGTATTCTACACATCATAGGATTGTAGAATATTTATTTCTTTCCCATGTGAAGTCGTATGGTCATGTAACTTTGGGAAACATCCATTAGAGTCATTTCCCATGTTCATGATTTTTGTCGATTTTTAAATGACCATTTTGCCCTTAGTTAGTACTATTTTGGCCATAACTTTTGATTGGAAAGGAATTTTGACCTGAAACCACTTCCATTGGATTCGTTTGATGGTTTACCTTTCCGTAGAGTGGTCATAATAGCCAAACGGACTTACCGTTTGGGAGATATGGCTGAAATAAGGTTTGGAGGGTGAAAAACTGCTTAACCGGGCCAAATCGGGTGATTAGTGAGTAGGCCCATAACCCATTTCGGGATTAGGGTTATGGGGAGGCTGAAATGAGATAGAGGATCATTCCATTTCAGTTTTCTAGCCTCCACTTATCACCAAGGAACCCTAAAAATGGCCTCCAACCTCTAAATCACCTCCAAATCACCTTTTGGTCAAGGATTTGGCTTAGCAACCCCTAATCACGGAAGATCTACACCAAAACAACATTGGAGCTGCTGTTTAGCATTGGGATTCATGTCAAATCAGAGATTTATTTCAGATCTTAGTTTTATTTGTGGCTAAGGTGAGTGATTTGCATGGTTTTGCACTAATTATGGCTAATTAGGGGTAATTAGTGTTAATTAGCGAATTTAAACATGATAAAATTCTGGAAAAATGTTTATAAAATTTGGAATGATGTTTTAGACCTCTGATATGAATTTGGGTTAATTTGGTTAAGTTTTGCTAATCTTATCATAAGTTTCACCTAAACATGCTTAAGGGAAAATAAGGGGTTTTGGCTATGTTTGATCCATTCTAACCTATCATATTGTTGTTTTGATGTTTGTGGTTGGCTATATATGTTCCTATGACTGTATGGTATGCTTTGTGACTGATTAAAATAGTTGGAATGGTCGAAAACGTCGTCGAGGGGCGTAAACAACTCGCTCGACAAGGTGCAGGAGTTCGGATCGGATGGGGATTGAGGGTCGATCAGATCGCCCTATGGGATCGTGGAACATCACCACGAGTCAAGTCATCTCCTCCGAGCCGAACCATCTGCACAAGGCCCATGAGCACCAACCGTGAACTGCTACCCGATCTGATCCACTCGTGCTTCGTATCACGATCCGACTAGAGGAAAGCAGCATCCACGATCCGATGCACTACGAGATGCCGATCCGAACCGGGGGAGCCACGAGCTGGAGGAGCGCGATCCGACCCGTTGGGGTTATTCCGATCCGAACCGAGGAGAGGAGCACGATCTGAAGCAAAGAGAAAGAGGACCGCGATGACGATCCGAACCGTGGCAAGCTGGAGACCCGACCCGATCCACTAGGGGTGATGGCGACCCGACCCGATCCAGTGAAGAAGGAGCATTCTGATCCGAACCGACCCAGTATTGACTGATAACCTGAGATGCAAAGGTAGTCCAAATGAAGGGTATTGACTCAGGATCCAGACAGGAACCAATGAGTGGACTTCATGAGTTGGATTTTGCTGCGGGATGTGTGCTAAGGAGTTGTCGACGTTCATAACTTCGATTCACCATTGAAAAGGAATGATGGGCTACTTATCAGTGCAGTAGGGTCATTATGACCTGAGGGGCAAGGTGATGGTAGCAAGACTACGTTATCAGTGCAGTAGAGTCATTACGACTCGAGGGGCAAAGTGATGAGTAGTAAGACTATGAGCCAGTGCAGTGGGGTTCTTGTGACTCCATGGGGCAGAGTGGACATAGTAAGAATTAGTAAGGCTATGAGCCAGTGCAGTGGGGTTCTTGTGACTCCATGGGGCAAAGTGGACATAGCGAAGGATTTGTGGCTACGTTATCAGTGCAGTGAAGCCATTTATGACTTCATGGGGCAAAGTGATCGTAGCGAGGTATGTTGGGTGATCGAAGTGGTGAATATCGTATGCTTTACGCACTGAGTGAGAGATGTGAGGATGGATGCTATGTTTGATTGTTTGCCATTATTATGACATGCACACCTCCCCCACCTCCGTATCTTTACACTGTTTGATATGGTACCTTAGAGTGTTGTACAGTATGTAGTGCTAACTCTTTGGTTGCAGGTCCAGGTTCAGATATGTTTTAGTCTACCTGTTATTGTTCACTTTAGATGCTTATCGCTCACACCAGGCTTTATGTCTGACCCAGAGTTTTATGTCTCCTCTTATTACTCTGGGTGCTCACATGAGCAGACTAGAGATAGGTTAGCTGGTGATGCGCGAATAGCTGATTCAGAGGCGGGCAGGAGGCTTCCACGTATGATATATATACACATTCTCCCTGTGTCGTTGGTGGTCGCTACTTGGGCATTAGTAGTGTACCTCCTTTATCTTACTTTTGCTTTGAGACAGTTTGAAAGTTGTAATAAGCTGTATTTTGGATTTCCGCTGCTATGATGTTTAGTTCTGATTTTCAGCTTATGCACTGTCTCTCCTGTTTTATGTCAAGTATGTTATTATTATATTTTGTTCTATGCGCTGTGAGACATTCTACAGGTTCTTTGTATGTTCATTTCCTTCTTCCCTTTCCTTCTGACGACCTGTTCCGTGCTAACTGGACATGTGTTCAGCGCACCTTTGGAGTAAATGTGGGTTGGTGCGGGGCGGGCCGTCACACATGGTGTGAATTGTCAATGTGGCACGCCAAGATGCATATGATCAAGGCTTTTGTTGAAAAGCAGGGTCTTGTGGGATGATTAAAGCATAGCCTATTACGGCATAGCTTTGTGTATATCGTGACTTCGCGAGCCTCACACCCCGGTATGAGTCAAAAACGGGATATGGACCGTAGGGAGTGCACACGTTTCTTTATAGCTAGTGGTAGTGTCAGTGCTTTAACACGGCCTGGCATTTTACTTATGTGGATGATGGATTTTGAGGCGCCTCGGATTTTTTATAGGCCGATAGTGGTCATATTATAGGTTCAAAGGAACCGGGAAACGTGTGTTTAGGCATAACCAATCCACTGCCGATAGGCAGGGACCAGCCATACCGCATCCAAGGGTTCACTGCGGGGGATCCTGAGGCATTTGCTAGAGTGTCTCGAATCGGAGAGGAGCTTGCCCCTAGCCTCGACTCATGATGGAAATCCAATTTCCAATACGACCTTGCGGTTTTGAATGTAGAACTAGTATGGCGACATGATATATGGTACCCATGCCGTCTATGATTAATACATTATGATTGAAAATGTTTTATTTAGAATATATACACACAAATATTAAATCCGTTTTATCGTATCAAGCATCTTTGACCATTATAAGGTAAAACCCTATCCTCCGGTTTGCGTTGCATTGTGTGATGGGACTTGGGTCTTATAATGGTTTCATTTTTCTAAAAAGCATTGCGTTGTTTAACGATTTACTTTATTTTATGCACTGGCAATCCAATGGAGCAAACCCGTTCCGCATCAGCGGCGTGGTCCTGTGATTAGCCTTATTTTTAGATAGTTAAGTTAAGATTTCTCATACCAGTCCCATGATTGACCTGTAGTTTGTTACACTATCAAACTCGGGTGCCCTTATTTTCCACACGGGCAGTCGAGTAGCTTTTTGCAGATATATTTACAGGATCCTGGTTTACAGCTGAAGCGGTATTCGGAAAGCTCTGTATCCGTGTATTCCTTCCAGTTGTATATTTGTATTATTTTCCGCTACAATTTAAATGTAATTTAAAATCTCTGATATTATTGTATTTCTATTTATGTAATAAGTATTCATGCTCTGTTATATTCTTGTACTCTGATGTAATTGTTGTAAGCAGCAATAAAATGTTCTTCAGTTTGTGTTCTGATGTGTATTGTTCTCAAGGCAATCTGGGATTTCCTTTACGGGGAAGTTTGGGCCGTTTCAAGTCCTAACGAGTTGTACCCCAAAGATTTGAGCTAACCAGAGCTCTGATACCAACTGAAATGACCCGAAAATCGCCCTTGCGGGAAATCGCCGGATACGCTTACTTTGGGCTACAACACATCAGAACAACAACAACAGACTTTTATTACATCATACAATGTTACATCAGAGTACAGAATATCAGAGTACATCGAATAAAATATAGCGGAAGATTTAAATTACAATAAATACAATACAGTGCAGCGGAAATAAAATAACTAAGGCAGCGAAAGAGAACTATGCTCTGGCCACAACTTTAAGCTTCAATCCAGAATCCTGCTCGAGATGAAGACCTGTAGACAAACTACTCGACTGCCCGTGTGGAAAATAATGGACACTCGAGTTTGCAAAGGTGGAAACAAACAACGGGTCAGTCATGGGACTGGTGTGAGAATTCTTAACTAATTTAACTAATAGTAATAAGACAAATCCAAGGACCACGCCGCTAACGTGGAACGGGTTTATTCCAATGGATTACCATGCATAATTTAAAGTGATAGAACAAACAATAAGTAAAACGTAAAACAACGCAATGCTTTTGGAAAAATGGAATCACCATAAGACTCAAGTCCCATCACACAAGGCAACGCAAACCAGAGGATAGAGTTTTACCTTATGGTGATTAAACATGCTTGGTATGATAAAACGAATTTTATATTATTATTAGTGTATATAAAAACATTTCAAAATAAATGTATCAATCCTAGGAAGCATAGCAACCATATACTATGCCTCCATACTAGTAATACAATCAAGTCCGTAGGGTCGTATTTGGAATTTGGTTTCCATCAAGAGTCAAGGCTAGGGAGGAGCTTCTTACCGATTCGAGACACTCTAGCTAATGTCTCATGATCCCCCGCAGTGAACCCTTGGATCCTGCAGGGCCGGTCCACACATACAGCTTTGTGGATTAGTTATTTCTGAACACACGTTTCCCGATCCTATAGGACCTATCATCCGAGATGCCTCATTCCATCATCCACATAAGTAATATGCAGGGACGTGTAAAACCCAAACACCGCTTCTAGCTAGAAAGAAACGTGCTGCCCTCCCTGCGTTCCCTTGTCCCGTTTTAGACTCAACCGGGTTGTGAGGCTTGTGAAGCTACGAAATACACAAAGCTATGATTATTTAAACTGTTCTTTGATCGTCACCACAAGGTTCTGCTTTTCAATAAGAAACCTTGATCGTTGTATCTTGGTATGCCACACTGACACTCCATATCACACTACCAATCCTGTGCCAAAATATACAAAAGGGTGTTAAGCAAGAGAATGAATTCTCTGCCACCAATCATTCATACATTGGGCAAAAAATCAATAAATACAATATAAAGGAGTACAATGTCAGACATTCATTCCATTTATAAGCTCGTTCTGGGTCTGAACGAAACTGGAGATACTCTCGTCCCGTATGTCCAGTACGGAAAGGAGGTACCCGCATATCCGTGCAATCAATATGTTCGTTTGGGCAATGACCATGACCCTTGAATTGGGAGCAAGTCAATTCAGGGTCTCAATCACTGTCCACTCGATGGGAAGATTGACGGTCTTCAATCGCCGCCTTCCAAACTTCGATTCTTAACGTCGTTTGATTACTTGGAATGAGGTTAAACTCGGACTTTCCAAATAATTCTCGTAGATATATAAAATGAAAATCCTTTCTTATCGTTAATATTATTTTATAACGATTAATACCTATTTTTAATTAATTAAAATAACTAAATCTTTATTTACCGACGCCATGGGTCAGTGGCCGACCCTGGCGTTGTTTTCAACCAATTTTGATTTTCACATTTCTCAAAATCTAACCGTTGGATCTTAACGTTGTTTATATCGTTGGAAAGATCTTCCCAAGGCGGTCCTAATGTTTTCAGTTTTGGGAAAATCCGACGGTCGGATCTTTTGGTATAGTCGTTTAAAGGTACGATTTCAAAAATGCAAACTACCGCGCTTGATTCGTTTAATTTTAATTATATATATATATATATATATATATATATAACGTTTAACTTTTTATTTACATCAAAAAAAAATGTAAATTCTATTACATTGTCCAATTTCATCCTTTTATTCTTCCATTCCTTTATTTACATGAAAAATGTAATATTATAATTCAATGATGAATTCTTCCTTTTATTTACATTAAAATGTAAATATAACTCAACGTTGAATTCTACCTTTTATTTCTTTATTTACATTAAAATGTAAATTATAGTTCAACGATGAATTCTTCCTTTTATTTCTTTATTTACATTAAATATAAATATAACTCAACATTGAATTCATTCTTTTAATTACACTGTAAAATCTCCTTTTTAATTACATTAAAAATGCGATTAACAATACGGTGAAAAATTCTATCTTTTTAATATTACAAAAAATATGTAATTTACATTGCATTGTCAAATCCTTCTTTTTAATTACATTAAAAAAATGTAATTATCATTACGGTGAAAATTTCTATCATTTTTAAATTACATAAAAATGTGCTTTTGATTACAATGCTCAATTCTTCTTTTTAATTGTATTAAAAATGTAATTAACACTACATGTCTAATCTTGCTTTTTAATTTGCAATGTAAATTTTATACTTTAATTACACACAAAAATGTAATTTTATTGACTATGCAAATTCTTATTCTTTCATTACATATAAAAATGTAATTTTATTTACAATGCAAATTCTTCTTCTTTAATTACATATAAAATTGTAATTTTGTTTACGAGGCAAATTCTTCTTCTTTAATTACATATAAAAATGTACTTTTATTTACAATGTAAATTCTTACTCTTTAATTACATATAAAAATGTACTTTTAATTTACAATGTAAGTTCTACTTCTTTAATTACACTTAAAAATGTAATTCCCTTTACAAAGTAAATTCTCATCCTTTAATTACATATAAAAATGTACTTTTATTTACAATGCAAATTCTTACTCTTTTAATTACATATAAAAATGTAATTTTGATTACACCGTCAAATTCTACCTTTTAATTACATTAAAATTTAATATTATATGTCAAGTCTTGTTTTTCAATTTACAAGGTAAAATCCTATTCTCTAATTACATATAGAAATGTAATTTTATTTTCAATGCAAGTTCTCAGTCTTAATTTACATATAAAAATGTAATTTATTTTTACATGTAAATTCTATTTCTTTAATTACATATAAAAAATGTACTTTTCTATGCGGTATAAATTTCATGTCTTTTAATTACATATAAAAATGTAATTTTCTATACGATATAAATTTCATGTCTTTTAATTACATATAAAAATGTAATTTTCTATGCAGTATAAATTTCATGTCTTTTAATTACATATAAAAATGTAATTTACATTACGGTGCAAATTTCATGTCTTTTATTACATTCAAAAATGTAATCTTTTTATTTCATTTCTAATTACATTCAAAAATGTAATCTTTTTACTGTAATGTTTTCTTTCTTTTATTATATTATAGAAAAATGTAACATTTTCTTTATTATAGAAAAATGTAATCCTTTCTTTCTTTCTTTTATTGCATTCTAAAAAATATAACATTTCTGTTCTTCTTATTACATTCTAAAAATGTAATTTTTCTATTCATTTCATTCATGGCATTTTCTAATCAAAATGTTGCTTAGACATAACATTATCTAACAAAATGTTATTTTTAATTTTGACCTAATATCTTCCCATAAAATGATAGTCTATTTAAACATAACATTTTGTATACTCCTAGTGACAATTAAAAGAAGTATTTATTTTGTATAACATGTTCAACATTTCAAATGTCAAAATAAAAAGAGGTATTTATTTGCATACATGTTTTCTATTTTTCTAATGACAAAATAAAAAGAGTATTTTGCCTACATACATATTTATAATTCTAATGATCAAATAAAATGACTATTCTTACTTGTACACAAACCCAATGTTTAATTCGACAAATAAAATTGAATATTTTATTTGTACCCCAATTCAGTGTTACATTTGCCCAATAAAAAGGAATGCTTTTATTCGACACAATTTAATGTTACATTTGACAATTAAATATGTAAACTATTCAATGTTAAACTTGACAAATAAAATGACGATTTCTATTTATATACAAATTCAATGTTAACATAACAAGTACGAATGATATCTTTTATAACAATTCTAGTTCGACATAAAACGATATTTTTATGACAATTCTAGTTCAACATAAAAATAATATTTTCATATTTGATAACAAATCTTCACAATTTCATTACATACAATTTTATCAAACAAGGCACACCAAACAGCATCCACCAATCTAGATCAAATCACGTAAAATGTCAAACTGAACTTAACAGCGGATCTGATTCCTAACACGATCAAAAATTAATAAATTTAAATTATTAAAAATAAAGAATTCTCACCGAAAGCTTTCCACTCTGACAAAAATAAGACGAAATCTAAATCTTTTTTGGTCAACTCCATGTTGTAGATCTTGGAAATACGGTTCCAACGCAATTCAGTTTGCTGAATTCTTATCATCTTTCCATTTGGTCGTTCATCCTCTGATCCAGGGGCCGATACTGCTCCTTCTTCATCGCTCTTTTCTGGACCATTTTGAACCCATTCATCATTCCTTAATTTCACTATCGCACGCTTGGACAATCGCATAAAATCGAAGAGGATATTAATCAAAACGTCTTTTAGAATTTTTTCATTGAGTTATTTGGTTAGAATCCTCTTTTTTTTTGAAGGAAAGAAAAGAACAAAATGGTGGGTGCTGATTTTTGTTTACAGAGAATAAAGGAAGGGGAGTATGATAAGGTCTAGAATTAGAGAACATTAATAGAGAAAATTGCAAAGAAGAAACAAAAAAATAAGGAAGGGAATTGGGAAGGATACCTTATTTATTTCTCTAATGTGTCCCTTCATATTAGGTAGGTTACGAAGTAAATAAATTTACTAACTAAGCACAAGGTGTCACTCTTTCAACTTTTACTTATTATTCTAGATTCAAAATAAAAATTACATAGGGAAAAATGATAGCAAAAAGAAATGAATACATGTTTTGTTGTCTGATGCTGACTATATGAAAGTCGTATGACTTTTTAAATTTCAAAATACATAACAATAAGTATCATAATTTATGCAACATATTCTATTGGACTAAGCATGAGGTAGCGTATTTATTTCTTATTCAAAATTAAAAATAAAATAAGAAACAGAAAAATGGGAAAGTACTCAATGCATAATTATAAATCAAATGAGGAACCCCTAATTGATATCCTTAACTACTATATACAAATTTATAATTATATGTTTTCTTTTCATACAAACATAAGCATGTGTTTCTCTTTTTAAAACAATCAATCACATTTATTTTCAATTTTTTTCTAAAGGATTCCAATTGAGGTTCCAACATTAAATTCAAAAATAGATTATAGTTATTGGGAAGATAATCAAAGGTTGTATTCTACCTATACTAATTCATAATTATTTTAAAATTACGATATACAAACAATAGGTACAATTTTTAATTTAATAAATGTTTCATCATTATTGCAACCAACATATCTAAAATACATATCCATATTGTTAAAAATTTACTGTTATAAATGTTGCAATTATTATCTTAATTCAACCTACGTCATTAATAGGATTCCGGGTATTTATTTATTTTGGAAAAGTTTTTCTTTAGTTGATTACTCAAGAATAAGGTAATAATTAGAAAATTTGTGTGTTGATTAAATAAACACTTATTTCTTTTTCAAAATTGAAGGAAACGATTCATTGTTAAAGTGGGAAAGAGATAAGGAAGAACGCATGCAATATTTTTAGGAAAGGATAAATAAATAAATAAAAGAATAAAAGAATGTGTCAATTTTGAAAGAGAGGAATGGTGCAGTATTAATGAAACAACGAAGAGAGGAGGACATTAAAAACAAATGCAGCTATTCACATATAATCCTGTTCCAAATTCTTAAACGTTACATTTTGAACAAATAGGGAAAGAATTAAAGATGATAAACAAAGATATATACATGTATATATTGGAATTTATTTCATCTATAATGAACACATTATTTCCAAACAATCTTTCAGCAAAAATTGATAAAATCCATTAATAATATCATAAATTTTATTTAAGACCAATTTATATTCAATAATTTAATTTAAATAATTTTTTCCTGAGTTTGTTTTAAATCAAATAGTATATAAAACTAATTTTAAAGTTATCCTCATCTTTTTATTTCATAAAAATAACCAATTTATACTCCATATTCCCCAAAATAGCTTAAATTAAAATTAAAATTGGTTCCAAAATTCCGGGTTGTTACAATCTTCCCTACTTAAGAACTTTTCGTCCTCGAAAAGGAACGAAGCTAAAAGTTGTTTCATTACTAACTCAAATTTCCTCATTTAATTGGCTTCAATAATTTTATTAGTTGAACTAATAATTTCACAACACAATCATAAATCAATTAGTTGATTAGTTTTTAAATATATATATAACTTTTGTATATTCAAAAATCATATTTTCTAAAATCGGATTAAAAATACGTTAATTATAAACTTGTCACTCTCAACTCATTCTAGGGCATTACTAACCCCATCTCTAATGAGTTTTCTCATTCTAGGATATTGCTGATCCTATCTCTAATGAGTATTCTTATTGGATATTACTAATCCAATCTCTGATGAGTCTTTTGTACAGTCCTAACGAGTTGTACCCCAAAGATTTGGGCTAACCAGAGCTCTGATACCAACTAAAACGACCCGAAAATCGCCCTTGCGGGAAATCGCCGGATACGCTTACTTTGGGCTACAACACATCAGAACAACAACAACAGACTTTTATTACATTATACAATGTTACATCAGAGTACAGAATATCAGAGTACATCGAATAAAATATAGCGAAAGATTTAAATTACAACAAATACAATACAGTGCAGCGGAAATAAAATAACTAAGGCAGCGGAAGAGAGCTATGCTCTGGACACAGATTTCAGCTTCAATCCAGAATCCTGCTCGAGATGAAGACCTATAGACAAATTACTCGACTGCCTATGTGGAAAATAATGGGCATCCGAGTTTGCAAAGGTAGAAACAAACAACGGGTCAGTCATGGGACTGGTGTGAGAATTCTTAACTAATTTAACTAATAGTAATAAGGCAAATCTAAGGACCACGCCGCTAACGCGGAACTTGTTTATTCCAATGGATTGCCGTGCATAATTTAAAGTGATAGAACAAACAATAAGTAAATCGTAATACAACGCAATGCTTTTGAAAAAATGGAATCACCACAAGACTCAAGTCCCATCATACAATGCAATGCAAACTAGAGGATAGAGTTTTACCTTATAGTGATTAAACATGCTTGGTATGATAAAACGAATTTGATATTATTATTAGTGTATATAAAAACATTTCAAAATAAATGTATCAATTCTAGGAAGCATAGCTACCATATACTATGCCTCCATACTAGTAATACAATCAAGTCCGTAGGGTCGTATTTGGAATTTGGTTTCCATCATGAGTCAAGGCTAGGGAGAGGCTCCTTACCGATTCGAGACACTCTAGCTAATGTCTCAGGATCCCCCGCAGTGAACCCTTGGATCCTGCAGGGCCGGTCCACAAATACAGCTTTGTGGATTAGTTATTCATGAACACAGGTTTCCCGATCCTATAGGACCTATCATCCGAGGCGCCTCATTCCATCATCCACGTAAGTAATATGCAGGGCCATGTAAAACCCAAACACCACTTCTAGCTAGAAAGAAACGTGCTGATCTCCCTGCGTTCCCTTCTCCCGTTTTAGACTCAACCGGGTTGTGAGGCTTGTGAAGCTACGAAATACGCAAATCTATGCTTATTTAAGCTGTGCTTTGATCGTCACCACAAGGTTTTGCTTTTCAACAAGAAACCTTGATCATTGCATCTTGGTATGCCATACTGTCACTCCATATCACACTACCGATCCTTTGCCAAAATATACAAAAGGGTGTTAAGCAAGAGAATTAATTCTCTGCCACCAATCATTTATACATTTGGCAGAAAATCAATAAATACAATATAAAGGAGTACAATGTCGGACACACATTCCATTTATAAGCTCGTTCTAGGTCTGAACGAAACTGGAGATACTCTCGTCCCGTATGTCCAGTACGTAAAGGAGGTACCCGCATATCCGTTCAATCAACATGTTCGTTTGGACAATGACCATGACCCTTAAATTGGGAGCAAGTCAATTCAGGGTCTCAATCGCTGTCCACTCGATGGGAAGATTGGCGGTCTTCAATCGCCGCCTTCCAAACTTCGATTCTTAACGTCGTTTGATTACTTGGAATGAGATTAAACTCGGACTTTCCAAATAATTCTCGTATATATATAAAATGAAAATCCTTTCTTACCGTTAATATTGTTTTATAATGATTAATCCCTATTTTTAATTAATTAAAATAATTAAATCTTTATTTAACGACGCCTTGGGTCAATGGCCGACCCTGGCGCTGTTTTCAACCAATTTTGTTTTTCACATTTCTCAAAATCTAACCGTTGGATCTTAACGCAGTTTATATCGTTGGAAAGATCTTCCCAAGACGGTCCTAATGTTTTCAGTTTTGGGAAAATTCGACGGTCAGATCTTTTGGTATAGTCGTTTAAAGATACGATTTCAAAACGCGAACTACCGCGCTCGATTCGTTTAATTTTAATTACATATATATAAATATATAAATATAAAACGTTTAACTTTTTATTTACATAAAAAAAATGTAAATTCTATTACAATATCCAATTTCATCCTTTTATTCTTCCATTCCTTTATTTACATGAAAAATGTAATATTATAATTCAATGATGAATTCTTTCTTTTATTTCTTTTATTTACATTAAAATGTAAATATAACTCAACGTTGAATTCTACCTTTTGCTTCTTTATTTACATTAAATTGTAAATTATAATTCAACGATAAATTCTTCCTTTTATTTCTTTATTTACATTAAAATGTATCTATAACTCAACATTGAATTCATTCTTTTAATTACACTGTAAAATCTCCTTTTTAATTACATTAAAAATGTGATTAACAATACGGTGAAAAATTCTATCTTTTTAATATTACAACAAAAATGTAATTTGCATTGCATTGTCAAATCATTCTTTTTCATTACATTAAAAAATGTAATTATCATTACGATGAAAATTTCTATCATTTTTAAATTACATAAAAATGTGCTTTTGATTACAATGCTCAATTCTTCTTTTTAATTACATTAAAAATGTAATTAACACTACATGTCTAATCTTGCTTTTTAATTTGCAATGTAAATTTTATACTTTAATTACACATAAAAATGTAATTTTATTGACTATGAAAATTTTTATTCTTTCATTACATATAAAAATGTAATTTTATTTACAATGCAAGTTCTTCTTCTTTAATTACATATAAAATTGTAATTTTGTTTACTAGGCAAATTCTTCTTCTTTAATTACATATAAAAATGTACTTTTATTTACAATGTAAATTCTTACTCTTTAATTACATATAAAAATGTACTTTTAATTTACAGTGTAAGTTCTACTTCTTTAATTACACCTAAAAATGTAATTCCCTTTACAAAGTAAATTCTCATCCTTTAATTACATATAAAAATGTACTTTTATTTACAATGCAAATTCTTACTCTTTTAATTACATATAAAAATGTAATTTTGATTACACCGTCAAATTCTACCTTTTAATTACATTAAAAATTAATATTATATGTCAAATCTTGTTTTTCAATTTACAAGGTAAAATCCTATTCTCTAATTACATATAGAAATGTAATTTTATTTTCAATGCAAATTCTCATTCTTAATTTACATATAAAAATGTAATTTAATTTTACATGTAAATTCCTTTTCTTTAATTACATGTGAAAATGTACTTTTCTATGCGGTATAAGTTTCATGTCTTTAATGTAATTTTCTATGCGGTATAAATTTCATGTCTTTTAATTACATATAAAAATGTAATTTTCTATGCGGTATAAATTTCATGCCTTTTAATTACATATAAAAATGTAATTTACATTACGGTGCAAATTTCATGTCTTTTAATTGCATATAAAAATGTAATTTACATTACGGTGCAAATTTCTATCTTTTAATTACATTAAAAAATGTAATCTTTTTATTTCATTTCTAATTACATTCAAAAATGTAATCTTTTTATTGTAATGTTTTCTTTCTTTTATTATATTATAAAAAAATGTAACCTTTTCTTTGTTATAGAAAAATGTAATCCTTTCTTTCTTTCTTTTATTACATTCTAAAAAAATATAACATTTCTATTCTTCTTATTACATTCTAAAAACGTAATTTTTCTATTCATTTCATTCATGCATTTTCTAATCAAAATATTGCTTAGACATAACATTATCAAACAAAATGTTATTTTTAATTTTGACCCAATATCTTCCCATAAAATGATAGTTCTATTTAAACATAACATTTTGTATACTCCTAATGACAATTAAAAGAAGTATTTATTTTGTATAACATGTTCAACATTTCAAATGTCAAAATAAAAAGAGGTATTTATTTGCATACATGTTTTCTATTTTTCTAATGACAAAATAAAAAGAGTATTTTGTTTACATACATATTTATAATTCTAATGACCAAATAAAATGACTATTCTTACTTGTACACAAACCCAATGTTTAATTCGACAAATAAAATTGAATATTTTATTTGTACCCTAATTCGATGTTACATTTGCCCAATAAAATGGAATGCTTTTATTTGACACAATTTAATGTTACATTTGACAAATAAATATGTAAACTATTCAATGTTAAAATTGACAAATAAAATGACTATTTCTATTTATATACAAATCCAATGTTAACATAACAAGTACGAATGATATCTTTTATAACAATTCTAGTTCGACATAAAACGATATTTTTATGACAATTCTAGTTCAACACAAAAACGATATTTTCATATTTGATAACAAATATCCACAATTTCATTGCATACAATTTTATCAAACAAGGCACACCAAACAGCATCCATCAATCTAGATCAAATCACGTAAAATATCAAACTGAACTTAACAGCGGATCTGATTTCTAACATGATCAGAAATTAATAAATTTTAATTAATAAAAATAAAGAATTCTCACCGAAAGCTTTCCACTTTGACAAAAATAAGACGAAATCTAAATCTTTTTTGGTCAAATCCATGTTGTAGATCTTGGAAATACGGTTCCAACGCAATTCAGTTTGCTGAATTCTGATCATCTTTCCATTTGGTCGTTCATCCTCTGATCCAAGGGCCGATACTGCTCCTTCTTCATCGCTCTTTTTTGGACCATTTTGAACCCATTCATTGTTCCTCAATTTCATTATTGCACACTTGGACAATCGCATGAAATCGAAGAGGATATTAATCAAAACTTCTTTTAAATTTTTTCATGGAGTGATTTGGTTGGAATCCTCTTTCTTTCTTTTTTTTTTTTGAGGGAAAGAAAAGAACAAAATGGTGGCTGCTCATTTTTGTTTATAGAGAATAAAGGAAGCGGAGTATGCTAAGGTCTAGAATTAGAGAACATTAATAGAGAAAATTGCAAAGAAGAAACAAAATAATAAGGAAGGGAATTGAGAAGGATACCTTATTTATTTCTCTAAGGTGTCCCTTCATATTAGGTAGGTTACGAAGTAAATAAATTTATTGACTAAGCACAAGGTGTCACTCTTCTCAACTTTTATTTATTATTCTAAATTCAAAAGAAAAATTACAAAGGGAAAAATGATAACAAAAAGAAATGAATACATGATTTGTTGTCTGAGGCTGACTATATGAAAGTCGTATGACTTTTTAAATTTCAAAATACCTAAAAATAAGTATCATAATTTATGCAACATATTATATTGGACTGAGCATGAGGTAGCGTATTTATTTCTTATTCAAAAATAAAAATAAAATAAGAAACAGAAAAATGGGAAAGTACTCAATGCATAATTATAAATCAAATGAGGAACCCCTAATTGATATCCTTAACTACTATATACAAATTTATATTCATTTATTTTCTTTTCATACAAACATAAGCATGTGTTTCTCTTTTTAAAACAATCAATCACATTTATTTTCAATTTTTTTCTAAAGGATTCCAATTGAGGTTCTAACATTAAATTCAAAAATAGATTATAGGTACTGGGAAGATAATCGAAGGTTGTATTCTACCTATACTAATTCAAAATTATTTTAAAATTACGATACACAAACAATAGGTACAATTTCTAATTTAATAAAGGTTTCATCGTTATTGCAACCAACATATCTAAAATACATATCCATATTGTTAAACATTTACTGTTATGATTGTTGCACTTATTATCTTAATTCAACCTACGTCATTAATAGGATTCCAGGTATTTATTTATTTTGGAAAAGTTTTTCTTTAGTTGATTACTCCAGAATAAGGTAATAATTAGAAAATTTGTGTGTTGATTAAATAAACACTTATTTCTTTTTCAAAATTGAAGGAAACGATTCATTGTTCAAGTGGGAAAGAGATAAGGAATAACACATGCAATATTTTTAGGAAAGGATAAATAAATAAAAGAATAAAAGAATGTGTCAATTTTGAAAGAGTGGAATGGTGCAGTATTAATGAAACAACGAAGAGCGGAGGACATTAAAAACAAATGCAGTTATTCACATGTAATCCTGTTCCAAATTCTTAAACGTTACATTTTGAACAAATAGGGAAAGAATTAAAGATGATAGACAAAGATATATACATGTATGTATTGGAATTTATTTCATCTGTAATGAACACATTATTTCCAAACAATCTTTCAGCAAAAATTAATAAAATCCATTAATAATATCATAAATTTTATTTAAGACCAATTTATATTCAATAATTTAATTTAAATAATTTTTTCCCTGAGTTTGTTTTAAATCAAATAGTATATAAAACTAATTTTAAAGTTATCCTCATCTTTTTATTTCATAAAAATAACCATTTTATACTCCATATTCCTCAAAATAGCTTAAATTAAAATTTAAATTGGTTCCAAAATTCCGGGTTGTTACACTTTGTCTTATTAACTTGGTTATCCTCGTTTATGTTGTCCTTCAATTCTAATTATCAAGTTTCTCTTTAACTAAGGTTTATCACTTAGTCCTCTTCAACTAAGGTTTACTTACTTAGTTATCTTTACCGTTGCTTACTTAGTTCTCTAACTAAGGTTCGTTACTTCGGTTGCCATTTTACTTAGTTTTCTAACTAAGGTTCATTACCCAGTTGCCATCATCATTATTTACTTAGTTCTCTAACTAAGGTTCAACACTTGGTTGCCTTTATCGTTATTTACTTAGTTCACTAACTAAGGTTTACCAATGAACTCAAAAATGACTTGAGTTTTCTTAATCAAACGATAGCGTCCGGGTGCTTTCCTACATTTTCAGCTTAGATTAACTTATTTCATAGTATAAGTCGTCCTATCCTTCTGGTCTTGTATTGCATCTTAAGTCATAATCTTCCGTTGTCCCTAGGACAAGTTTACCTATTATTTAATTTTACATTACCACAACTCTGGTTTATAATAGGTAGTTATCATTCCCAATTACTGTGTTGGTTAAGTTTGTCTATATGTCAAGTTTTACTTAACCCTACCTTCCCGCTCATGCATTAATCGTATATTCCACAAATTTGGTTAAGTGTTGTCTTTCAATTCATATTGACTTAACCCACCCACACATCATGTCAAATTGGTTAAGTGTTGTTAACCTAACCTTACCATACTAGCATGTGTCATTAGCATTAACCGATTATTAATGCACCAACCTCTCACATTAGACCTATTGTTGCGGTTGCTGGATGTGCCGGGCGGTTCCGGGCAGTCTTACACCACAACTCAATCTAACCTCGGGTTTAAGCGAGTTATGACTAACTTCTCACATTAGACCCTATTGTTTGCAGCTACTGGATATGCCGGGCGGTTCCGGGCAGAATTACACTGCAATCTCATTCCAACCTCGAGTTAGTCGTGTTTCATCTTTAGCCAATTAACAATTTTTATGAGAACGTTAAGCATCAATTTCAGGTTATGAGTTAGGTTTCATAATCACAAAAGAGGTCTCATAATCGCATAAGCTAAGTTTTATTCGTTCCTTTATCAACTTAGGATTCTTACCTTTAGATTCGTTTTTCCCAAAACCCAAAATTTAAACTTATAGCTTAAAACCTAAATCCCGCAATATTAGATTTGAAATAAATCACTTCTTCCCAACCCCAGTCCATATTCAATAATTCCAATTAAATTTACACAATTTCAGGTTAACATCATAAATCAGAATTCATAGTTGTGCACTATTCAGCAAAGATTCATGTTTCCAAAACATATCCGAAGATTCATTATTGAAATACGCTCCAAAATTCCCAATTCAAACTTTATTTCATTGAATAATCCTAATATACAATTCGCCAATTGTCCCAATATTTGCAATAATAATTGTTATGCCACAATCCCCAAATTACAGATTATATTCCTCGATTGCATAAAATAAATTATGCCCCAATATTCCCATATTTCACTCGTACGTATGTATAATAAGATTTCGTCTAGGTTCGAGATAACCTAGATGCAAAAATAAAAAAAGGGAAGGAGAATAAAAGGACAATTATTATAACATGAATCTTGAATTGAATTTATAACTGGGGAATGACGAACGATAATAATACTATTATGCAACAAGTTTATTGTAATTCCACTCACCTTGCTTTTCATCTTCAATTCATGGATTTGATTTAACTTTGATTGATTTTATGCCCCAATCCATAGATCTGATCTATCTTTGATTTCTTTGTGCAGCGTAAGTTGTGAATCTGAATTTCTCCTCCTTGCGTAGTGTTAACTGCAGATCTGAATCCCTTTTTCTCTTTAATTTGGAGGTTGTCTTGATTCTAAACTTTTTATTTTTAAGAATAGATGTTTTGAAGAGAAAAGGGGAAGAAAGTGAACCTAGAAATCTCTTGGAGAAGAAGAATTTGAGTTAGAACAGAGCCATGGCGTCGCCATAGGCTTGGGTGAAGGGAAAAATGGGTTAAGGGTCATTATGTAGCTGTTTAGTCAACGTATCAGGTCAGAAATCGCGTCCAGGTGCAGAAAATGAATTCTACCCAGATTTGGGGGGAGATCGACCCCAAGTCGACCTGTTTTAGGGGACTTGGTATAGGTCGACCTCTAGGTCGATCTATCTGGGTTATTTTACCATTTAATTACTGAATTTCTCTTGAATCTTTTGAAGGCCATAATTCTTCCATACGGAGTCCGATTTTCGAAAACTTGGACTCTATTCCAAGCAGAATTCTGAGATGAACGCAATGGTGATGTCCATTTTACTTAGTTCCTGATATTTAAATTTAGTATCCTTATTTTATTATCTTTTCCGTTACGCACACTATTATCGAATTAATTTTTCCTTCTCTTCCGTATATTAATTAATTTTCATTATACGTCACCATTATTTATCTATCTATGAATATACACAAATTTGTACATTTTTAATTTAAAAATGCGGGGTGTTGCATTCTCCCACCCTTAAAGAATTTCGTCCCCGAAATTCGACAATAGTAAAATAGATAATCCCTCGTAATATCCATCCATCAAGTGTGCATCCAATTGTTGCAAACATTGTGCACATGCACAAATTGAGATACATCATAGTAAAGTATGTATGCCTAATTAGGATCCACCTATATGTATGCAAATTTTAAAAACTCTTTCAAAACATGATGCTCACATCCTAAATATACTTGCAGTTCTATATGAATGCAATATTCTTGAAAAATCAAAATACTTTTCATCCAAGTTTTCCTATACTCTTATAGAATAAGAGCATAGGTCACCCAATTGTCGCATCCAAAACCCTACTACCCATCAATAAATTCGAAATTTAGAAAAAAACTAGTTTTCCAAATTCGATTTCTTTATGTTTCGAAAAGGTACAAAACGGAAAAATTCACATCCTCCGTTTTTCTTTTCTAATCGTACTTGGATTTTTATATGACTATTCGATGAACATTTCCTATTTTCCTATCCATGCATAACCACATAAGAAAATTTCTTCTCTTTTTCAACTTATCTTGGAAAAATTTCATATTTATTTATCTTTTTCTTAAGATTTTCATTTTCTTTTCCCATCACATTTGTTGTCTTGCTGGATTTGTTGTTTTCTTTTTAGTTAGGCTAGTTTCTTTCTTAGCTTATTTGACTTAATCAAATTACTTAAGTTTATCATTTTCAAATAAGCCTTTTCGTTTTCAACTCAAACAGCATCCTACACAGCTACTACTATGGGCCAAGAATCTTAGGACTTTGTCATCTCAGACTATTGCGAGTCCACACAACAGGATCTACCCACTTTTTTGCCCTTTACTGCTTAGTAGTCACTACTAGTCCTTGCTGTGTATTACTAGCCTATCCTTTTTCTTTTTCTCAAGCAACAAACCTAGGTTTCTCAATGCTTATGCATTCTACGGGAAATTTTCCATTAGTTTTGTAACAACCCGAATTTTTAACAATGTGTAAAGATAAGAATCAAGGCAGAATTTAATATTAAAATTTGAATCAAGGGAAACGGGCTAAGCCATTGCGTTCGTCTCGGAAAAATACGCGAAATAGAGTCCGAGTTTTCGAAAACCGGAGTCCGTATGACCTAGTTATGGCCCATGGAAGTTTTCAGAAAAATCCAAGTTCAAAAACAGTCCGAAAATCAAATCTGGAGCCAAATAAGACTGGGCGGGAAAATTCCCGCCCAAGCCCCAGGTCGACTGGGGTGTCGACTGGGGAGTCGACACGCCAAGGGGGCAGGTCGACTGCCCAGTCGACACGGGTGTCGACCTGGGTGGTCCGACCACTTTGGCATGGGTGCACCTGCTTGGCCTTGTGCTCTGTTCTGATGGCCAGTGATGGATTTTGAGGGTTCAGATCTATCCTAGGGTTAATCTAAGGGCCTAAACTAGTCCTAATCTCTATAAAAACACCCCTAAGCCTACCCTAAACCCTCACAAATCACTCATGCCACGAAGTGCTGCCCAAATGCCAAGTGATCATGGCCTCCATCTCCAATTCCTAGAGACTATGCATTCAAATCAGATTCAAATCAAAAGGTGCAAGCTTTCTACACCAAATTGAGGAGAGATCAACGTTGCTACGCAAATTTCATGACGATTCTTCAACAAAGGAGCCACCTTTCTTCGTCAAGACGATTCGTGATCTTTCCCTAAGCCTCGCTATGTAAGTTCTAGCTACTTCTAGATCTAAACGGTAGTTTTAATGATGGCATGGAATAAAACGAGATTAAACTAAGTATGCTAGCCTATATGAACCTTGTCATGTCTCTTTTGCTTGAACCTATGACTTTAGGCTATGTTTAGTGACTAAATCAAGTTACTCATGTTGCATTGGACTTAGTTTTCCATGCAAGATTGAACCTTTACTTGTGGGATGTTGGGATGAACACTTGGAACCACTTTGACTTGTGAAATATGTGCATGAACATGACTTGGGGCTTATGCATATAAATGAACGCAAACCCCTTATGATATTATGCATGCTTGGGACCAAAACCCCTTATGATACTTTGCATGCTTGAGGACAAATCCTTTATGATATTATTCATGTTTGTGGCCAATCCCTTTATGACATCGTGCATGTTTAGAGGCCAATATGCAATATGCTAGTTATGTGAACACCTTTGCCTCAATTTTCACCATGTTTAACTTGTGATTCATCTTTGCCATCTTGTACCCATCTTTGTCATATTATCCCAAATATGTTGATTCGCTTTCATGTGCGTTGGGGACACGCTTTGGGTAGTTTAGGCAAACTTGAAAATTGGCTATGATCTTGACATGAAATTACATGTAACATGTAATGATAAATAACGTGAATATGACACGAAAACTTGACATGGGGCTACATGAAAACATGGACTTAAAAAGGGGTCTGAATTTGACATGAACATGACACGTAGAAAAACATGGGAGTGGCCAACTCGAGGTTGGGTTGAGTTTGTAGCATAAACCTGCCCGGACCCGCCCGGCAAATCCAGTGGCTACAAACAATAGGACCCAATGTGGGTAGTTGGTCATGTCGTGCTTAAGACCCGAGGTTAGACTAGGTTGTGGTGTAAAACTACCCGGACCCGCCCGGCTTAACTAGTAACCACAACAAGGTCTAATGTGAGAGGTTGAGAGTGCATTAATTAAATTAATGTCACATGATAAGGTTAAGTAAATTTGACTAATGACACTTAACCGATATGACATGAATGGGTAGGTTAAGTGAAACCAGACTTGATTTTTTTTTAATGATACTTAACCGTAAAATACAGTTAGGGGATGGGGTTAAGCTAATCCATACTTAACTAATCCGACTTGGTAATTAGATGAGGTTAAGTAACTTAGACTTAACTAATCTAAACACGGTAATTAGATGGGGTTAAGTAACCTACACTTAACTAATCTAAACACGGTAATTCGATGGGGTTAAGTTAAACACTTAACCAATCTAAACTTGGTAATTCAATGAGGTTAAGTAACCAATACTTAACCAACTTAACATGATAATTTAATGGGGTTAAGTAACTTATACCTAACCAATTATACATGATGATTTAATGAGGTTAAGTAACCTATACTTAACCAATCTAATATGCGGACCTGATAGGGTTAAGTCACAAGACCTTTTAAATATACTTAACCATTGTAATACGATTAGTGGATGGGGTTAAGCTAACCCATACTTAACCAATCCGACTCGATAATCTGATGGGATTAAGATAATCTATGCTTAATCAATCTAACACGATAATCTGATAGGGTTAAGACAAACAAATACTTAACCAATTTGACTTGATAGGGTTAAGTCATGAGCTTCTTGGTATACTTAACCAACTTGTAGGGCTAAGCCTTGAACTTAAATATTTAGCCAATCTTAACATGATTCGTAGGCGGGTTAAGTCATGAACTTGAATGACAACACTTAACCCATTAGACAAAACCCTAGCTCAGGGGACTAGGTTGAAAATCGTAGTTAACAAGGATAGCGGGAAGAGAAGCTAAGTGGTAAACCTTAGTTAAGGATAACTAAGTAATAATTCTTAGTCAAGGAAATTGGACCAGTTCACAGATAGATGAGTAACCCGATATGGTAGGTCATCGCTTGAACACATGTGGAGGAGCGAATTATCTGACTTAGATAAAGGCTCCAACGAACTGGGTGACGAAGCGGTAGCTTCGAGGGACGTGAGGATACTCTTGGTGTCCCTCTGTGAGGTTGCAGATGATCCGCCTGGGCTCACAAGAGGTTAAGGTCTGTGGTAGAAGAACCAAGAGTATGCCTTGGTTGCTATGCGAGCGACCTAAAGACTGGGATGGATTAGCGTGGAGTCGACGATTCTTGTTTTTGCCCTGGATAGCGCGTCGTCGACTACCTACCATCTTAAGTTAATTGTGTATGTACGGAAAGGCAGAGAACTCCCAACAGACCATATACTTGCTATCGAGTTATGGGTGAGGTTGGCCAATAGGAAAGTGGGGCTATAGTGGGGCCGGGATGTAGTTCTCATACATGATTTTTCTTGGATTGCCTTTCAGTAGTTGAGGGAGGGGTCACGTGGGACCATATCCACAGATACAAAAACAGACCTAGATATCTGCATCGGCAGATGACTTAAAGCTCCCGACCGAGTTCCGTATTTTTTGATTTCCCCTGGCACGGAACTCGGATGGCACATTGAGATACATGTGCGTCTAGACATGGAAAACGATTCACGATACTTACGTGGGATAAAGGGCGTGGTTGACGGGTGGCATAATCCCTAGTGGCCCTAGGTGGCTTGAACCCAAACCGAGACACGGAAACGTTCATTAGGTAGCATAATCCCTAGTGGTCTTGGGTGGCATAAATCTTAAGTGAACACGCGATAGTTCATGGTAAGAAAACATAACCAGATCAAGGATAGCAGTCCAAAATAACTTCAAGGATAAAATGGTACTACGTTGAGGTGGTATAGATTTACATGGGAAAGCCCGTACGGCCTACGGCAAAGGACTGAACTTATACATGGAAAGAAACATACAAGTTGGGAAAACCTACATATGCTATATATTAGGTTGACATTGACCATTACATGACATTGGGCAAGGGACATCCATAGTTAACACATGACGTGGGTTGGGATACTAGTACGAGAGGTGCAGAGTAAATATACATGATAAATACCTTGGGATGTTATACATGATAGATACCGTGGTAGGTTATACATGATAGATACCTTGGGATAGTATACTTGATAGAAACCTGACGATGTGATACCTTGATTTATCTTGACACCGTATTTTATCATGATACCTTAGTTTATCTTGCTACAGTAGTTCATCCAGTTATCTTGGTTTAGCTTATCTATCTTGTCGTCATCCTTATGTTTACTTTCAGTTTATGCATGTCATGTTACCTTTACCTGTTTTTATACTGGAAGTAGATAGGACTTACCAGTCTTTATGACTGACCCCGTTTTGTTTCGCCTCTTTGTCTTCCGTTCCCCCCCCCCAGGTTTTCAGGGAGGAAACACTGTTATTTAGTTCGGACTTCCTCTGCTTGAAAGTCATCATGCATGGCTTGGACTTTTCTTGGCTATGGCTACCTTACTGTTTTACTTGGGAAATAATTTATGAAATGGTTTATGCTTCTTTACTATTGCAAGACAGGTTTTGATGTATTCTGATGTAAAAGGCTTTTGACCTTACTATTTTATAAGGTAATGAAATTTGCTTTATGTAATGACCCGAAAATCCGGTCCAATTTGAGCTGACTAAATAACACAAGTCCAACCCCAAATTGCACTGAAAATTCAAGAAATTAATAGAAAGAAGATAGAGGGTGAGGATAGATAAGATAGAACTAGTAAAATAGAAGAAGAAGAAGAACATCATCATCAGAGTAACCACGAATCTCACAGCGGAACGAATAAAATATAACATAACTTTTGAAATACAAACAGTATATGTATACAATAACATTTCAGAGTACAAAACTTACAACAACAGCGGAAATAATACTAGCTATAGAATCTTGAAGCCTCCTGCTCCAAGCTCTCCAATGTATCTGCAAAATCCTGAACTACTTGACTGCCCATACAAATTTAGGCACCCAAGAGTTTAGGTAAAACAAAACAAAGTAAACTCTGGGTCAGTCATGGGGCTGGTATGAGTAAAATAGTTTAAAACAGTTTGAACAAGTAAACGATATCTCATAAGACCACGCCGTATAACGGAACGGGTTTTCCCTTATGAGAATCCAAAATATCTTTATATCAAAAACCTTTTGATATTATAATAATGTCTATCAACCACAATATAATAACCATCTAGCAGAAACGCTTTCATCTCACGTTCTACATATAGTATACAATCAAAACCGCAAGCATGTATTGGGTAATGGATTTCCAACTATGACAAGGTATGGAACCACCTTCCGATCAGTGTACTCTAGGAACGATACGCTGGAGTTCAACAAGAACATCTTGCAACTCAGCCACACATGACCGACCACTCATTTCGCTTGAGTGTATCGAATGTACATCACCAACGGTTGGGATCAACAACCGTTTCCCGTATATATATGGGACAGCATTGATAGATTAAAGAAGCAAATGAATATTCTCTAGATAGGTGATTATACACCCTACTTCGGTGCGACCGACCTAGCCATGCTACCTGCCCGATTTTTGTCATTTACCGGATGTTGAGGCCAGAGGTTATGATTTCTTTCCATTCATTGATAACACGATCACTTTGAATGCCACATTATCAAATCCGTTAATCATTAATTGGTTTACACAAATATTCTGGATGTTATGCTAAGGGAATAAATCCGTTGCAACCATATATATTTATACAGACCAACCCATTCATCATTGGAAATACTCTGTCAGACACTCGTCCATATACGTTCGTTCTGGGACTGAACAAAACCGAAGGCACTATTCAGTACATCCATCTTAGTCACTGTTATCTAAGACTTATACAACAGTCCTTGCACTTTACTCCGTCTTCAATTATCTTTGGCATATTCACAACGCTTTTGCCAATACAGAGTGGTTCTTTGGATAAGAATCCAACCGGTCTCTCCATATTAACAACGTTAAAATGGTCAAAAACTTCGATAGTCGGTGAGTTAACTATCAAAGAAAAACATGTCGGTGTACAAACAACGATCTAAATTCCAAATGGAATTACCGATCCAATCATCAACCATATATATATATATATATTCATATTTCCTTATTTTCTAAAATTAGAAAATATATGTTTTCAACATTGGAAAACATTTCCAATCCTCATTTATGCATCACTACCATTCCACAACTATTAGTCCCTAACTGTAAACTAGCAAGAGAACAATTCTCTAAGTATAAACCCCGAAGGCCGAAACCAACATCAGATCGATACTCAGAAAACTATTCAACCTACTAATCTCTAGCCAGTTTCTAGTTTTTGTTTAACTTCACTTCTTAATTTCTATATTCGATTAACCCCTTTTGATAAACTACGTTTGACTAACTCCTTTTGATAAACTACGTTTGATTAACTCCTTTTGATAACCTACGTTTGATTAACTCCTTTTGATAAACTACGTTTGATTAACTCATTTTGATAACCTACGTTTGATTAACTCCTTTTGATAAACTACGTTTTCCGTTACAACTATTTCCCTTTTTTTAACGTTTACTTACCGTTACAAATATTTCCTATTTACAACTTCTATTTACCGTTACAAATATTTCCTATTTGTAACTTCTATTTACCGTTACAAATATTTCCTATTTATATCGGTTTATTTGTTTTCTAAATAAATATCCCTTTATTCTATTTATTTTCTAAATAAATATCCCTTTTATATAAATACTTTCCTTTTATAAAACCGTGTTCGTTTTATAAATAATTTCTTTTTTATAAAATCCTGTGATTTTATAAAATTCCTTTATTTCAATATACATTGAAATATTCCTTTTCACAACTCAGGGTTTCTTATGATATGTAAAATATCGAATAACAATGATTAATATCATTCTAACACACATAATCCAGAATAGATTATATAACACATCATATAACACAATATATGAAAACAGTAAAATAATTGTTGAGGAATCCAGCCGGATTCCTCCAACCTATCTCCCTGCATCCACAGATGTTACACAGTATAATATATATCATATTTCATTTTGAAATGAAATATCCTGCTGTACAGAACCATATTTGATTAACAGTACATAGATTAACTATAACTACGTTTTCAATCAAATCTATTTAGCAGTCCAGTTTAACAATCAATATACAACAGTCAATAAATAAAGTACAATTTATATTAAAATATAAATTGAGGAGAGTTAGTGAGTTTTACTCACTTTGGCAGTTTATCGTTAAAGAACGATAAACTGTTATTTGATTTGAATCAAACAATTTATTTTGCCATAAATTCATACGAGCTCTAATCCACTTCTAGTCAGCTTCGTTGTGAATCTCTCGTCCATACGGTCCCAACGCAACTTACGGTTCGTAAATCTGATATCGTATGACGAAGATATGAATTTTTGAAGTTATTATACCATATTGAATTTAATTAAAACTAAATAAATTAGCCATTTGGGCTTTAACCTTATTATCGGCCCACTCCACTCTTCAGAAGCCAAAACCCGGTTGAATTCCTTCTTCCCCAATCTCCTGATAAAACCGTGGCACCCTGCTACTCCACAAGTCCTTGCCGATCTTTGATCCTAAACCGAACCTTCATTGTTCAAAAATTCTTAAGACCGAAAACACCAACCACATCTCCATCAAGTCCTTTTCAATTTGGTATACCCCATAATCAACTCGCAGGCCATTAGCCAAAGCCGACTGCAGCTCCGCTCAACGTGATCTACAGAGAACCTCGACATCTTTTGTTCCCGTTTCTACCCCTTCGCACCCCTCTCTTCTCCTTCATTTCTCTTTACCTTTCCTGACTTCATGCCTGCACGCTTCCCACTACCATTTGAAATGCCAGATATCCCACGCTCATTCAAACAAAGGACACCACTGCTTCTTTCTCCTGAAACCAACGCCTGTAGCCTTCATCTCCCCTTTAAAAACCCACGCTCCTACCAGTATTCCTCCACTTCGAAACTTCTGGAGCACACAGTGAACCACGGAAAAACATATCACCAAACCGCCTCACCAAAAAGGATAGCTACCGGCCCTCCGCTCACCATCACCACTGAAACCGCTACACCATACGTACTTGCCAACACTTCCAGTACCTCAAACCATGCTCGAACCTTCACACATCACTCAAAGCTGCTCCCATTTCCAAGGATTCAAAGAATATTGAGTTTAGATCTTAACGGTGGAAGATTTTCTTTTACGGTTTGTTTTTGCTGAGAACAACAAATGACGGCGGCGCACAAATGTTTGCTGACCGAAATGGATAATTAGGTCTTAAGGCTTGTGTATTTATATTGTGATGAAACTTCATTGTTAAGTTTGCACTCTGCCGTGATGTATCAAAATGATTTGATCATACAGTCTCTGTCCTGATGTTTAGTGTAGGTCGGCAGAACATTATTTAAATGGAGAGGGGACGTGTATTAAGTGGGACGTGCATTGAATGGGACGTATGGGACAAAGGATGTAGTAGCACATTTAAGTGGAGAGGAATTGTGGCAGACGTGGCTAGGATATGCTATTTAGATAAGGAGGAATTTGGACCATTTACTTTATTTAATTATATAATACTTAGTCATGAAGTACCACTTAAAACTCGTTCATACGATCTCTGTTTTTGACAAACTAAGTCAATCCTAGCATAGAAAAATATTCCGGATCCAACGGGACAGGTTTCGTCGAATTCCGACATCGTTTGTGAAAATTCCTTAGAAAATATCGATGAAAAACACCGAGTATTAATTCATTATAATTACAGAAAAAATCCTAAAAATATGAGGCCTTGACGTTTCACTAGACCTCTTCCTACGGTTTCGTATGAAACTTGTTTCGTTGAATTTCGAGTTCGTTTGACCAGTTAACCATTCAGTTCAGTTTTGTTTTAAGTTAAAAACATAGTGTACCGTACTATGAAATATTCTGTTCACGTAGAGGCTGTTATGAACAGAAACAAAAATAGCATTGAAATGAGTAATGTGCTCTGGTCCCAAAAATGTAATAATATCGGTAGATGAACTCATATTGTGAAACCCCGAAATGTCAATACAGGGTGCCAAATACTCCAAATAAAAAGTTGCTTATTAAATTAATTAAAAATTACCATAAATTTCTAAAAATTAAATTATCACTATTTCCCAAAAGAACCTTGTTTAAATTCACAACCGATATTCAAATATATTTGAATAACCGTTATGGCCACAAACGAATATACCGCTGTTTTTCTGAATATTTGATTTGGACATAAATCAAAATCTACACGACGAAATCCTGATTTTTCTCTTCCACTAGAAAGATATACTCCACCAGCTCCACACGTTTCTTGTTTCATAGAAATCCGGCTTAAAACGGATCCTGTACACTCAGTTGAAGTTCGTATCGCCACATTACGAACTGCAGCGCCATTTCGAGCTCGATTTTAGTTATAATATAATTATACGTTCTAACATCGTCGATTAAATAATATATTCGTTATTTAAATAATTAAATAAGTTAATTATTACACCGTCAAATATCCGGGTCATTACATTCTTCCCCACTTAAAAATAATTTCGTCCTCGAAATTGCTAAGTTAGAGGACGACCCTATCTACTGAGTAAATATTTATCGGTTTACCCTTTTACTTCAGTTTCAACTGAACTAATTAATATAGACTAAAATATTAATTCCTTCCGACTAAACTAAATTTTCAAAAATTCTGAAAATTTTCTAACGCTTAAATTTTTCGGAAAATTTCGCCATAACCTCCTTTGTACAGCCCTATCGGTAAAACCATAACTCGCCTCTCTAGGCCTTCTCCAACCCAAAAGAAAATCAAAACGCCAAGCGGCTTGCCAAATCGGCTCATAAATTCCAACTTATATGAAATATAAACTTGTACCTTTTTGCTGACCATATCATTATACCATTCCCATTGGTTATCAACTTTGCATATACCATGCCATTCCAATCAAACTCCAATCAGTTTAATCTCATCTAAATCATTTGGTTATATCCAAGACAAATTTCATTCAAACTCCAATATCAATTTCAAACCCTTGACTTATCAACTCAATTTTTTATTCCTGATTACATTTAACTTTGTCTAAGTTAAATTTCAAATTTATTTATTCACTTTCAATATTTTAATCCATTTAACTTCATAAGTTAAATTTTAATTCCAGAATTTAAATTCCTGGGTTTATTTCAAATCAATTTGAAACCATAATACCAATTCAAAACCTTTGAATATCTAAACACTTGTTTTCCTTAAACAATTCAAAAACACAACGTTTGGTAGTAATCCGTCACTTAGAACTCGAAAATGAACACTGATGATGTGGCCACACTCATCAGGGTTATTTCCCAGTTTATCGAAGTGAGTTCAATACTATAACACTTCCAATTTGAAAAAAAATTCAAAATCTCCCAGGAACTTAAAATTTCCTTATTTTAATTCCTAATCCTGATTTAATTTCAGATTTAATTCATCTTATTTCATATACTTTACTTATGTGAATTCTGATTAGTTATCTATAACCATTTCGCCTTTTTATAATCTCATCTGATTATAATAACAACCAACACAACCAATTATATTAGGTTAATGTCAAAACATATCATGTTGGTTCATCGTGTTCGAGTGTTTAGAAACCCCTATCGATATTGTGGTGCCCCACCATCGACCAGAATTTATAAGCCACTCAACCAATAAAGCTCCACAATATAGAACAAATTTTTATATTAGATAACAAATACGTTCACTCGTATATATACACTCAACTCAATCTAGGGTATTACTAACCCCATCTCTACTGAGTAACGCCACAGAGCCAAGGTAATTCGCTTAACTTAAGCTCTGATACCAACTGTAATGACCCGAAAATCCGGTCCAATTTGAGCTGACTAAATAACACAAGTCCAACCCCAAATTGCACTGAAAATTCAAGAAATTAATAGAAAGAAGATAGAGGGTGAGGATAGATAAGATAGAACTAGTAAAATAGAAGAAGAAGAAGAACATCATCATCAGAGTAACCACGAATCTCACAGCGGAACGAATAAAATATAACATAACTTTTGAAATACAAACAGTATATGTATACAATAACATTTCAGAGTACAACACTTACAACAATAGCGGAAATAATACTAGCTACAGAATCTTGAAGCCTCCTGCTCCAAGCTCTCCAATGTATCTGCAAAATCCTGAACTACTTGACTGCCCATACAAATTTAGGCACCCAAGAGTTTAGGTAAAACAAAACAAAGTAAACTCTGGGTCAGTCATGGGACTGGTATGAGTAAAACAGTTTAAAACATTTTGAACAAGTAAACGATATCTCATAAGACCACGCCGTATAACGGAACGGGTTTTCCCTTATGAGAATCCAAAATATCTTTATATCAAAAACCTTTTGATATTATAATAATGTCTATCAACCACAATATAATAACCATCTAGCAGAAACGCTTTCATCTCACGTTCTACATATAGTATACAATCAAAACCGCAAGCATGTATTGGGTGATGGATTTCCAACTATGACAAGGTATGGAACCACCTTCCGATCAGTGTACTCTAGGAACGATACGCTGGAGTTCAACAAGAACATCTTGCAACTCAGCCAGACATGACCGACCACTCATTTCGCTTGAGTGTATCGAATGTACATCACCAACGGTTGGGATCAACAACCGTTTCCCGTATATATATGGGACAACATTGATAGATTAAAGAAGCAAATGAATATTCTCTAGATAGGTGATTATACACCCTACTTCGGTGCGACCGACTTAGCCATGCTACCTGCCCGATTTTTGTCATTTACCAGATGTTGAGGCCAGAGGTTACGATTTCTTTCCATTCATTGATAACACGATCACTTTGAATGCCACATTATCAAATCCGTTAATCATTAATTGGTTTACACAAATATTCTGGATGTTATGCTAAGGGAATAAATCCGTTGCAACCATATATATTTATACAGACCAACCCAATCGATCATTGGAAATACTCTGTCAGACACTCGTCCATATACGTTCGTTCTGGGACTGAACGAAACCGAAGGCACTATTCAGTACATCCATCTTAGTCACTGTTATCTAAGACTTATACAACAGTCCTTGCACTTTACTCCGTCTTCAATTATCTTTGGCATATTCACAACGCTTTTGCCAATACAGAGTGGTTCTTTGGATAAGAATCCTACCGGTCTCTCCATATTAACAACGTTAAAATGGTCAAAAACTTCGATAGTCGGTGAGTTAACTATCAAAGAAAAACATGTCGGTGTACAAACAACGATCTAAATTCCAAATGGAATTACCGATCCAATCATCAACCATATATATATATATTCATATTTCCTTATTTTCTAAAATTAGAAAATATTTGTTTTCAACATTGGAAAACATTTCCAATCCTCATTTATGCATCACTACCATTCCACAACTATTAGTCCCTAACTGTAAACTAGCAAGAGAACAATTCTCTAAGTATAAACCCCGAAGGCCGAAACCAACATCAGATCGATACGCAGAAAACTATTCAACCTACTAATCTCTAGCCAGTTTCTAATTTTTGTTTAACTTCACTTCTTAATTTCTATATTCGATTAACCCCTTTTGATAAACTACGTTTGAATAACTCCTTTTGATAAACTACGTTTGATTAACTCCTTTTGATAACCTACGTTTGATTAACTCCTTTTGATAAACTACGTTTGATTAACTCCTTTTGATAACCTACGTTTGATTAACTCCTTTTGATAAAATACGTTTTCCGTTACAACTATTTCCCTTTTTTTAACGTTTACTTACCGTTACAAATATTTCCTATTTACAACTTCTATTTACCGTTACAAATATTTCCTATTTATAACTTCTATTTACCGTTACAAATATTTCCTATTTATATCGGTTTATTTGTTTTCTAAATAAATATCCCTTTATTCTATTTATTTTCTAAATAAATATCCCTTTTATATAAATACTTTCCTTTTATAAAACCGTGTTCGTTTTATAAATAATTTCCTTTTTATAAAATCCTGTGATTTTATAAAATTCCTTTATTTCAATATACATTGAAATATTCCTTTTCTACAACTCAGGGTTTCTTATGATATGTAAAATATCGAATAACAATGATTAATATCATTCTAACACACATAATCCAGAATAGATTATATAACACATCATATAACACAATATATGAAAACAGTAAAATAATTGTTGAGGAATCCAGCCGGATTCCTCCAACCTGTCTCCCTGCATCCACAGATGTTACACAGTATAATATATATCATATTTCATTTTGAAATGAAATATCCTGCTGTACAGAACCATATTTGATTAACAGTACATAGATTAACTATAACTACGTTTTCAATCAAATCTATTTAGCAGTCCAGTTTAACAATCAATATACAACAGTTAATAAATAAAGTACAATTTATATTAAAATATAAATTGAGGAGAGTTAGTGAGTTTTACTCACTTTGGCAGTTTATCGTTAAAGAACGATAAACTGTTATTTGATTTGAATCAAACAATTTATTTTGCCATAAATCCATACGAGCTCTAATCCACTTCTAGTCAGCTTCGTTGTGAATCTCTCGTCCATACGGTCCCAACGCAACTTACGGTTCGTAAATCTGATATCGTATGACGAAGATATGAATTTTTGAAGTTATTATACCATATTGAATTTAATTAAAACTAAATAAATTAGCCATTTGGGCTTCAACCTTATTATCGGCCCACTCCACTCTTTAGAAGCCAAAACCCGGTTGAATTCCTTCTTCCCCAATCTCCTGATAAAAACGTGGCACCCTGCTACTCCACAAGTCCTTGCCGATCTTTGATCCTAAACCGAACCTTCATTGTTCAAAAATTCTTAAGACCGAAAACACCAACCACATCTCCATCAAGTCCTTTTCAATTTGGTATACCCCATAATCAACTCGCAGGCCATTAGCCAAAGCCGACTGCAGCTCCGCTCAACGTGATCTACAGAGAACCTCGACATCTTTTGTTCCCGTTTCTACCCCTTCGCACCCCTCTCTTCTCCTTCATTTCTCTTTACCTTTTCTGACTTCATGCCTGCACGCTTCCCACTACCATTTGAAATGCCAGATATCCCACGCTCATTCAAACAAAGGACACCACTGCTTCTTTCTCCTGAAACCAACGCCTGTAGCCTTCATCTCCCCTTTAAAAACCCACGCTCCTACCAGTATTCCTCCACTTCGAAACTTCTGGAGCACACAGTGAACCACGGAAAAACATATCACCAAACCGCCTCACCAAAAAGGATAGCTACCGGCCCTCCGCTCACCGTCACCACTGAAACTGCTACACCATACGTACTTGCCAACACTTCCAGTACCTCAAACCATGCTCGAACCTTCACACATCACTCAAAGTTGCTCCCATTTCCAAGGTTCAAAGAATATTGAGTTTAGATCTTAACGGTGGAGGATTTTCTTTTACGGTTTGTTTTTGCTGAGAACAACAAATGACGGCGGCACACAAATGTTTGCTGACCGAAATGGATAATTAGGTCTTAAGGCTTGTGTATTTATATTGTGATGAAACTTCATTGTTAAGTTTGCACTCTGCCGTGATGTATCAATATGATTTGATCATACAGTCTCTGTCCTGATGTTTAGTGTAGGTCGGCAGAACATTATTTAAATGGAGAGGGGACGTGTATTAAGTGGGACGTGCATTGAATGGGACGTATGGGACAAAGGACGTAGTAGCACATTTAAGTGGAGAGGAATTGTGGCAGACGTGGCTAAGATATGCTATTTAGATAAGGAGGAATTTGGACCATTTACTTTATTTAATTATATAATACTTAGTCATGAAGTACCACTTAAAAACTCGTTCATACGATCTCTGTTTTTGACAAACTAAGTCAATCCTAGCATAGAAAAATATTCCGGATCCAATGGGACAAGTTTCGTCGAATTCCGACATCGTTTGTGAAAATTCCTTAGAAAATATCGATGAAAAACACCGAGCATTAATTCATTATAATTACAGAAAAAATCCTAAAAATATGAGGCCTTGACGTTTCACTAGACCTCTTCCTACGGTTTCGTATGAAACTTGTTACGTTGAATTTCGAGTTCGTTTGACCAGTTAACCATTCAGTTCAGTTTTGTTTTAAGTTAAAAACATAGTGTACCGTACTATGAAATATTCTGTTCACGTAGAGGCTGTTATGAACAGAAACAAAAATAGCATTGAAATGAGTGATGTGCTCTGGTCCCAAAAATGTAATAATACCGGTAGATGAACTCATATTGTGAAACCCCGAAATGTCAATACAGGGTGCCAAATACTCCAAATAAAAAGTTGCTTATTAAATTAATTAAAAATTACCATAAAATTCTAAAAATTAAATTATCACTATTTTCCAAAAGAACCTTGTTTAAATTCACAACCGATATTCAAATATATTTGAATAACCGTTATGGCCACAAACGAATATACCGCTGTTTTTCTGAATATTTGATTTGGACATAAATCAAAATCTACACGACGAAATCCTGATTTTTCTCTTCCACTAGAAAGATATACTCCACCAGCTCTACACGTTTCTTGTTTCATAGAAATCCGGCTTAAAACGGATCCTGTACACTCAGTTGAAGTTCGTATCGCCACATTACGAACTGCAGCGCCATTTCGAGCTCGATTTTATTTATAATATAATTATACGTTCTAACATCGTCGATTAAATAATATATTCGTTATTTAAATAATTAAATAAGTTAATTATTACACCGTCAAATATCCAGGTCATTACACTTTACTTCCGCTGTTTTATATGTGCTGTCTTGTAATATTTCTGTGCATGTTTACCTCCATAATGCTTCACCAAACCTAGTGCATTCCCTATGTGAATGACCCTAGCGGAGGTGGGGTGTTACATTTGGTATCAGAGCAGAAGGTTACCAGACTGGGCAAAAGTTTTTAAAACCTTCTGAAAACTATTTGAGAAACCGTTTACAAAGAAGCATTTTTCAAGAAAAGTTTTTAAAGGCCATTCCCCAAAAGCCATTAGCACTATCCTTTGTTTCCTTGATTGAATCTCTTTTCCTTTCTTTCCTCCATCTGTAGTCACAGTAGTTTTAACTGCGACTAATCCTTGTCTAGCTACGAAGTGTTTTCCGTGAGATGGAGGTGGTTCTCGAGAGGCCTGTTACCGTGTTACAAGGAAGGGTAATAAGAGCAAGGATAAAGGACACGGACGTAAGGATAAGCAACTTGTTGGTATGGATTAGTCCACGAAGGAAGGCAAGGACAAGATCAACGAGAGGGCAATTGTATGCTCTCACTCCTAGCGTACCTAAGAGGGATGGTATCGTTTCTGTTAAAGGTTTAGCCTTTCTTTTCTATCATCCCGTCCAGACTTTGTTTTGATCATTGCATCATTTAAGTATGCTTCGATAGTTAAGTCTCTGTACCTTAGTACTAGCATGGTAGAAGATCCCACTTTTGTCCCAAAATCTGGTTGGAGAGTCGGTCCATTTATTCATGACTTGTTTGGAATTGAGAGTGTAAATGCCAAGTGTTGAGATTAGAAGCAATGCTTCTATTGTTGAGCTATGGATGGATTCTAGGGATGAAGTGGTTATCCATTAAGGGATGCCATTCTCGGTTTTGAAAGGAGGGTAGTTAAACTCTTAACTTGCCTTGGTAATACCCTCGAAGTCTCGTGTAACCTTATGAGTTCTGTCATGGTTAGTTACCTAGAATCTCTTGATGCATTTATCGGAAATCTCTGATCCGATCGAGTAATGTTCGCCAATAAGGCGGATGGTTCATTCTGCTTAAGCATGGGCTGTAGGAATCACCCTAGTAAGTACACTGGGCAACATAGCTGACATCGGTTGTTTTCAAGGGAAAGCTCTTCTGCGTGGAATACCTCTTAGTAGGTAAACGAGATCCAAGATTCGCTAGTGAATTGTTGGAAAGCTTGCATGAAACCATGAGTACGCAGTTATGGTTGAGCCAAGTATTTTAGAAAAGAATAAGTGAAAAAGGAACGAGAGGCGACAATGAAATGAGTTCCGACTCATAACTTGGAAATAGGAATCAAGGAGCTACGAAATCATGAAGTCAAAGGCGGTCAAGGCACAATGGAATTAAGCTCATGGAAATGCGGCTTAGACGCGTGCATCATGTCTCTTTTTAAGAGTATATCGTTGATCCCTGGTTCTCCTGTAGAGCTTGCTTGCATGCTATCGCTTGGTGGATATCCTCTCGGTCCTGTTTCTGTTGCAAACCCCGTAAGGAGTTTGTCTTGTTTATCTTCTCGATCCTATCTTGGGAACCTTAGGTAGAACTCTATGGATGTAAACATGTATTTGAAACATGTTATGATTGATATGGTTGCAAGTGGTTGCTCGTGGATGCGCGAATACACGTTAGATACTAGATCGATGCACTCACATTTTGCATTGCATATGCACAAGTATTTATACTTGTTTGAAAGTTAATGTGTTGTCATGCGGATGTTGCATATGAATGAATGTTTGTTCATGCATGTAGTACTTATATGACTAAGACTATTTGCATACATGTTGGATTCATGGCACTAAACATATTTTGCATTACAAAGATCATTCAAGCCTGATCATTAACATTAGCTAAGGAGCATATGCACACATGTTCTGCATATGTTCATATGGCATTAGAAATCGTCTAAGGACAATGGTTGCCTGTAAATGATGTTTTGAGTAGATGGATGATGGATGGTAGGATATGTTCTTCCTAACTTGGAGATTTCGGGGACGAAATCCTTAAAGGAGGGGAGAATGTAACAACCCGAATTTTTAACAACGTGTAAAGATAAGAATCAAGGCAGAATTTAATTTTAAAATTTGAATCAAGGGAAACGGGCTGGGCCATTGCGTTCATCTCGGAAAAATACGCGAAATAGAGTCCGAGTTTTCGAAAATCGGAGTCTGTATGACCCAGTTATGGCCCATGGAAGTTTTCAGAAAAATCCAAGTTCAAAAACAGTTCGAAAATCAAATCTAGAGCCAAACAAGACTGGGCGGGAAAATTCCCGCCCAAGCCCCAGGTCGACTGGGGTGTCGACCTGGGTGGTCCGACCACTTTGGCCTGGGTGCACCTGCTTGGCCTTGTGCTCTGTTCTGATGGCCTGTGACGGATTTTGAGGGTTCAGATCTATCCTAGGGTTAATCTAAGGGCCTAAACTAGTCCTAATCTCTATAAAAACACCCCTAAGCCTACCCTAAACCCTCACAAATCACTCATGCCACGAAGTGCTGCCCAAATGCCAAGTGATCATGGCCTCCATCTCCATTTCCTAGAGACTATGCATTCAAATCGGATTCAAATCAAAAGGTGCAAGCTTTATACACCAAATCGAGGAGAGATCAACGTTGCTACGCAAATTTCATGACAATTATTCAACAAAGGAGCCACCTTTCTTCGTCAAGACGATTCATGATCTTTCCCTAAGCCTCGCTATGTAAGTTCTAGCTACTTCTAGATCTAAACGGTAGTTTTAATGATGGCATGGAATAAAACGAGATTAAACTAAGTATGCTAGCCTATATGAACCTTGTCATGTCTCTTTTGCTTGAACCTATGACTTTAGGCTATGTTTAGTGACTAAATCAAGTTACTCATGTTGCATTGGACTTAGTTTGCCATGCAAGATTGAACCTTTACTTGTGGGATGTTGGCATGAACACTTGGAACCACTTTGACTTGTGAAATATGTGTATGAACATGACTTGGGGCTTATGCATATAAATGAACCCAAACCCCTTATGATATTATGCATGTTTGGGACCAAAACCCCTTATGATACTTTGCATGCTTGAGGCCAAATCCTTTATGATATTATTCACGTTTGTGGCCAATCCCATTATGACATCGTGCATGTTTAGAGGCCAATATGCAATATGCTAGTTATGTGAACACCTTTGCCTCAATTTTCACCATGTTTAACTTATGATTCATCTTTGCCATCTTGTACCCATCTTTGCCATATTATCCCAAATATGTTGATTCGCTTTCATGTGCGTTGGGGACACGCTTTGGGTAGTTTAGGCAAACTTGAAAATTGGCTATGATCTTGACATGAAATTACATGTAACATGTAATGATAAATAACGTGAATATGACACGAAAACTTGACATGGGGCTACATGAAAACATGGACTTAAAAAGGGGTCTGAATTTGACATGAACATGACACGTAGAAAAACATGGGAGTGGCCAACTCGAGGTTGGGTTGAGTTTGTAGCATAAACTTGCCCGGACCCGCCCGGCAAATCCAGTGGCTACAAACAATAGGACCCAATGTGGGTAGTTGGTCATGTTGCGCTAAAGACCCGAGGTTAGACTAGGTTGTGGTGTAAAACTACCCGGACCCGCCCGGCTTAACTAGTAACCACAACAAGGTCTAATGTGAGAGGTTGAGAGTGAATTAATTAAATTAATGCCACATGATAAGGTTAAGTAAATTTGACTAATGACACTTAACCGATATGACATGAATGGGTAGGTTAAGTGAAACCAGACTTGTTTTTTTTTTAATGACACTTAACCGTAAAATACAGTTAGGGGATGGGGTTAAGCTAATCCATACTTAACTAATCCGACTTGGTAATTAGATGAGGTTAAGTAACTTAGACTTAACTAATCTAAACACGGTAATTAGATGGGATTAAGTAACCTACACTTAACTAATCTAAACACGGTAATTCGATGGGGTTAAGTTAAACACTTAACCAATCTAAACTTGGTAATTCAATGAGGTTAAGTAACCAATACTTAACCAACTTAACATGATAATTTAATGGGGTTAAGTAACTTATACCTAACCAATTATACATGATGATTTGATGAGGTTAAGTAACCTATACTTAACCAATCTAATATGCGGACCTGATAGGGTTAAGTCACAAGACCTTTTAAATATACTTAACCATTGTAATACGATTAGTGGATGGGGTTAAGCTAACCCATACTTAACCAATCCGACTCGATAATCTGATGGGATTAAGATAATATATGCTTAATCAATCTAACATGATAATCTGCTAGGGTTAAGACAAACAAATGCTTAACCAATTTGACTTGATAGGGTTAAGTCATGAGCTTCTTGGTATACTTAACCGACTTGTAGGGCTAAGCCTTGAACTTAAATACTTAGCCAATCTTGACATGATTCGTAGGCGGGTTAAGTCATGAACTTGAATGACAACACTTAACCCATTAGACAAAACCCTAGCTCAGGGGACTAGGTTGAAAATCGTAGTTAACAAGGATAGCGGGAAGAGAAGCTAAGTGGTAAACCTTAGTTAAGGATAACTAAGTAATAATTCTTAGTCAAGGAAATTGGACCAGTTCACAGATAGATGAGTAACCCGAAATGGTAGGTCATTGCTTGAACACACGTGGAGGAGCGAATTATCTGACTTAGATAAAGGCTCCAACGAACTGGGTGACAAAGCGGTAGCTTCGGGGGACGTGAGGATACTCTTGGTATCCCTCTATGAGGTTGCAGATGATCCGCCTGGGCTCACAAGAGGTTAAGGTCCACGGTAGAAGAACCAAGAGTATGCCTTGGTTGCTATGCGATCGACCAAAAGACTGGGATGGATTAGCATGGAGTTGACGATTCTTGTTTTTGCTCTGGATAGCGCGTCGTCGACTACCTACCATCTTAACCTAATCGTGTACGTACGGAAAGGCAGAGAACTCCCAACAGATCATATACTTGCTATCGAGTTATGGGTGAGGTTGCCCAATAGGAAAGTGGGGCTATAGTGGGGCCGGGATGTAGTTCTCATACATGATTTTTCTTGGATTGCCTTTCAGTAGTTGAGGGAGGGGTCACGTGGGACCATAGCCACGGATACAAAAACAGACCTTGATATCTGCATCGGCAGATGACTTAAAGCTCCCGACTGAGTTCCGTATTTCTTGATTTGCCCTGGCACGGAACTCGGATGGCACATTGAGATACATGTGCGTCTAGACATGGAAAACGATTCACGATACATACGTGGGATAAAGGGCGTGGTTGACGGGTGGCATAATCCCTAGTGGCCCTAGGTGGCTTGAACCCAAACCGAGACACGGAAACGTTCATTAGGTAGCATAATCCCTAGTGGTCCTGGGTGGCATAAATCCTAAGTGAACACGCGATAGTTCATGGTAAGAAAACATAACCAGATCAAGGATAGCAGTCCAAAACAACTTCAAGGATAAAATGGTACTACGTTGAGGTGGTATAGATTTACATGGGAAAGCCCGTACGGCCTACGGCAAAGGACTGAACTTATACATGGAAAGAAACATACGAGTTGGGAAAACCTACATATGCTATATATTAGGTTGACATGGACCATTACATGACATTGAGCAAGGGACATCCATAGTTAACACATGACGCGGGTTGGGATACTAGTACGAGAGGTGCAGAGTAAATATACATGATAAATACCTTGGGATGTTATACATGATAGATACCGTGGGAGGTTATACATGATAGATACCTTGGGATAGTATACTTGATAGAAACCTGACGATGTGATACCTTGATTTATCTTGACACCGTAGTTTATCATGATACCTTAGTTTATCTTGCTACAGTAGTTCATCCAGTTATCTTGGTTTAGTTTATCTATCTTGTCGTCATCCTTATGTTTACTTTCAGTTTATGCATGTCATGTTACCTTTACCCTTTTTTATACTGGAAGTAGATAGGACTTACCAGTCTTTATGACTGACCCCATTTTGTTTCGCCTCTTTGTCTTCCGTTCCCCCCCCCCAGGTTTTCAGGGAGGAAACACTGTTATTTAGTTCGGACTTCCTCTGCTTGAAGGTCATCATGCATGGCTTGGACTTTTCTTGGCTATGGCTACCTTACTGTTTTACTTGGGGAATAATTTATGAAATGGTTTATGCTTCTTTACTATTGCAAGACAGGTTTTGATGTATTCTGATGTAAAAGGCTTTTGACCATACTATTTTATAAGGTAATGAAATTTGCTTTACTTCCGCTGTTTTATATGTGCTGTCTTGTAATATTTCTGTGCATGTTTACCTCCATAATGCTTCACCAAACCTAGTGCATTCCCTATGTGAATGACCCTAGCGGAGGTGGGGTGTTACAAGTTTAATATTAGCTAATCCCTGACTTTAAATTAGCAAGAGGGTAACTCCCTAAATACCATCCTCGAAGACCGAAATCAACATCAGATTGACACTCAGAGAATCACTCAATTCAACCATTCTTTAGTTGGTTCCAGTTGTTTAATTCATAGCTTTAACATTCTCTCGTTCTTTTCTACGCACTAATCCTTACCTACTCTATTCTTTTTATAACATGGTTTGGCCTCCTTTCTTTTCATGACATTTTTCTTTCAAAAATTAAAAGTGTTAAAACTTTATTTTCTTCTCCAAAACTTGTTTTCGCCAAACCATAAAAACATGTTGCAAAATAAAATGCAAAACATTTTTTTTTTCAAATCACAAAACTAGAGTAGACAAGGACGTCTATCAGGCTTACATTGTTTCTAATTACAATGTTAATTTAACTGCTCGCTATAAGGTGCAGACATCTATTCTATTCCTACAACTTATTTTGTCCACCCAACAAAATTTCTTTGTAAATCAATAATTAAAATTTATTGTTAACAGAATAGAGATTTTAAAACTTCTTTTACAAAACACAACACTTTCTTTTCAATCCTTTCATATATTATAATATGAAAACTAGCGAGCTATATATGCTCTATATTATACACCTTTTAATGAGAGAATTCTCTTTTTTTTTTAAAAACAAATAATCATTGTTTTAAAAAATACACCCCACTTTACTTTTAAAACCCAACATGCACTAAATAATTTCTCAAACATCCAAAATTATCTTTTAAGATCAAAACTTGAAAATACTACAATATCTTTCTACCAAAACTTTTGCAAATACAAGTTCTTAAAAGTTAATCATTGGGCTAGACTCAAAGTGGGTCTTTCAACTCAACTAGGCTTTCCTAGGCACTTTCCAAACCGATTCTCTCAACTATATATATTCCTAATCCATTTTCCACATTTTAACCTTTTTCTAATTTATAAGGTTTCACTTCTAAATCCACTACTCTGAAATAATAACATTTCAGTTTTAATTCTTATGGGATACTTCCTTTCTCCAATACCAAATCATATTGTACACTTTCTAACCAAACCACCACCTAAGGGTCTTAAAATATCTAGGTTCCTTCCTTTAGTGTACAAAATTGCTATCCCAACTCTTTCCATACCTAGTGGGCTAATTTATGGATTTAGGTTTATATATATAATATATTTATATTTTAGAAAATACAAATACGTTCACTCATTATCTCCCTAGGAACACTAAACCAAAGCTCTGATACCAGATGTAACAACCTGGATTCCGACAGACCGAATTCTTTTCAAAAATCCAATCTATTGAATCCCGAGTTGGGTGCTCTGGTATCCTATAGAAAAAGTATCCTGCAGAAAATGACAGAGATAAAGAAACATGTCATAACTCGCAAAGCATCTCATAGTGGAAGGAAATAAAGTATAATATATTCAAATATAGTCTTACCTTATTAACAATACTGCTAAACTAGTATCCAAAGCAATACCATCTCTGTCATGAACCTAACCTGGAAGTATGTAATGAGGAGGGGGTCAGAACATAAGTTCTGTGTGATTGGACTTAGAATAAAATTTTGTATAATCCTACATATACCGTTCAGTTACATTTTCTTGGTTATTAGGTTGTTAACAATGTTAGCTCTTTAAGCTATACTTATCCATCCACTAGTTGATTAACCTGATACAATGTATATGTAGTTACCCCCTACTCATGTCCTCTTTTCATGTGTATGCAGTCCCTTATCCAACTCGTGTCATCTTGTCATATGTACGCAGTTCCTTATCCAATGTCGTACATCGTATGGAATTTCATGTATATATATATATATATATATATTCACTACGTCTGCGTAAAACCACCATTCCTTTGTTACGTAAGCATTTGGACTGCCAACCTATGTCTTACTAGGTTGTGTTATCGAATACTACATAGATCCAACTAGGGTTTACCATCGAGTGTTACCTAGGTCCAACTAGGGTTTACTTTATCGAACGCTTCCTAGGTTCAACCAGGGTTTACGCTACCTAGGTCCAACTAGGGTTTATGCTACCTACCAAATAATGCCCTCTAGTCTAATAAACACTACCCCGAGCGATATGCGTTCCTAGACTTTACGTCCCAACCGTATCGTTAAACGTGCTAGATATCTAGTTGCACATGTCCTCTATATGTGCGACCCGAGTCCCGTGGCAGGGAAAATCAAGAAACATGGAACTCGGTCGGGAGCTTTAAGTTATCTGCCGATGCAGATGCTAAGGTCTGTTTTTACAGTGGCTATGGTCCCACTTGACCCCTCACCCAACTAGTTAAAGGCATCCAAAAATATCAAGAATGAGAACTCTACGCGGCCCTCTATGCCCCCACAAACCTATTGGCCAACCTCACCCATAACTAGATAGCAAGTATATGGTCTTTTGGAGTTCTCCTCCTTTCCACTTTTTCGTGCTCGACTGACTCAAGATGGTAGGTAGTCGAAGACGTGCTATCACAGGGCGAACTAGTTATCGCCGACTCACGCTGGTCCATCCTAGTCTTTAGGTTTCCTTATTATTGCAACCAAGGAATACTCTTGGTTCTTCTTACGCAGACCTTAACCTCTGTGAGCCCAGGCGGATCATCTACATTCTCACAGAGAGATACCAAGAGTGTCCTCACGTCCCCTCGAAGCCGCGTGCTTCGTAACCCAGTCCATTGGAGCCTTCTATATGATCAGATGTTCGTACGCTCCCCCTCGCGCCCTACGGCACCGTGATGATCTACCGAGTTTGGTTATTCATCCCCTATCATATGGACTGGTCCAAGCGCCTTATCCTTTCGTACTATTATAACTTATATCTAAACTACTGATTACGCGCTTGCTTTGTCTTATTAACTTGGTTATCCTCGTTTAAGTTGTCCTTCAATTCTAATTACCAAGTTTCTCTTTAATTAAGGTTTATTACTTAGTCCTCTTCAACTAAGGTTTACTTACTTAGTTATCTTTACCGTTTCTTACTTAGTTCTCTAACTAAGGTTCGTTACTTCGGTTGCCATTTTACTTAGTTTTCTAACTAAGGTTCATTACCCAGTTGCCATCATCATTATTTACACAATTTCAGCTTAACATTATAAATCGGAATTCATAGTTGCGCACTATTCAACATAGATTCATGTTTCCAAAACATACCTAAAGATCCATTGTTGAAATACGCTCCAAAATTCCCAATTCAAAGTTTATTTCATTGAATAATCCCAATATACAATTCGCCAATTGACCCAATATTTGCAATAATAATTGTTATGCCACAATCACCAAATTACAAATTATATTCCTCGATTGCTTAAAATAAATTATGCCCCAATATTCCCATATTTCACTCGTATGTATGTATAATAAGATTTCGTCTAGGTTCGAGATAACCTAGATCCAAAAGTAAAAAAAGGGAAGGAGAATAAAAGGACAATTATTATAACATGAATCTTGAATTGAATTTATAACTAGGGAATGACGAACGATAATAATACTATTATGCAACAAGTTTATTGTAATTCCACTCACCTTGCTTTTCATCTTCAATTCATGGATTTGATTTAACTTTGATTGATTTTATGCCCCAATCCATTGATCTGATCTAGCTTTGATTTCTTTGCGCAGCGTAAGTTGTGAATCTGAATTTCTCCTCCTTGCGTAGTGTAAATTGCGGATCTGAATCCCTTTTTCTCTTCAATTTGGAGGTTGTCTTGATTCTAAACTTTTTAAATTTAAGAATAGATGTTTTGAAGAGAAAAGGGGAAGAAAGTGGATCAAGAAATCTCTTGGAGAAGAAGAATTTGAGTTAGAACAGATCCATGGCATCGCTAGAGGCTTGGGTGAGGGAAAAAATGGGTTAAGGGACATTATGTAGCTGTTTAGTCAACGTATTAGGTCAGAAATCGCGTCCAGGTGCAAAAAATGAATTCTGCCCAGATTTAGGGGGGAGGTCGACCTCCAGGTCGACCTGCCTGGGTAGGTCGACCTCCAAGTCGACCTGCCTTGGTATAGGTCGACCTCTAGGTCGACCTGTCTAGGTTATTTTACCATTTAATTTCTGAATTTCTCTTGAATCTTACGAAGGCCATAATTCTTTCATACGGAGTCCGATTTTCGAAAACATGGACTCTTTTCAAAGAAAAATTCCGAGTCGAACGCAATGGTGATGTCCGTTTGACTTAATTCCTGATATTTAAATTAAGTATCCTTATTTTATTATCTTTTCCGTTACGCACACTGTTATCGAATTAATTTTTCCTTCTCTTCCATATATTAATTAATTTTCATTATACATCACCATTATTTATCTAATTATGCATATATACATATTTGTACATTTTTAATTTAAAAATGCGGGGTGTTACATTCTCCCACCCTTAAAAGAATTTCGTCCCCAAAATTCGATAAGAGTAAAATCGATAATCCCTTGCAATATCCATCCATCAAGTGTGCATCCAATTGTTGCAAACATTGTGCACATTTGCAAAGTGAGATACATCATAGTAAAGTATGTATGCCTAATTTGGGACCACCTATATGTATGCATATTTTAAAAACTCTTTCAAAACATGATGCTCACATCCTAAATATAATTGCTGTTCTATATGAATGCAATATTCTTGAAACATCAAAATATTTTTCATCCAAGTTTTCTCATACTCTTATAGAATAAAAGCATAGTTCACCCAATTGTCGCATCCCAAACCCTACCACCCATCATTAAATTCGAAATTTAGAAAAATCTAATTTTCCAAATTCGATATCCTTATGTTACGAAAAGGTATAAAACGGAAAAATTCACATCCTCCGTTTTTCTTTTCTAATAGTACTTGGTTTTTTATATGACTATACTATGAAGATTTACTATTTTCCTATCACAGCACAACCACATAAGAAAATTTCTTCTCTTTTTCAACTTATCTTAAAAAAAATTCATATTTAATCATCTTTTTCTTAAAATTTTCATTTTGTTTTCCTGTCACATTTGTTGTCTTACTGGATTTGTTGTTTTCTTTTTAGTTAGGCTAGTTTCTTTCTTAGCTTATTTGACTTAATCAAATTACTTAAGTTTATTATTTTCAAATAAGCCTTTTCATTTTCAACTCAAACAGCATCCTACACAGCTACTACTATGAGCCAAGAATCTTAGGACTTTGTCATCTCAGACAATTGCGAGTCCACACTGCAGGATCTACCCACTTACTTGCCCTTTACTACTTAGTAGTTACTACTAGTCCTTGCTTTGTATTACTAGCCTATCCTTTTTCTTTTTCTCAAGCAATAAACCTAGGTTTCTCAATGCTTATGCATTCTACGGGAAATTTTCCATTAGTTTAATATTAGCTAATCCCTGAGTGTAAATTAGCAAGAGAGTTACTCCCTAAATATCAACCCCGAAGACCGAAATCAACATCAGATTGACACTCAGAGAATCACTCCACTCATCCATTCTCTAGTTGGTTCCAATTGTTTAATTCATAGCTTTAACTTTCTCTCGTTCTTTACTAGGCACTAATCCTTACCTACTCCATTATTTTTAAAACATGGTTTGGCCTCCTTTCTTTTCATTACATTTTTCTTTCAAAAATTAAAAGTGTTAAAACTTTATTTTCTTCTCCAAAACTTGTTTTCGCCAAACCATAAAAACATGTTGCAATGTAAAATGCAAAACATTTTTTTTTCAAATCACAAAACTGGAGTAGACAAGGACGACTATCAGGCTTACATTGTTTCTAATTACAATGTTAATTTAAACTCGCAATAAGGTGCAGACATCTATTCTATTCCTACAAGTTATTTTGTCCACCCAACAAAATTTCTTTGTAAATCAATAATCAAAATTTATTGTTAACAGAATAAAGATTTTAAAACTTCTTTTTCAAAACACAGCACTTTCTTTTCAATCCTTTTATATATTATAATATGAAAACTAGCTAGCTATATATGCTCTATATTATGCACCTTTTAATGAGAGAATTCTCTTTTTTTTTTAAAAAAAAGCAAATAATCATTGTTTTACATAATATACCCCACTTTACTTTTAAAACCCAACATGCACTAAATAATTTCTCAAACATCCAAAATTACCTTTTAAGATCAAAATTTGAAAATACTACAACATATTTCTACCAAAACTTCTACAAATTCAAGTACTAAAAAGTTAACCATTGGGCTAGACTCAAATTGGGTCTTTCAACTCAACTAGGCTTTCCTAGGCACTTTCCAAATCGATTCTCTCAACTATATATATTCCTAATCCATTTTCCACATTTTAACCTTTTACTAATTTATAAGGTTTCACTTCTAAATCCGCTACTCTGAAATAATAACATTTCGGTTTTAATTCTTATGGGGTACTTGCTTTCTCCAATACCAAATCATATTGTACACTTTCTAATCAAACCACCGAAGGGTCTTAAAATTTCTAGGTTTATTCCTTTCGTGTACAAAATAGCTATCCCAACTCTTTCCAAACTTAATGGGCTGCTTTATTGATTTAGGTTTATATATAATATATTTATATTTTAGAAAATACAAATATGTTCACTAATTATCTCCCCAGGAACACTAAACTGATGCTCTAATACCAGATGTAATAACCCGGATTCCGACAGACCGAATTCTTTTCAAAAATCCAATTTATCGAAACCCGAGTTGGGTGCTCTGGTATCCTGCAGAAAAAGACAGAAGTAAAGAAACATGTCAGAACTCACAAAGCATCTCACAACGGAAGGAAATAATGTATAATATATTCAAATATAGCCTTACCTTATTAACAATACTGCTAAACCAGTATCCAAAGCTATAACATCTTTGTCATGAACCTAACCTGGAAGTATGTAATGAGGAGGGGGTCAGAACATAAGTTCTGTGTGACTGGACTTAGAATAAACTTCTTTATAATCCTACATATACCATTCAGTTACATTTTCTTGGTTATTAGGTTGTTAACAATGTTAGCTCTTTAAGCTATAATTATCCATCCACTAGTAGATTAATATAATACAATGTATATGTAGTTACCCCATACTCGTGTCCTCTTTTCATGTGTACACAGTCCCTTATCCAACTCGTGTCATATGTACGCAGTTCCTTATCCAATGTTGTACGTCGTACGAGCTTTCATGTATATATATATATATGTACATATATATATATATTCTCACTACGTCTGCATAAAACCACCATTCCTTTGTTGCGTAAGCGTTTGGACTGCCAACTTAGCTGTTACTACATTCTGTTATCGAATACTACCTAGATCCAACTAGGGCTTACCATCGAGTGTTACCTAGCTCCAACCAGGGTTTACTTTGTCGAACACTTCCTAGGTTCAACCAGGGTTTACGCTACCTAGGTCCAACTAGGGTTTATACTACCTATCGAACAATGCCCTCTAGTCTAGGACACACTACCCCAAGCGTTATGCGTTCCTAGACTTTACGTCCCAACCGTATCGTTAAACGTGCTAGATATCTAGTTGTACATGTCCTCTATATGTGCGACCCAAGTCCCGTGGCAGGGCAAATCAAGAAACACGGAACTCGGTCGGGAGCTTTAAGTTATCTGCCGATGCAGATGCTAAGGTCTGTTTTTACTATGGCTATGGTCCCACTTGACCCCTCCCTCAATTAATGAAAGACACCCAAGAATATCAAGAATGAGAACTGTACGCAGGCCCTCTATGCCCCCACAAACCTATTGGCCAACCTCACCCATAACTAGATAGCAAGTATATTGTTTTTTTTTTTGAGTTCTCTGCCTTTCCGCTTTTTCGTGCTCTACTGACTCAAGATGGTAGGTAGCCGACAATGTGTTATCGCATGGCCAACTGGTTACCGCCGACTCACGCTGGTCCATCCTAGTCTTTAGGTTGCCTTATTATTGCAACCAAGGCATACTCATGGTTTTTCTTTCGCAGATCTTGACCTCTGTGAGCCTAGGTGGATCATCTGCATTCTCATAGAGGGGTACCATGAGTATCCTCATGTCCCCTCGAAGCCGCGTGCTTCGTAACCCAGTCCGTTGGAGCCTTCTATATGATCAGATAGACATACGCTCCCCCTCACACCCTACGACATCGTGATGATCTACCGAGTTTGGTTATTCATCCCCTATCGTATGGATTAGTCCAAGCGCCTTATCCTTTCGTACTATTAGACCTTATGTTTAAACTTCTGATTACGCGCTTGCTTTGTCTTATTAACTTGGTTATCCTCGTTTATGTTGTCCTTCAATTCTAATTACCAAGTTTCTCTTTAATTATTGTTTATTACTTAGTCCTCTTCAGCTAAGGTTTACTTACTTAGTTATCTTTACCATTGCTTACTTAATTCTCTAACTAAGGTTCGTTACTTCGGTTGTCATTTTACTTAGTTTTGTAACTAAGTTTCATTACGCAGTTGCCATCATCATTATTTACTTAGTTCTATAACTAAGGTTCAACACTTGGTTGCCTTTATCGTTATTTACTTAGTTCACTAACTAAGGTTTACCAATGAACTCAAACATGACTTAAGTTTTCTTTATCAAACGATAGCGTCCGGGTGCTTTCCCACATATTCAGCTTAGATTAACTTATTTCATAGTATAAGTCATGCCACCCTTCAAGTCTTGTATTGCATCTTAAGTCATAATCTTCCCTTGTCCCTAGGACAAGTTTACCTATTATTTAATTTTACATTACCACAACTTTGGTTTATAATAGGTAGTTATCATTTCCCATTACTATGCTGGTTAAGCTTGTCCATATGTCAAGTTTTACTTAACCCTACCTTTCCGCTTATGCATTACTCGTATATTCCACAAATTTGGTTAAGTGTTATCTTATAGTTCATATTGACTTAGCCCACCCACACATCATGTCAAATTGGTTAAGTATTGTTAACCTAACCTTACCATACTAGCATGTGTCATTGGCATTAATTGATTAATAATGCACCAACCTCTCACATTAGACCTGTTGTTGCGGTTGCTGGATGTGCTGGGCGGTTCCGGGCAGTATTACACCACAACTCAATCTAACCTCGGGTTTAAGCGCGTTATGACTAACTTCTCACATTAGACCCTATTGTTTGCGGCCTTTGGATATGTCGGGCGGTTCCAGACAGAATTACACCACAACCTCATTCTAACCTCGAGTTAGTCATGTTTCATCTTTAGCCAATTAACAAATTTTATGAAAGCGTTAAGCATCAATTTCAGGTTATGAGTTAGGTTTCATAATCACATAAGAGATCTCATAATCGCATAAGCTAAGTTTTATCTGTTCCTTTATCAACTTAGGATTCTTACCTTTAGATTCGTTCTTCCCAAAACCCAAAATTTAAACTTATAGTTTAAAATCTCAATCCCGCAATATTAGATTTGAAATAAATCACTTCTTCCCAATCCCATTCCATATTCAATAATTCCAATTAAATTTACACAATTCCAGGTTAACATTATAAATCGGAATTCATAGTTGCGCACTAGTCAGCATAGATTCATGTTTCCAAAACATACCCAAAGATTCATTATTGAAATACGCTCCAAAATTCCCAATTTAAACTTTATTTCATTGAATAATCCCAATATACAATTCCCAATTGTCCCAATATTTGCAATAATAATTGTTATGCCACAATCCCCAAATTACAGATTATATTCCTCGATTGCATAAAATAAATTATGCCCCAATATTCCCATATTTCACTCATACGTATGTATAATAAGATTTCGTCTAGGTTCGAGATAACCTAGATCCAAAAATAAAAAAGGGAAGGAGAATAAAAGGACAATTATTATAACATGAATCTTGAATTGAATTTATAATTAGAGAATGACGAATGATAATGATACTATTATGCAACAAGTTTATTGTAATTCCACTCACCTTGCTTTTCATCTTCAATTCATGGATTTGATTTAACTTTGATTGATTTTATGCCCCAATCCATAGATCTGATCTATCTTTGATTTCTTTGTGCAGTGTAAATTGTGAATCTGAATTTATCCTCCTTGCGTAGTGTAAATTGTGGATCTGGATACCTTTTTCTCTTTAATTTAGAGGTTGTCTTGATTCTAAACTTTTTAATTTTAAGAATAGATGTTTTGAAGCGAAAATGGGAAGAAAGTGGATTTAGGAATCTCTTGGGGAAGAAGAATTTGAGTTAGAACAGAGCCATGGCATCGCCATAGGCTTGGGTGAAGAAAAAGAATGGGTTAAGGGTCATTATATAGCTGTTTAGTCAACGCATCAGGTGAGAAATCGCGTCCAGGTGCAGAAAATAAATTCTGCCCAGATTTAGGGTGAGGTCGACCCCCAGGTCAACCTGTTTTCGGGGAAGTCGACCTGCGTGGGGTAGGTCGACCTGCCCTGGTATAGGTCGACCTCTAGGTCGACCTGTCTGGGTTATTTAACAATTTAATTTCTTGAATTTCTCTTGAATCTTCCGAAGGCCATAATTCTTTCATACGGAGTCCGATTTTGGAAAACTTGGACTCTATTCCAAGCAGAATTCCGAGACGAACGCAATGGAGACGTCCGTTTTACTTAATTCATGATATTTAAATTAAGTATCCTTATTTTATCATCTTTTCCGTTACACACACTATTATCGAATTAATTTTCCTTCTCTTCCATATATTAATTAATTTTCATTATACATCACCATTATTTATCTATATATGCATATATACACATTTGTACATTTTTAATTTAAAAATGCGGGGTGTTACATTCTCCCACCCTTAAAGAATTTCGTCTCCGAAATTCGATAAGAGTAAAATAGATAATCCCTCGTAATATCCATCCATCAAGTGTGCATCCAATTATTGCAAACATTGTGCATATGTGCAAAGTGAGATACATCATAGTAAAATATGTATGCCTAATTTGGATCCGCCTATATATATGCAAATTTTAAAAACTCCTTCAAAACATGATGCTCACATCCTAAATATTCTTGTAGTTCTATATGAATGCAATATTCTTGAAAAATAAAAATATTTTTCATCCAAGTTTTCCCATACTCTCATAGAATAAGAGCATAGTTCACCCAATTGTCGCATCCAAAACCCTACCACCCATCACTAAATTCGAAATTTAGAAAAATCTAATTTTCCAAATTCGATTTCCGTATGTTATGAAAATGTGTAAAACGGAAAAGTTCACATCCTCCGTTTTTCTTTTCTAATCGTACTTGGATTTTTATATGACTATCCTATGAAGCTTTCCTATTTTCCTATCCAAGCACAACCACATAAAAAATTTCTTCTCTTTTTCAACTTATCTTGGAAAAATTTCATATTTATTCATCTTTTTCTTAAGATTTTCATTTTCTTTTCCTGTCACATTTGTTGTCTTGCTGGATTTTTTGTTTTTTTGCAGTTAGGCTAGTTTCTTTCTTAGCTTATTTGACTTAATCAAATTACTTAAGTTTATTATTTTCAAATAAGCCTTTTCGTTTTCAACTCAAATAGTATCCTACACAGCTACTACTATGGGCCAAGAATCTTAAGACTTTGTCATCTCAGACAATTGCGAGTCCACACAACAGGATCTACCCACTTACTTGCCCTTTACTACTTAGTAGTCACTACTAGTCCTTGCTTTGTATTACTAGCCTATCCTTTTTCTTTTTCTTAAGCAACAAACCTAGGTTTCTTATTGCTTATGCATTCTATGTGAAATTTTCCATTAGTTTAACATTAGCTAATCCCTGACTGTAAATTAGTAAGAGAGTAACTCCCTAAATATCAACCCCGAAGACCGAAATCAACATCAGATTGACACTCAGAGAATCACTCAACTTAATCATTCTCTAGTTGGTTCCAATTGTTTAATTCATAGCTTTAACATTCTCTCGTTCTTTTCTAGGCATTAATCCTTACCTTCTCCATTCTCTTTAAAACATGGTTTGGTCTCCTTTCTTTTCATTACATTTTTCTTTCAAAAATCAAAAGTGTTAAAACTTTATTTTCTTCTCAAAAACTTGTTTTCTCCAAACCATAAAAACATGTTACAAAATAAAATGCAAAACATTTTTTTTTCAAATCACAAAACTGGAGTAGACAAGGGCGACTATCAGGCTTACATTATTTCTAATTACAATGTTAATTTAACTACTCGCTATAAGGTGCAGACATCTATTCTATTCCTACAACTTATTTTGTCCACCCAACAAAATTTCTTTGTAAATCAATAATCAAAATTTATTGCTAACAGACTAGAGATTTTAAAACTTCTTTTACAAAACGCAACACTTTCTTCTCAATCCTTTCATATATTATAATATGAAAACCAACGAGCTATATATGCTCTATATTATGCACCTTTTAATGAGAGTATTCTCTTCTTCTTTTTTAAACAAATAATCATTGTTTTACAAACTATACCCCACTTTACTTTTAAAACCCAACATGCACTGAATAATTTCTCAAACATCCAAAATTACCATTTAAGATCAAAACTTGAAAATACTACAATATCTTTCTACCAAAACTTTTACAAATACAAGTTCTTAAAAGTTAATCATTGGGCTAGACTCAAAGTGGATCTTTTAACTCAACTAGGCTTTCCTAGGCACTTTTCAAACCGATTCTCTCAACTATATATATTCCCAATCCATTTTCCATATTTTAACCTTTTTCTAATTTATAAAGTTTGACTTCTAAATCCACTACTCTGAAATAATAACATTTCATTTTTAATTCTTATGGGATTCTTCCTTTCTCCAATACCAAATTATATTGTACACTTTCTATCCAAACCCCCTAAGGGTCTTAAAATTTCTAGGTTCATTCCTTTAGTGTACAAAATAGCTATCCCAAATCTTTCCATACCTAGTGGGCTACTTTATGGATTTAGGTTTTTATAGACAATATATCTATATTTTAGAAAATACGTTCACTCATTATCTCCCTAGGAACACTAAACCGAAGCTCTGATACCAGATGTAACAACCCGGATTCTGACAGACCGAATTCTTTTCAAAAATACAGTCTATCAAAACCCGAGTTGGGTGCTCTGGTATCCTGCAGAAAAAGACAGGGATAAAGAAACATGTCAGAACTCGCAATGCATCTCACATCGGAAGGAAATAAAGTATAATATATTCAAATATAGCCTTACCTTATTAAAAATACTGCTAAACCAGTATCCAAAGCTATACCATCTCAGTCATGAACCTAACCTGGAAGTATGACATGAGGAGGGGGTCAGAACATAAGTTATGTGTGACTGGATTTAAAATAAACTTATGTAATCCTACATATACCGTTCAGTTACATTTTCTTGGTTATTAGGTTAAGCTATACTTATCCATCCACTAGTAGATTAACCGAATACAATGTATATGTAGTTACCCCCTACTCATGTCCTCTTTTCATGTGTACGCAGTCCCTTATCCAACTCGTGTCATCTTGTCATATGTACGCGGTTCCTTATCCAACGCCGTACGTCGTATGGGCTTTCATGTATGTATATATATATATTCTCACTATGTCTGCGTAAAACCACCATTCCTTTGTTGCGTAAGCGTTTGGACTGCCAACCTAGGTCTTACTAGGTTCTGTTATCGAATACTACCTTGATCCAATTAGGGTTTACCATCGAGTGTTACCTAGGTCCAACTAGGGCTTACTTTATCGAACGCTTCCTAGGTTCAACCAGGGTTTACACTACCTAGGTCCAACTAGGGTTTAAGCTACCTATCGAACAATGCCCTCTAGTCTAGTGCACACTACCCCGAGCGATATGCATTCCTAGACTTTACGTCCCAACCGTATCGTTAAACGTGCTAGATATCTAGTTGCACATGTCCTCTATATATGCGACCCAAGTCCTGTGGCAGGGAAAATCAAGAAACATGCAACTCGGTCTGGAGCTTTAAGTTATCTGCCGATGCGGATGCTAAGGTCTGTTTTTACTGTGGCTATGGTCCCAATTGACCCCTCCCTCAACCAATGAAAGAGACCCAAGAATATCAAGAATGAGAACTGTACGCGGGCCCTCTATGCCCCAACAAACCTATTGGCCAACCTCACCTATAACTAGATATCAAGTAAATGTTCTTTTGTAGTTCTCCGCCTTTCCGCTTTTTCGTCATCGACGTACTCAAGATGGCAGGTAGCCGACGACGTGCTATCACAGGGCCAACTGATTATCGCCGACTCACGCTGGTCCATCCTAGTCTTTAGGTTGCCTTATTATTGCAACCAAGGCATATTCTTGGTTCTTCTTACGCAGACCTTAACCTTTGTGAGCCCAGGCGGATCATTTGCATTCTCATAGAGGGAAACAAAGAGTATCCTCACGTCCCTTCAAAGTCACGTGCTTTGTAACCCAGTCCGTTGGAGCCTTCTATATGATCAGATGGACGTACGCTCCCCCTCGCGCCCTACGGCACCGTGATGATCTACCGATTTTGGTTATTCATCCCCTATCGTATGGACTGGTCCAAGCTCCTTATCCTTTCGTACTATTAGACCTTATGTCTAAACTTCTGGTTATGCGCTTGCTTTGTCTTATTAACTTGGTTATCCTCATTTATGTTGTCTTTCAATTCTAATTACCAAGTTTCTCTTTAACTAAGGTTTATTACTTAGTCCTCTTCAACTAAGGTTTACTTAGTTATCTTTACCGTTGCTTACTTAGTTCTCAAACTAAGGTTCGTTACTTCGGTTGCCATTTTACTTAGTTTTCTAACTAAGATTCATTAGACAGTTGCCATCATCATTATTTACTTAGTTCTCTAACTAAGGTTCAAAACTTGGTTGCCTTTATCGTTATTAACTTAGTTCACTAACTAAGGTTTACCAATGAACTCAAACAAGACTAAAGTTTTCTTTATCAAACGATTGCGTCCGGGTGCTATCCCACATTTTCATCTTAGATTAACTTATTTCATGGTATAAGTCGTCCCACCCTTCAAGTCTTGTATTGCATCTTAAGTCATAATCTTCCCTTGTCCCTAGGACATGTTTACCTATTATTTAATTTTACATAACCGCAATTCTGGTTTATAATAGATAGTTATCATTCCCCATTACTTTGTTGGTTAAGTTTGTCCATATGTCAAGTTTTACTTAACCTTACCTTCCCGCTCATGCATTACTAGTATATTCCACAAATTTGGTTAGGTGTTGTCTTTCAGTTCATATTGACTTAACCTACCCACGCATCATATCAAACTGGTTAAGTGTTGTTAACCTAACCTTACCATACTAGCATGTGTCATTAGCATTAATAGATTATTAATGCACCAACCTCTAACATTAGACTTATTATTGCGGTTGCTGGATGTGCCGGGCGGTTCTGGGCAGTCTTACACCACAACTCAATCTAACCTCGGGTTTAAGCGCGTTATGACTAACTTCTCACATTAGACCCTATTGTTTGCGGCCATTGGATATGCCGGGCAGTTCCGGGCAGAATTACACCGCAACCTCATTCTAACCTCGAGTTAGTCATGTTTCATCTTTAACCAATTAACAATTTTTATAAGAACTTTAAGCATCAATTTCAGGTTAGGAGTTAGGTTTCATAATCACATAAGAGGTCTCATAATCGCATAAGCTAAGTTTTATTCGTTCCTTTATCAACTTAGGATTCTTACCTTTAGATTCGTTTTTCCCAAAACCCAAAATTTAAACTTATAGTTTAAAGCCTCAATCCCATAATATTAGATTTGAAATAAATCACTTCTTCCCAATCCCGTTCCATATTCAATAATTCCAATTAAATTTACACAATTTCAGGTTAACATTATAAATCGGAATTCATAGTTGCGCACTAGTCAGCATAGATTCATGTTTCCAAAACATACCCAAAGATTCATTATTGAAATACGCTCTAAAGTTCCCAATTAAAACATTATTTCATTGAATAATCCCAATTTATAATTCGCCAATTGTCCCAATATTTGCAGTAATAATTGTTATGCCGCAATCCCTAAATTACAGATTATATTCCTCGATTGCATAAAATAAATTATGCCTCAATATTCCCATATTTCACTCGTACGTATGTATAATAAGATTTTGTCTAGGTTCGAGATAACCTAGATCCAAAAATAAAAAAAGGGAAGGAGAATAAAAGGACAATTATTATAACATGAATCTTGAATTGAATTTATAACCGGGGAGTGACGAACGATAATAATACTATCATGCAACAAGTTTATTGTAATTCCACTCACTCTGATTTTCATCTTCAATTCATGGATTTGATTTAACTTTGATTGATTTTATGCCCCAATCCATAGATCTGATCTATTTTTGATTTCTTTGCGCAGCGTAAGTTGTGAATCTGAATTTCTCCTCCTTGCATAGTGTAAATTGCGGATCTGAATCCCTTTTTCTCTTTAATTTGGAGATTGTCTCGATTCTAAACTTTTTAATTTTAAGAATATATGTTTTGAAGAGAAAAGGGGAAGAAAGTGGATCTAGAAATCTCCTTGAGAAGAAAATTTTGAGTAAGAATAGAGCCATGGCGTCGCCATAGGCTTGGGTGTAGAAAAAGAATAGGTTAAGGATAATTATATAGCTATTAAGTCAACTTATCAGGTCAGAAATCGCGTCCAGGTGTAGAAAATGAATTCTGCCCAGATTTGGGGTGGAGGTTGGCCCCCAGGTCTTTTAGGGGAGGTCGACCTCCAGATTGACCTACCTGGGGTAGGTCGACCTCCAGGTTGACCTGCCTTGGTATAGGTCGAACTGTCTGGGTTATTTTACCATTTAGTTTCTGAATTTCTCTTGAATCTTCCGAAGGCCATAATTCTTTCTTACGGAGTCTGATTTTCGAAAAACTTGTACTCTATTCCAAGCAGAATTCCGAGACGAATGCAATGGTGATGTTCGTTTTATTAATTACTGATATTTAATTTAAGTATCCTTATTTTATTATCTTTTCCCTTACGCACACCGTTATCAAATTAATGTTTCCTTCTCTTCCATATATTAATTAATTTTCATTGTACATCACCATTATTTATCTATCTATGCATATATATATATATACACACATATTTGTACATTTTTAATTTAAAAATGCAGGGTGTAACAAAGAGCAACAAAGTCAAAGTCGAGAACTGAAACCAAATTCGAAGACGAAATCCCAAGAAAATCCGAGAAACTAATCTGAAGCAGAAGTCAAAGTTGTGCGCACGGCCTACCTGGCGCGCCAAAGGTGCTGACGTAGGGAATTGTCGTCAATTCAACGCATGCCAACCCTCGAGTGTAAGTGTTGCAAAAAAATAGTAGTTCAAATCAAAATAAAGTAATGCAGGGAGAACATAACTTTTTTATAATGCTTCGACACTAACGCCTAAGTTCACTTCATAGTATTCATCGTATACTTGCTGATTACAATAGTTGTACAAGTTTGGATAAAATTTGTGTACAAACCGTTATAATAGAACAACAAAATAATTGTTAATTCTTAACATTAACCAAGATGCCCTTCTTCTTGTTCTTCTTTGAGTGAAAATTATGTTGACTTGGTCAATAATGTCCAAAATATAGCCTCAGTGTCCAAGAAATCCAAAAATAACCAAGAACAGTCCAAAAGTAAGTTAAATATCCTTGTGAATGTCCAAAAGTTGATGGAAAACATTTGTGCAATGTTTTAGTGGTCCAAGCTATATCCAATAGTCTTGGAGAAGAAGATGGAAGTCATTAATGGTGCTTGAGAGCTTCAAGAGGTCCAAAATCTAATTTAAATCCAACCCACTCTCCTTTTTTGAATAATGAGGCAGGGGTATTTCTAAGTGATGGATTAGGTAGGAGAATGCGAGATTTGGGGACCTTGGTACAAAATTTCACATCCCTAAGAGACGGGATACGAAATTTCGCAGCCCACACATCGCATCCTAAAAAATCGCCTCACTTTGTCATACTGAAGTATAAAAAATTGCATCCCTTGCCTTCAAGAGCGTGCACCCGGAAAATAGAAGAAATCACTTGCAGATCTATGGAAATTGGGTGATCCACACGTTAGAAGCCTTGTGCCAAGAAGATTAAGCATATTCCAAAGTCTCATGCCCATTGGAAATCCACAACACATTTTCATCGCATCGCACCAATGCGATCAACACTTTTTCGCATCACTGAAGCTGTGCAAAAATCTGGATCCACTGTTTTGAACATTTCAGATCACATTTTGCCAATTTACTAGATTTCAATGTTGTAACTTGCTGAAGCCATTTTTCGTGATCGTACCATGCCGATCAGCTGTTTTTGAGTGCATGACACTGCTTTTACCAAAACCACATATTTTTTGACGAGTTTTGCCAAATGATCGGACCGATGATCTCAAGCATTTTGAGTTGATCGGACCGAGTGGATCACGTATTTTTACTATGCCAGTATTTTCAAGTCCACTGACTACGATTTTATGAATCGATGCCATTTCCAATCCTTTTTCGAATACGTCGCGACTTCGACCAAATCCTTTTTTTTTCTAACGACAATATTGATGCTTGAGCACTTCGCTAACCAAATCTTAAGGTTTGACAACTTTGACAAAAAAGTGTGTCAATAAAATGATGTTTTCATCAAACTAAAATGTAGGTTGGTTCTTGTAGTCTTTCTTTTTATCATGACTACCTCTGATGCTACCATCTTGAAAAGGTTTATTTTCACCACACCAAAACTGATGATTCCCAACGAGGATAAGTGTCAAACAATTTCAACAATGCTTATAAGTGTTGCCATATAGCCGTCGACAATTATTACTGATGGTTATAAGCGTTGGAATATTTTTCAACGCTTATAAGTGTTGGCAAATTTTCTTTCCTAACACTTATAGATGTTGGAACATTTTCCATTCCAACGGTTACAAGCTTTGCTAATTTAATCATACCAGCATATATAAGTGTCAGTAAGAACAAATTAGTAACATAAACAAGAATTGGTAATATACATAATAACAATTAGGATTTGACAACTGATGGCAAATTATTTAGTTGGTCATAAGATCAACGATGGTTCCGAAGCAGGATTGACGGTGATAGCCAGAGTTTGTCATGCATGCTGGATGTTTTGTTTGTACCATCTCACGTAGATTTTCCAACGTCGTAGGAGATGTTCCTTGGGAGCTTGTCTGATATTGCTTTAAGCCTCAGGGGCTTGTGCTTGAGGGATGTTGAATTCGATTAGGATGGTTTACGTGAGATCTATAATTTGGATGCTATGAGTGCTACTGATGGTTGTTCTGGTTTACATGGATGAATGGTTGAAATGTTTGATGTAAAGGATATCACTGTCTGATGTAGGGAAGACAGGAGTTGAGTTCTTCTATGGTGTTGTGGGTATATTAGTTCGTTTATTTACCCATTCTTATATACTTTATTGAGGAAGTTCGTTAGCTGTTTTATCGCTTACTAAGAATGTTGTCTGACTCAAGGTTTTATGTTTCCCTCTTATTACCTTGGGTTGTTCATCCGATTGTTGGATGGGCAGACTAGGTGGTAGAAGATAGCATAGTGAGGACGATGTTGCTGTTTGGAGGCGAGTAGGAGGCTGGTGTACTATCTTTCTAACTATATAGTATTTGGGTTTTCCGCTATTTGCTATTCTTTTTTGAGTGTTGTAGTGAGGCAAATTTGTATAAAACACTACTGACGTAATCCAAGTGTATGGATATTACTTTCTAGTTGTTTTGAAAGTTTGGTGTTTTCTGCTTACCTATTAATACCTATTGTATATGTTCTATTATATTTTATCCTTGCGCCGTGAGTTTACGACAGGTTCCGCGACTATTATCTTACCTTGATGATCATCCATAGCTGCCTGGCACACCTTTCAGCGCATCATTCCTCTTGTTTAGTGTAGGGGGTTATGGGCAGTCATCACAATATATAAGTGTCAGTAAGAACAAATTAGTAACATAAACAAGCATTGGTAATATACATAATAACAATTACAACTAACATAGTATGCATGATTATAATGCAGATATATATCTAATATGAACTCAAAATATAAATGTATAACTCAATCAATATCAACAAGATACATCCATAATCATAATAGCAACATAGAATATCAATTAACAAAAAAAATACAATACATATTTAAGTTACTAAATTCAGTAAATAATTAACCAATCACATAATCATAACAAACTGAAATATCAAAACACAACATACAACCCAGAGTTTAATTTTACAAATATTGAATACGAAACTCGGGCCATATAACGAAACCTCCATCTAAAAATTCACATAACGTGCACAATCCATTAAATATAACAAAGCCTCTTTTCTTTCGCTTCTTATAGAAGTGCCCACATGCATTCAATATCACATTGAATTAAAACTATCAGTTAAAGCCAAGACATCAATGCTCAAAGAAATGATGCACAAGTTCAACATTCGATAGGTTACTATCATCACTTTACCTTCAATATAAATAAGTTTTATTTAGCTTCAATTGACAAAGGCATTTCAACATTCAATACGAAATTCAGTTTCAAAACTCAATTTCGAGTTTCAATACGAAAAATAGGATGAAAGATAATGATCACCGAAATCCATTTTTTGGGAAATGAAGCCAAATTTTACCAGTGGATAATATATTGGTTTGATAATATAATGGTCACCGATTTATCATTCTCTTCATCATATAACTTTGGACTAATGCCTAAATGTGTCCACGGTCTAAGATAAATTTTAGGTCATGATTGTGATGCAAAACTTTAATATATGATTATGATGTCTATTAGAACATAACTGCTAGATGTTTTTCAAGTACTTTGTCCCATTGCCTAATATAAGATTCTGATGCCTGTCCCAATGAGTTTCTTTTGGAATGTAATGAAAGAAGCATGATAAGCCATAATCTTACAACAAATGAAAATTTTTCTGAAGTAAAACTCTTACAATTTAAAGAAATAAGCACAAAAATAAAAAATGTAGTAACTCCTAAGTAAACTCAACATGGTTTTAAATTTAAGAACAAATACCTATACAGGACTGTACGACATATGAATACAATTTTTCGTACCAAACCAAGATTATAGTGTAGTGAATCTATGCAGTTAAAGCCCTGCTAAATCCCCGCAATATCCCCACTATAGCTCATAGCGCTCTTCAGCCGCTACGTTGTTTCAATTTAGCGCTGATGAACAGTAGATCCGCTTTTAGCCTTGCCATTTTCCGTTGCATATGCTAAATCAAGGCTTTTGATCATCTGCTTTAGTAGTATTAATATACAAAGTTTGATTTGACGAGTTCCCTTTTTTAAAAAATTAGTAAATTTGGCATAAAGGATAAATTTAAGACATAAGTGCGTAATATATGGTAACAATCAATTACATACATCAAATTTAGCATGCATAACTATGATATTCCTTGATTTTATTATATGAGATTCATTAATATTCGTTTCTTGTACACATATATTAGGCGAAAGATGATGAATTAATTTTCAAATATTTGATTTCATATCTAATGAACCTTTTTATGCCTCCGCAACATTCTTGCTATTTCCCCGCTTTATCCCCGCTACACATTTTTGTACCTTCACTGCTATAGAATCAAGCGCTTTAACTACATAGTAGTGAAAACAGAATATTCTTTTGAAATGTCAAGTTATTACCTAGAAGTACTACCCTTAAATTGATTCATGTAAGCATCAATTTTGTGGAAATCCTTAGGGTTCCTATCTATGCAAAGGAGTGATCTATAGATTAGTTCTTAAATTTTTAATAACACACAAATGACAACTATTATGCATGTTTGGAATGTACAATGCTTGCTCAATGCTTTTAAGCAATGTCAAAGAGTCCTTATAGAACCAGGTAACAACCCCTTTCATAAAATTAGCACTAACTTTGTCCTGCATCTCTTTTACAAACTTTTGAATCTCAAAGAAGTTGTAAACGGCACACTTATTTGAATCTCAAAAGAGTCGACATCTAGTCTTGATACTTATATTATCAAAATTAGGACGTTACACGTTGCATTACATGTATATTGGGAACATTTTGTTACGTTTACAATTTACTAGTATATATAGACAAGAATGAAATACACGGGACTGGATTTGAATATAAATATTAGTCTTATAATAAATGTGTAGTATTGTGGCAGTTACAGCAATGGAAAAATACCATGACCGAATCATGCAAAACCCGAAGCTTTGCACAACATATGAAAATAGGTCTAAATAATATCACTAGAGAATCCAATGCTGATTCATTATTTTATGCTTTTGAAATATGAGAAACTTAATCCACTTGCAAATTAATTCAATATTTTATTTCTGTGTCTCACCAGTAAACTCATGCTATGCATTCCTTTTTTAGTTCATAATCTATACTTAAACCTTATTCTTTATAACTTATGGTTTTTTTCCTATGATCATTGACATTTGTATGAAGTTTTTATAACATATTTTTAAAAATAACACCAATAATGATCAGTTATTTTCTTTATATACGAGAAATGCATATTACAAAGTTTAAACCATTAATAAAAATAAGTGCTGAAACTACAAGCTTAGAAGAAAGAGGGATAGATTAATGCCCGTGTGATATGGCTTTCAAAGAATGCATTCATCATGTAGAACCCACTATATCATATTGTATACTAAAAATTACCATAAAACCTTCAACAAAATTACATAAATGTGGCATGACAAGCAAAGTTGGACATGTATTCTTTTTTCTTTTTCTACTATGAAATCAAGATATGGATATTTTGAACTTTATCCAATAGTGAATGATATTTATGCACAACTATAGTAAAATATCTATGGTTAACTTTGTCCTCTTGTGGTAAATATCTGACGCAGACTTTACAGTTGTTGATATATTAATTATAAGTGGAAAGTGATTAAAATTAGAAATAGACCTTAGAATGGGAAGAAATCATCTAGTTTTCCTCGGGAGCAGATTTGGAAGAGCCTACCTTCTCTTGAAGCAATAAATTGTAAATTTTGGGCATGAAACCACCGTTAGCAATTATAACGATACCTAGAAGTTTGGATAGCTATTCATCATTCCTCACTACCAACTGAATATGTCTTGGTACAATTCTAGTCTTCTTGTTGTCCCTTGCAGCATTACCAGAGAGCTCTAAAACCTAAAAAATGGATACTTGAATGCATTGGAACAAAAAAAGTGAATTTCAAATCTACCCATAAGCTGGAAGCGCTGAATTAGAAACCTTGTTGAAAGTACTGCAAATTTCTAGAGAATTCCAAAGTATGAAGATAATACAAATTTCTAGAATTCTCAAGAGATTAACAAATTGCTTTATGTATTATTAAATAAACATTTCTTGTTTTATCTAGAGTGTTGTATCTAGAATATTCTAATAATAAGTAATTAGTTTGATGTTCCTATAAATATGAGAAGAGGCACATTATATCCAGGTACTACAACTATGTACTTAAACTTGTACTACAACTATGTACTAAAACTTGTACTACAACTACATGCAATAAAATTGTTGCATTATTAAAACTTTACTTCCACTATTTCAACTACTCAAATATTTCCACTACTACAACTACTAACAAGTGGTATCAGAGCTTCGTTCATTCGCATATTGGGCGAAGAAAATTACAACCATTATAAACTATGGCATTACTACTTTTTTCGTAGTTGTTTGTTTTCACAAAAGAAAGCTTTGAAGAATGGAGTAATAAAAAGAAAGAAGAATTGTTCTCCAAAGAGTTATGGGAGATCATTGAAAGTGGCTACGAATGGCCAAAAGACATTAAAAATACGACGGAGGAGGAAATAAAATCATTTACAAGTTTAAGATGGAAAGATCTTCAAGCTTGTGTTGTGATGAGTGAGAATGTCAATGAAGTAGCATGGAATCATATTACTGGAGAATATACTGCAAAAGAGTCATGGATTTTATTGAAAAAAATATATGGAAAAAATGACACAACTATAATAGAGGAAAACAAGAAGAATAGTGAACTGGAGACTGCTATTGAAGCCTAAAAGTTGGAAGTAGAAGAGGAGAAGAAATTCGATGAAGAAGAAGGTACACCTGCAAAAACTACGGATCCTGTTGAAAAAAGAGCAGTGCAAAACAACAAAGAAGAAGAAGCACCTGCTAAAGGAAAAGTAACTGCTGAAGAAATGCAAGTGACTGCAATGAAGAATATTGCAGGTTATGATCATGAGACAACAGTAGAGATCAAAGAAGAAATTGATTTCAAAACTGGACAGGATAGTCCTAAAACTGTAACGGAGAAAATAAGTCTCTCAATTGGTGCAAAACACAATACAACGTCAAGGGAAATGATGGATGCTTGGAAAAAAGAAAAAAGAAATTAGGAAGGCATAGTAAGATCTCCGATGCGTAGCTCTACCAGGTTCTCATATGCACCAGGTATAGCAAGAAAATGTACAGTGCATAGGTGTGCGCTGCACAGTAAGGTGATGTCCCCACAAAAGCAAAAAACAAAAGATAAAATATGGATAATATCTCTATTTTTACCAAAACATGTTAAATATAAAGATTGGATAGCATATTAGCAATAGCAATGACAAAAAACCTGGTTCATCATAGTCAAACTAAGCATATAACTATCAAGTATCACTTCATCCGAGATGCAAAAGCGGCAAAAGAAATTCAGCTCAAATACTACAGGACAGAAGAGCAAGTAGCAGACATTTTCACAAAGGCATTGCCAAGAGCAAGATTTGAGAAACTTCGAACTATGCTTGGAGTGTCCGAAATTTGCATTAAGGAGGAGTGTTGAAAGTGCTGCAAATTTCTAGAGAATTCCAAAGTATGAAGATAATACAAATTCCTAGAATTCTCAAGAGATTAACAAATTGCTTTATGTATTATTAAACAAGCATTTCTTGTTTTATCTAGAGTGTTGTATCTAGAATATTATAATAATAAATAATTATTTGATGTACTTATAAATATGAGAAGAGGCACATTATATCCAGGTACTACAACTATGTACTAAAACTTATACTACAACTACAAGCAATAAAATTGTTGCATTATTAAAACTTTACTTCCACTATTTCAACTATTTCAACTACTCAACTATTTCCACTACTACAACTACTAACAAATCTAACCCTTGGCTGCCCAAATACTCGAGAATGGCGGCGAGATAGACAGAAGCATCAGCACCGGCCATCTTAGCTAATTTTCAGCCTTCAAAAATCGCACAATTCTGTCGGTTGGGGATTGTTAACCACCTTTGCTGCTTCTCGAAGCAGCCATCTTTGTTGTTGCAGATTTGATAGCTTTTCCTCTTCTTCTCATTGAAATATTAAATTTGGGATTTGGGAAATCAGTGTTCACGGATAGAAGTCCACAGAAATCATGTTTTGAATGGTCGTTGAATGAAAGAGCGTGAACAAGCATTGAGAAGCTAGGGACATGGTTAAGCTTGCTCATTTACTTTTTTACCCTAGAATCGGACCACATTTCCCAACGCAATTATGTGTTAGCCAAATAAAATCGTAGATGTGCATTTTTGGCGGCACTTTTTTTACTAAGCAACACTTATTATTGTGATTGGTCTATAACAAAAATAAGTATTAGCAATAATAAGTAAGTGTTACAAACTGGACGCTATGGTGTAGTGTTTGAAAATCAGGATAGGCTTTACCGGAACTATCTCTGACTTACTTTGATGTGACATTGCCTTGAGCATTATCATGTTGAAGTTTATGGGGATAGCCCTATGCATCCTAATTTCTTCGCGCTTCCTCTTGACATAGGTATTGCTTGGCTTTATCATAAAATCACTCCAAATTTTTTTGAAGGGTTTCGATCGGGCCAATTCCCAAGCTCAGTCTCAAGATGAATTCCATTAGCATGTTGAAGGAGAACGACCTGGTTCAGATTATACACCTCCACCATGGCACGACTGAAGCACTCCGAAAATATTTTGAGTGACTCTTCAGCTCTCTGGAAGTTGTTTGAGATGGATAAAATATCTTTGGATCTGGTAGTATGCATACGAAATAGTTCCATTTGTTTCCTAGCCAACCGATTGAAGGAAGATATGGTCCGTTGTGGAAGTGGAGAGAACAATAACGGACTCACGCCTTAAAGGAATACATGAAAGAACTTACACTTTACTACATCGGTGGTGTAAGCTGAGTTCATATACCACTCGTATCGGTTAAGGAATTCCCAAGGGTCGGTTTTTCCCGAGTATGCCGCAAGTTGTGGCATATTGAAATCGTCGAGGCCATTCAACATTCATAATAGCATCGGTGAAAGGAATACGCCTTTACTGGCTTCCCAGCCATCGTTGATGTAACCTTGTGTTTCCCTAATGATCCTACGGATCATGGCGGTGAGGTCAGGAGTTGGGATCTCCACCAAGTTCCAGTGACGGAGATCTGACTTCGGGTATAGCACCATAAGGCCTCCTCAAAGGAAGATCATCTTCATCGTCAAGTTGAACAACGTTCGTTGTGTAGTTCCAGGGAGGTTGAGCACGAGCCATTTGATTCTACTAATGGCAGGAAGTCCATGAACTAAGTTTTAGATTATAGTGATGCGAGGTCGTTTGTTAAAAGGTTCGACTCTTCTCTGTGATTAGGATCAATTCCATAATAGGAACCATCAAGTTGATTCGTTCTCTCATTGGCAGCAGCTCTCGCGCCGTCCTGTGATATCTTCTCTTTCGGCTTTGGTTGTTGTGGTGGGTACCAAACGAAGAACTTTCGAAGAGGCTGTTGTTAGGGGCTTGAACTTTGATGGATGTCCATACAACGAAGGTACTTAGGACTAAAAAACTGTGCATACAAGCATTTGATCGATGTAAAGAGGTTGTCAGGAGACATAAATAGTAGAAAGGAAGTAAAAGAAGAATGGGGAGAAGAGAAAGAAGATAACAGAACATAAACACAACCACAAAACTAGTCGTATATCTTATACTTCATCAGATAACATATAATAATCAAATCATAGATATAAAACAGGTGAGACAGTAATAATTATACAAACCATATAATCAGAGTACATAGGTTCGTACAATTATATGGAACAGTGATAGAGTTTATATAAGAGATAAATAAACTCAACTGGTCAACTGTCTCTAAAAAAACACTAACACGGTCAAGGCTCCACAATGCTACACAGCGGAATAAACAAATGTAATATGAGTATAAATATGCAAAATGTCACATCCGGTGAATCCACCTGTACTATTCTAGAAAATACCCAAAACTGCTACACGGTCTGCTCATGAGCATCATCGCTGAGCACCCAAAGTAATAAGAGGGAACATAAAACTTTGACTGAGACATAAGTCTGATGTTAGCGATAAACAAATCTTAAAATACTATAAAATGTGAAATAACATATATGACATAAAGGGTATAGAGAATCATACCTATCATGCCCCTGCGTCTATAGAGTTAGCACATAATAGTTGGAATATGCAATATTACGATGTACATCAAGTTGATAAAGTGTGATAGATGCCTAAGTACCCAACTGTGATAAATAAGTAAACAACCATATCATCCATCAACCATCCTCACATTCACTCACTCAGTGCATAAAGCATATAGTATCCAGTACTTCCGTCACCCAATCGATCAATGCATTGGCAGACGCCAACCACATGAGCTCTACCCTGACTATTTCTACACCCCACTGCATGAGTTGTAGTCGATAACCCTACCTAATCCACACTCGAATGGCTTCGGGTCCATGCCGAACAATCTGCACCACATTGGCTTTGATCTGTCCTTGTGTCATTCTCTCTAAGGTGTACAGAAGTCATAAATACCAACAATCCTTGGCACATGTTCTCTACAACAGAATTCATTACTAGACTATTCATAAGACTCCATCTGAAATCGTATCAATATGGGAACTATCCCCGATGGTCATCATATGTCGTAGGATATTGCCCTGCGTCTCCAATCACTCTCCATTTGACAATCAGCTCAATATGATTTAATGTCATATTTCTGCATCTCGGAGAAAAGTAATCCATCACAGAACCTTGCTCTCCATATTGGAATCATTGTTGTTGAATGTCGCATCACTGCAAAGAAGCACCACATGTTCGCCTCAAGCCAAGGCCACTTATCAAAGAGCAATCATATCTAAATCACTATCGAACGAACCATCATATCCTGCTCCTTGCAATCACATTGTCTTCAATGTCAAATTGGCTAAAATGGACAGCAACAATAGTAATCGTTATCGACCACTTGATAGTAATCGATGACGACTACACGGATCATGTGTTTAACTTAATTTGGTTAGGTACACATCTAAGGAAAACATCCCACATTTCACGAAATCCAGTTCGTTGCCAAGAAAAACATGCCACCACGAAGAACTCATGTCACTGCGGTTGCCATCACATCATCCTTCCCTGGATCGGCCCAACTCAGGTTTGACATAGTCAAACCGGATTCAGATGAGGAAAGACGATCTGAGCTTGGTCGAGTCGATTTTAGATCAACAATGTTGTTCCAGGCTTGGCCATTTGGCCGACCTAGATCCTGATCTGCTTAACAGATCTAATATTGTCGAACCAGCTCTGGATCGACTATGTCGATCCGATATTGGTCGAACCGGGATCCACTCTATCCTTTGACCTTCTTTGCTATATCCAAGTCTTCAGATATGCCATCGAACTCTAATGTTGCTCTATCGTTGAGTTCAACCATGCGTTTTGAAGCTCTATCGAGAATATATCTCGCCCTTTCAAGTCTACCATCCTTGTACATACAATCAAGATACACCAACATATGCACTTGATCGTTAAGCACCTCAAACTCTAACAAACGAAATATTTCGTAATACTAAATCGCACACGAACGATATTTTATGCTAAACTAAGCAAACAAGTCAACCATGCAACCAATATTCATACAAATTCTAAATTAGCACACAAATACCCAAAATGACCATAATAGTTCAAAAATAGTCTACCTATAATAGCCAAGGTACAACATACGTCCAAATGACCTAAGTCTAGCGACTATGCCAAACTGACGTATAATGGCGTGTAATAGCGCGCAAACGGTAAAATGGGATGTCCATGTCAAATCTAATTGAATCGCTATTCATTTCATTTTCTTTACTAATTACTAGGTTTCTCTATTCAATATATTCCATTTTTATGACTAGAAATCACACATAAGCATCAACAACATTTTTTACTATAGCTGTAGTATAGTGAGAGATGATATCAATAACCTCAACCAAATTAGTGCAAGGCTGCTCCATAGCGTAGAGATCATCAATACGAGTCCAACGATCAAAATTGCGCCAAAATATGATAACGTACGCAAAATATATAAGCATCACAATAATAACAAATATAATGAAATTAAAATGTAATCACCTTACGCTAGTTACCTTCGCTGCTCACTTTTTTGGATCAGCCCACTATTCGGTTCGACATAGTCGAACCGGGATTGAGCCTCCCTCCAAACGAACGTCACTGCCGCCTACGCCACCGGACGCTGCTGTAACCCCTTTTTCTAGCACTGTCGCTCCTTCAACCGCACTTTGACCGAAATTTGACCAACTGGCACCGCCATCTTGCACTTCCGATCAACACCAAACCATCGTCACCTTAAGCGCCCCCCTCTAGGTTACCTTCGCCAAAAAGTCGCCGCCTGACCATGCTTTGTTTGCTGGAAAAACCAAAATTGTTAAAGTCACTAAAACATAGATTTCTCCCTCATATGAACTCTGATTGACCAGAAGCCAGTGTCATTGGGTTCTCTTCGTTTTTCAATACTCTATAACTTTCCTTTTGGTGTCTAGAGCTCTTTCTTGACAATGAAGACACATCAAGCAAAAGAAGCAAATAGATCCGAGCTGGTTTTTAGCGATTTCCAGCCAACTCTGGAATCCAATCTACGAGCGCCTGATGTTGTTGAGTTCGTGTCGTCGATACGAACAACTTTCAATTTGGGAGTTTTGGCTAAAAATGGATGGATTAAATTGGCTAGTTTCGACCATTGATGAAGAGATGAAATCTTGAGATTGAATAGTGAAGAGAAGGAGATGCTTATATAGCCTAATTCAAAACACCATTCACCGAGACCAAAACTCTCGAACCCAAACATATCGAAACTTATACTCAAAAGAATCCCGATGGTCATTTCTAGACTAATGGTAAAGTTTTCAGGACCTAATTCCATCATATGCAAAAGTAAGCTTTAAAGCTTGAATATAATGTCAGTATCTTAAAGAAATTGACACACGTTTGATTTACGCCTCATCTAACAGTACATCCATTCGCTACGAAACTTGACAGCATGCATCAACTCACTACGAAAACTCCAAAAATAGTAATTCCATCGCAATCCGACATTGTGCCTTCGGAACGATAATTTACGCGCATATCGAGATCGTTATGATTGCTAATTAGTCCGGACTCGAAATATTGCGATCCATATACTTATTCCACACGTAACGAACGATCTAGACTTAATGGAACTGGCTTTAAGTCCCGATTCAATCATTTGTGAAAAATAATCCCATTTTGGAGCCGCTATTTGAATGATTAACGATTAATATTTAGATAAAATATCTAAATATCTAATCATTAAAATATGTGATGTTACATGTTAAGTCTTATTTCTTTGTACCGGGGCATGTAGATAACAAAGAGAATTAGACACAATAGTAGAAATAACAACAAGGGAATAAACATGTTAAGTAAATAAAATTTATCTAACACGAGCATGTTAATTCATGTATGGAATTTATTTCGACCAATAAATGATACAACAATACAATTATCTTGCACGCCTAACAATCATATAAGCATAAATGAACATGCAAACATCATCGATCAAACATGCATAAGTAAAACAATGGCAACTATTGAAAATGACATTCATACCTACCATAGCATGTAGGATAGTAATCTAACGAACAAGGCACATCGAATATTAGATTTAATCCATATATTACTTGACAACTTGGTTGTCATTCCAAAAATCAAAGATAGTAATCTAGCATCTCTCATCAGTGAATATGACTCGAGTGCTATCATACTATTCCCAATTTGTATGACACCTACCGATGGGAACCATCGACAACTATTCCCATAACCACTTAAAAATCTCGAATAGTTGTAGAAAACTATTTGATCCATCCCATCCAGTTATCGCTAGCTGACATCGCATTCATATAAAACGTGTAATCAACACCTTCTCATGTCACTAGAAACAACAACATCACTTTAATATCGAATTGACTACCTTGGTCAAGTCTGTACTACCTCTCCTCGAGTTATGGAATCATAATCAGTAATAAACACAAGCGGCATTCACTAAACAAATATCGCTTTTGGAATGGTACATCTCGAACTCTACGCACACAATCAACTTACATTTCCTATACATACCTATAGGAAACTCATACCCGTTGGAGGTCAAGAATTTCAACCATTGCCGCTAGCAAAGGTTGAAATACCTTTCGGGGAAGAGAAATCCCGATGATGCAACATCACCAAGAATCTAAACACATCGCTAATAAATAATGCCTCCAACTCACCAAATGAACTCAATCGCCATTAACTCCAAATTATGAGTCGAATACCCCTCAGGTGGTTTTGGTTATTGACTATAACGCAACAATCTCCCACTCGGAACAAATCTAATTTAGACAACTCACGCAACCAAGTGAGTACTATCGTCTTCTCGTTCCTGTTCGAAATGAGAAATCAATACACTTATGGGTTAATTCTAACTTCCCAAAACATCCAAACTCTCTAGGACTCACAACTGCGTCCTACTCTAAATGATGTGACCCAAACACTCCACTTTTCGCACTGAAAAGTAAATTCCAGCAACTGACCTATAGATGGTGTCTTTCTCCGACAATCACAATACCACCTGCTATGTACTTGTGCTTTCTTTCCGTCCATAGGAAAATGAAAATGAAATCGAATAACACAAGTGCAACTCCTCCGAGTGATATCTCGGAACACGATTAGAGAAAACGAACAAAAATATGATGATTCACTGGTTGTCCCGAACAGCCCAACCACCAATCAAAATTAGAACAGCCTGTAAAATGATGTATTAGTATACACCAATCAACTTCTCATAATCGATAAATCCCCTATGGATTCCCAACCGAAAGAACATCTATCACAAGATCGGTATCGAACTCGACTCAAATATGGTGGCAATTTGTTTACCTCATCGAATGTGTCCAGATACTCTTAAGCTACTGCAGAAGTGACGACGTGCTACTAGAGATCTGTCTCAGGCTGCTATGTTCCAATCATAAGCGGCTAGAATACTGAAGATCTAACTCTCATCCCACTATCGCTTACTCAGGAATGACTCACTACTAAAGAACTCGTCCTAGCCCACTATCGTCACCAATAACCTCTCACTGCTACCAATATTCTTTATCCATCTAGTAATTGAACTTTTGGACTTAAAGATCAAGTTCAGTTAAGTACAACATCAACAAACAACCAGTTTAGCAAAATGCGACCATGACTTGATGAGTTTAAGTTTTAATGAACCATGTATGCTGCCAAGTATAGACTAGATATGTCATACACTCCCTCACCTCAAGGCCCAACATTAATCACTACGGATGCTGCAATCATCCACATTATTAATTTCTAGCGACCAAACATAGGATGTTACGCACATACATAGCCCTCGATGCAGTAAGTCACAATCAAGCGGTAAATTAATAAGTCTAAATCTCGTTCCATCCATCCGTTGCAGGATCAATTGGAGCAACAAAATATCAACGTCAAACTAAAACACGCATGAAAGTGCCATTGATGGAAACGTATATCAAGCGATGATGTCTTTATTTCCACTTCACCAAGGAAGCACTCGAAGGAGCGGGGACAACAATTAACACGTACGTTCCATGATTCGTCTCGACAAAGTAGGATGAACTTCCATTCTGGGGGAAAGCTCAAACATCGTGAGCTTACTCGATCGACTCCTCCAAAAACATTCCACTTGATCGACTCCTAAAATAACCATTATCTCGGAATGAATTAAATAACCCTTAGAGTCAATTACTCAACCAAGTCATAACTCCGGAGAGACAAAGGAGAGAATTAACCTTCGATATCACATTGAATTCAATTATACTCTCTAACACAACACGTCGCTTAAATCGGCGAACCCTCGTTGACTCCTAAGAAATCAATAGAAAACCACTTCGAAGTGAACTGGTCTCGAGCGAATCGATTTCGTGAATTCGAAATGATAAAGGTCCTCGACCAATTCAAGCTCTATCTTGGAGTCTATTAGGAATAAAATCCTAACTTAATCAACTCCAACCTATCGAAGAAACCCTCCTAAGAATATAAATTTCTTTCGCACCACAACAGTCGATTTTGTTCCAAGGAATGGTATGCCACCTAACACATAAGCACCCACACAAGGCGACATATCCAACTCGCTACACATAAGCGCCATGAATAATTACATATTCTAGGGCATCCCAGATAATGGATCATACCATTAATGAAAAAAATAATGTAAACCAAGACTAGTAGTTCTTCATTCCGCCTTATCTCAACTCCAAAAATGAGAAATTAGAAAATTTTCTCACTCGCTAGATCATATTAAATAAGACGATCAGTCGCTAATGGAGGAAGCTATTCCAATGGCATACGTGTGCAAAACAACATATATTATATATTTACTAATAATACATTGATTTGAAAACCAAAATATATACAAATATGTAATCTCTCATATATATTAGCTCTCGAGTTCAGTATTGCTTAGGTTAAACAATGCAACCTAAGCTTTGATACCACGTGTAACGGTCCTCCATACACCACCCGTTCTTCGAACATAAAATCTGCACTACACAAGCAACTATCAATGTAAAATAGTCGCCAAGAGAAAGAAATATTATAAAGTAAGAAAAAAAGAAAGGAGAGAAAGGAAAAGAAAAGAAAAAAGAGATCAGAGCAAAAAAAACAACCATAAAACCTGTCGTATATCTTACAGTGCATCAGATAACATATAATAATCAAATCACATATATAAAACAGGTGAGACAGTAATGACTATACAAGCCATATAATCAGAGTACATAAGTTCATAAAGTTATATGGAACAATAATAGAGTTTATATAAAGATAAATAAAGTAAACCGATCAACTGTCTCTAATAGAACATTAACACTGTCAAAGCTCCACAGTGTTACATAGCGGAATAAACAAAAATAATACGAGTATAAATATACAAACCATCGCCTCCTGCAAAACCACCTGTACCACTCCAGAAAATACCTAAACCTGCTGCCTGGTCTGCTCATCAGCATCATCGATGAGCATCCAAAGTAATAAGAGGGAACATAAAACTTTGGGTCAGATATAAGTCCAGTGTGAGTGATAAACAAATCTAAAAATATTGTAAAAGTCATAATAACATATATGGCACGGAGGGTGTGGAGAATCATACATGCACTACCCCTGAATCCACACAGTTAGCACATAATAATCGGTATATGCAGTACTGTGACTAACATCAGTAGATAAAGTGTGATGGATGCCTAAGCACCCAATTGTAATAAATAAGTAAATAGCCATAATATCCATCAACCATCCTCACATTCACTCACTCAGTGCATAAAGCATATAACATCCCGTACTCTGGTCACTAATCAATGCATCGGTAGGCCCCACCACATGAGCTCCACCCTGACTATCATTACGCCCCACCGCATGAGCTATAGTCGATAACCCTACCCAGCCTACACGTCACTGGCTTTGAGGTCCAAGTCGATCAGTCCACACCGTATTAGCGTTGATTCGTCCTTGTGTCAATCCTTCTAAGGTGTACCGAAGTCATGAATACCAACAACCCCTTTTCATATGTTCTCCGTAACAGAATCCATCAGTAGACCATCCATAAGACTCCCATCTGAAGTCGTCCAATATAGGAACTATCCCTGACGGTCATCATATGTCGTAAGATACCGTCCTATGTCTTCCACTCTCTCCATCTGATAGTCACCTCAATATGACTTAATATTGACTTTACTGCATCTCGGAGAAAAGCAATCCAACGTAACAACCTTGCTCTCCATCTAAGAATCATTATCGTCGAATATCAGATCACTTCATAAAAGTACCACATCCTCGTCTCAAGCCAAAGCCATTGATCAAAGAGCCATTTATATTGAAATCTCTATTGAACGAAGAATCTTATTCTGCTCCTCGCATCACATCGTCGTTAATGTCAAATTTGCCAAAGTTGACAATAACAACAATAGTAATTGATATAGACCACTCGATAGTAATTGATAATGACAACCCGGATCACATATTTAACCAAATTTGGTTAAATGCACATCCAAGGAAAATTGTAACACCTCATAATTTTAAAATATTAAAACTGACAAATTTAAGAATACTTAATTTTCAGAAGAAGAATTAAGTGAAACGGATTATGCCATTGCGTTCGTCTTGGAATTCTGCTTGAGATAGATTCCGAGTTTGCGTAAAACGGACATCGTATGAAGAAATTATGAAGCTCGGAAGATTTAAAGTTTAAAGCTGTAAAACAAGTCGACCGCCCATTTTTCACCATTCGACCGTTTACAAGTCGACCGCCCATTTATCACCAGTCGACCGTTTTTAAGCAGAAGTGAAAACTATCGATCGGTTGAAATTGGTCAGTCGACTGGTTGATTCTGTACAATTTCCTGATGACGTGTTTTTTCTAATTTGAGTGGTTCGGATGCTTACTAATCAAATCTAAAGGTCCTAATTCACCTAAGACACCTATAAATAAACACCTAAGCCTAAACCTAATCTCTTCAACCCTAATCCATGGCGCCTACATGCTGCTGTTGCAACTCAAATTAGTTTAGCTTTTCTTCTTCAACAATCAGAGTAGAGATTATTCAAGATCAAAATAGCTACAACAACGACTAATTCTCTTTTCTAATAATCCTATTGTTGTGAGTTTATGTTACTTTCACATATGATTAAATTAAAAAGTAATTGCGATAGGATTGTAAATTGGATCTAATGTATATGCCTGTAAATAAGATGAATCATATCAAGTTTTGTAATTTGTTATCCTTCAGATTCATACCTAATTGCTATTATCATATGCTTATCTGATCTATTTTATCGTTATCCATTTCACATGCCTATTTATATGTTTATGCCAATTTTGATGTTTGATTCTCTTCCCTTCATTTTTTCCTTTTTCCTTTTGAGATTAGGCTAATTTCGAGCTTAAGCATATTACGTTGAGATTTACGTACGAATAATGTTGGGATGATTGGGAAAAGTTTGGGAAATATGTAATAAAATGAGATTTGGCATAAATTGTTGATAACTTTGAAATTGATTTGGGCATAATTTGGTACAACTTGTATACATGGAATTATAGGCATAACTTGAATTAGCATTATAAGCATAATTGGAAATTATGGGCAATTGGAATACATTAATTGAAGATTTGAAATTGGGCATGAATAAAAGGAAAAGATAATGAATGCCTTAGAAACGAGGTTAGATTGGGTTGCGATAGAAGTCTGCCTGGAACCGCCCGGCATATCCAGCAACTGCAAACGACAATCTAATGTGAGAGGTCAAAGGCAGAAATTAGAAGCGTAATAGTGCTAAGACACGAGGTTAGATTCAGACTGCGGTAGAAGTCTGCCCGGAACTGCCCGGCATATCCAGCAACCGCAAACGGTAATCTAATGTTGGAGGTTTTGCACAATTACGGATATAATGAAGTAATGAACACTTAACCAACATAAGACATGTGGTAAGACATGGGTATAACAAAGGGTTAAGTGGGTGACATGGGTAGCATGTGAAACATAATTAAGAGCACTTTACCATAATGAGACATGTGGTAAGACAAGGGAGTAATAAAAGGGGTTAAGTGGGAAATCCTAGTGGGGGCCAAGCCTAGGAGGGGAGCTTGTGTCAAGTGTGGGGACCCTTTTCAACCAGTAACCCATTTTTAGTATCGATATGAGCTCGAACTAGGTCGAGGACGGGACACGCTTACTGGGGTTGATTGTAAGAGGTCAAAAGAGTAATGAGCGATGGCAACGCAAGTCCAACAGAGTCATGTGCGTGCGTGGGTCCGGGCTGGTAGGTAAGACATTGTTGCATCGTGTAGGTATAAGCCGTGCATTCTAATAGTATTGGGTTGCCACTTTAGGGAGTGATACACCTTACTGTGGGGCCAGCACGGGTATCTACGAGTTAGGGAGCCGATCGAATAGGGAGGGTAGTGGGTACAACTAGTGGGGGTAGGAGCAAGTGGGCACCTACGAGAGCAGCTAGGAGTACACGAAGCTACCATTATTATAATTAGCAGGGAGGGATCACCTTTTAGTATGAGACTAGTATTAGTGCGGTGCAGGAAATATCTTATAGTGGTTAGAAGCGCAATCGATGTTATACTTTGTTCATCTTGTTTACCTTAGCATACTTGCTTATGTTACAGTCATTCCTTATATCCAGTTTATGTTCTTATCCTGTTACTTTACTATTTATATTGTTAAAGTCACTGGACTAGCCAGACTTTATGTCTGACCCTTTTTGTTTCGCCTCTTTTCTTTCCTTTCCCCTCCCCCTCCCCCGGTTCCCATGGTGGGATTATGTAATGACCCAAAAATTCCCCTCATGGAAAATCGCCGGATACACTAACTTTGGGCATACAACACATCAGAACAAATAACAGAAGACTTTTATAAACATTATAATAATGTTACATCAGAGTACAGAATATCATAGTACATCGAATATAACAATACAGCGGAAGATTAATTTACAATAAATTTAATACAATGCAGCGAAAGACTATCATTTCTCTGGCCACAACTTTAAGCTTCGATCCAGAATCCTGTCTAATGAATAAATATCTGCAAAACAAGCCACTCGACAGCCCATGTGGAAAAGAGGGCACCCGAGTTTGCAAAGTGAAACAAACTACGAGTCAGTCATGGGACTGGTGTGAAAAATCTTACTTAACCTATTTAATAATAAGGCTAATCACAGGACCACGCCGCTAACACAGAACGGGTTTACTCCATTGGATTGCCAGTGCAAGAAATAAATTAAATCGTTAAACAACACAATGCTTTTTAGAAAAATGAAACCATTATAAGACTCAAGTCCCATCACACAATGCAACACAAACCGAAGGATAGAGTTTTACCTTATAATGGTCAAAAATGCTTGATACGATAAAATGAATTTGATAATATTATTAGTGTATATATGTTTCAAAAACAGTTCAATCATAATGTATCAATCATAGACGGCATAGCTACCATATACTATGTCGCCATACTAGTTATACAATCAAAACCGTTTGGTGTCGTATTGGAAGTTGGATTTCCATCACGAACCAAGGCAAGGGATCGTCCTTACCGAATTCAAGATAATCTAGCCTACCATGTCTCAGGATAAAGCCGCAACTGCACCTAGAAGCCACAGGGCTGGTCCAAAAATATATTAGTGGATTATGACTCCTGAACAATACGTCTCCCAGCCCTACGGGGCGTAAAATAGAGCTATTAGGGACTCAAATACCGAGGCGCCTCACAATCGATCATCCACATAAGTAAAAATGTCTGGGCTTGTAAAACCCTAACACCACTTCTAGCTATAAAGAGACGCATGTTCTCCCTGGATCCTTCTCCCGTTTCTGGTTCATACCGGGATGTGAGACTCGCGAAGTATTGCTACACAAAGCTATGCTAAATAAAGTTATGCTTTGATCATCAACCACAAGGCTCTGCTTTTCAACAAAAGCCTTGATCATTTGCATCTTAGCATGCCACATTATCAATCCATACCATACCATTGATTTCTGCCAATACATAACCTCTAACTCGTACGTTTCAGAGAAGGGTGTTAAGCAAGAGAATAAATTCTCCACCACCAAACAAATATATATTAAGCAGAGATCAACGAATACAGCAAAAGGAATACAACGTCAGACATACCATCCATTTACAAGTTCGTTCTGGGTCTGAACGAAACTGGAGACACCTTATTCCTCGTCCCATATGTCCGATACAGGAGAGAGGTTCTCGCATATCCATTGATCTCCAAGTACTGGACGATCACCACTTATTACCTTGTCTTGGGATGCCTCCCAATCAAGACATCAGTAATCATCCAAACGATATAAAGATCTCCGGTCTTCAACCACCGTCTTCATCTTCGACTTTCAATCGTCGTAGTAATTATTCAGAATTGGTTAAACTCGGTCTTTCTGAATAATTCGTGTATTTTATAATCAATAATTAAGTGCTATAGAACACGTCAAACGCCTCATTCCAATTCAGAATATTCTTTTAAATAAAATATTCACATTATTAGGGAAAGGTTCCCATTAATTTTTTCAAAGATAAATTCTTTAAATTTATCCTTAAATCTTCTTTTAAAGATTCATTAAAACTCCAGTTTGGTTTTAATATCAAAAATCATTACTTTATGATTATTCAACTTTGAGAAATTAATCTTGTCTTTAACTGGGTTAAAAAACCAATGTCATTTAAAACACAGTTCACGATAAACCCAAAATCATCTTCCATTAAATATGGAATTTCCACAGAAATCAAATCAATATATAATCGATATAAATTTCTGTATCAGACTAATAATATAAATGGAATAACGGCAAAGCCTTTTAAATTCCATATATAATAACGGTCTTCTTTTACATAAGCTCATCTCGATTATTATTAAATCGAATTCCATTCAATTCCAATTTAATGTATTAAATTGGAAAACTTTACTTTGGAAATTTTCCATTTAAATCTTAATAAAAGATTTATAAATTCCAAATTATATTCTCACTGTTAATTGGGTTAAAGAACGAATGTCATTAAAAACATAGTTCACAGTAAACCCAATTCACATTTCATTTTCTTCCAATTACTAAATATAATTGGAAACTCTAATAATCTTAATTAAAAGATTTTTTTCATACGGGGTTTAACAACATTGTTATTTAAGACACCATTCACGACAAACCCAAAAATCCAATTTATCTTATTTAATTCCAGTTAAATATTAAATAATTGGAAAACTTCATTAAATCTTAATTTAAAGATTTATTCTAGTTAATAACTAGTTCATTTCGATAAAAATATATTTTATCTTTTCAAATATGGAATTTTTCATCCAAATTCTTTTCAAATCATTAATTATGATTTTACATAATTTTTCCATATTTTTAATAATTTTATTAAGGCCTTTACTGTTGGTTTCCAATAATGGCCACCGAACTGCATCCATAACGACCTTTTTCAAATTTGATTTGGACATAATTCCAAATCCAATTGTTGGATTTCAAAACTCTAATATTCATTGGAAAAATCTTATCGATATGAACCCAATGATTCTGGTTTTAGGAGAATCCGACGGTTGGATCTCCCGTTACATCAATTTGAAGTTAATGGTCGAAATCCGACGGTTGGTTCATATCGTCGATTTCCAATTGAAACATATTTATAAATTCATTTTAAATTGATTCCAACTTCATTTTCAATTTTTAAATCAAAATTGAGTATTCTATATCTTTATCATACTATAATATTCTGAAATCACTACTTTTCGATATTCATTATAAAATGAATAAAATCGATCGATAAACCCGTTCGGGTAAAAATGGCATTTGCTACTTAACTCGGCTTCATATTTTTATATTTTTGTGTCCATCCAAAGATGGACATAAAAATCATAATTTTATTCTTTATTGAATATTATTTTAAAATATTCATTATTTTAAAAGATTCTATATTTTAAAATATTCTTTATTTTAGAAGATATTCTGAATCGGAATGCGACTCAATCAATTACCATATAATTTCAGTTATATAGATTTCATACATTGCATTTATTTAACAATAATGATAAACAATCATTCAACAGTCCATTTACATCCAGGGTGAAGTTTTACAACTGCGCGAGCATTAAAATAAATAAACGACGCTCATCACAGACTGTCAATCCATAATTGACATACAACTAAATATTGGGGCTAGTGTATATCAAATATCACCTCAGTACCCGTGTGGGGTTTCAGACAACAACAGTTTATTTAAACACATCATTGGTTAATAAATTTAACCAATTATAATTCGGTTTGAATTACTATCTATTTAACAAATTTTCACTGTTTAAAATTATAAATGAATATTTATAATTCAATTTCAGCTACCACATTAATATCAACATTATTATGATAATGTTTTAATCTAGCACACATCATATTCTTAACATACGACCAATTTTCTAACATTGCTAACATAATAATGATAATGTTTTAATCTTTAACATATTTTTGTATTTCTAACTAATAATCATTTTAATCATTTCTGCATGCACTACAAAAATGTAAATTTTATCGTTGACATATTTTAACATAACATTTTCTAATAAAATGACCTTTTTATTTCAACGTGACATGTTCTAATAAAATGACATTTTTATTTCAACATGACATTTTCTAATAAAATGACATTTTTATTTCAACATGACATTTCTATTCTTCTAATGACAAAATAAAACATAATTTTGTCTACACACATGTTTTCTAATTCTAGTGACAAAATAAAAGATAATTTCGTTTACATACACATTATCTAATTCTAATGACAAAATAAAAGATAAATTTGTTTATATGTATATTTTATAATTCTAGTGACAAAATGAAAAGACAATTTTGTTTACATAGACATTATCTAATTCTAATGAAAAAATAAAAGATACATTTGTCTATATGTATATTTAATAATTCTAGTGACAAAATGAAAAGATAATTTTGTCTATATGTATGTTTTTAAATTTAGTGACAAAATAAAAAGATAATTTTTATTTGACAACAATTCTATTATAAACATGACAAATGAAAAGGCTACTTTAATTCGGATATGATTTCAATATTTAATATGACAAATAAAAATGAATATTTTTATGACGAATAAAAATGACTACTTTTGTTTGTATACAAGTTCAATGTTTAACTTGACAAATAAATATGAATATTTTTATTTATAAACAATTCAATGTTAAATTTGAAAAATAATAAAAATGAATACTTTTACTTGTATACAATTCAATGTTAAATTTGACAAATAAAAATGAATGTTTTTATTTGACAACAATTCAATGTTAAATTTGATAAATAAAAATGAATGTTTTTATATGTAAACAATTCAATGTTAAATTTGACAAATAAAAATGAATGCTTTTATTTGTAAACAATTCAATATTAAATTTGACAAATAAAAATGAATGCTTTTATTTGTAAACAATTCAATGTTAAATTTGATAAATAAAAATGAATGCTTTTATTTGTAAACAATTCTAATTCAACATAACTAATAAAAATGATACTTTTGTCTTGTCGACAATTCTATTTTAATAAAAATGATATTTTGATTTTGTTGACAATTCTATTTCAACAAAAATGAATAAAAATGATTTTTTAATTTTATCTAAAATCTATTCAACAAAAATGACAATTTTGATTTGTCAATTCTAATTCAATAAAAATGATATTTTTATATGACAATTCTGATTTAACGTAAAAATGATATTTTTATATGACAATTCAAGTTTAACATAAAAATGATATTTTTATGTGACAATTCTAATTTAACATAAAAATGATATTTTTATATTTGGCATTTCTAATTGAACAAAAAATGACATTTTATATATTACATTTCTAATTCAATAAAATGACATTTTATATTTTACATTTCTAATACAACAAAATATTTCATCAAATCAACAGATCACCGTTACAGTATCAATCAATTTAAATCAAATCACGTTCATGCAAGAATTTCTAAACACGATAATACTTAATTTATTTTTAATTATTTAAAAAGAAATCTCAACTATAAGCTAAAAATTATTTTTAGCGAACAAACAGTTGTGATGATAAAATACAGATAAACATCATGGCCGTTTATATAAAATAAAATAAAAACTGTAAAAGAGGATTTAATGAGAGAGTTCTCATCTTGATCGGTTTTAGAAATCGTTAAATAAACGATTGTTTTACTGAATTAAACAGCATGTTTAATCTTATCAGAATTTCCAATAGCCTCCAATTTAGTTTTGGTCGGTTTCATTTCAAAGCTCTCGTCGATGTGAATCCAATGCATTCAGTTTTGCGAAATTCTGATATCGCAGTAAAAAGTTACAAGCATTTGAATAATATTTAAATAAATTAACTAATTAATTGTACAATTAATATAATCCATTTTAATCCCACCGTTGATTATTACATCTAAGGCCCTTGTTATTTCTTCTACATCGTTGCCCCGATTCTTCCTTCTGTCGCACACTGGAACCCGCCTCCTAGGGTAAAGCAACCGCCGCCGCTCCACTTGAACAGACCCCAATCAGACTGCCCCTCGATCTCCGCCTTAGCCAGCGCATCCATTCCCCGCCACCCCATAAAACTCGAAGCCCCTCACTCTCTCGAAATCCACGCTGAAAGTCGCTCCTTTTTGCACCATTTCCGACCACATCGGTTCACAAGCAATGATCACACCGTTGGTTTGTAAGAGCTCGACGAGCTCATTGAATTTGCAGTTGAAATTTTCTGAATTGGCTGATTAGATGTCAAGATTTTGAGGAAGATCCATCGTGAAATTTTGGCCATACATTTCCTTCTGGCGGCTCGTTCTATTTGGTAACGATTAGGGTTTGCGGATAAGCCCCTTTTACACCCAATATAATTATTATTTTAAGCCAATTATTCAATTAAAAATGAAGTTTCACGTTCGAACTCCATATGAATCCCAACGACTATCGCCCCTAGCAAATTACCCCCATTCCGCACACAATGGGATATGTGCCGTTAGCCCATTTGATCATCTCAGCCCATTTTTCTATAATTTAAAATCTAAAACATTTAATTATTTAATTTGATTGTACATTTTAATTTACCGGGGCCACATACTAACTCCAAAAATTACAGATAAATTATTTCTAGCTTTGTTTTGATGATACGGTCCTAAAAAAATTAATTTTGTTGAATTTGGAGACCATTTGAAAAATGGACTTTTTCTGGTTGATCCAATTCAACTGAAATTGACCAAATACGTTTTAATTTACTACACTCACATATTAATTCCAAAAATTATGAAATTTTGGATCTAGCAATAAATTGAAATTCTGGATCCAGCCAAAGTGGTTTCGTCGAAAACAGAGGTCGTTTATAAAATGGCTATTTTTTTATATTAAAAGATATATATAAAGTCCATAGCGACTATTCTGAATATTTAACTAGCCATAACTTTTGATTCCCGCTATGAAATTCCAGTTTTTCGTATTCGTTGGAAAGATATTGTTAAACAGGTTCTAATACTTTTATTTTTACGGAAATCCGATTTATTTTGAATCCTGTACATTCAGTCAAAGTTCAAATTCAAATTTTCAAACTACCGTGCTATTTCTAACTCCTTTTAAAATTAAAATAAATGTATTCGTTCTAACTTCGATTTAAATAAATTTTTGGTCGTTATTATTTAAAATAAATTATTTTAAATATTTAAAATCCATTAAAATTTCTAAAATAAAAATTTTAAATTGGTTCCAAAATTCCGGGTTGTTACAATCTCCCCCACTTAAATTCTTTTCGTCCTCGAAAAGGGACGGAACTGAAAGTTGTTTAACTTACCAACTCAACTTTCATTTTTTTTATTTTATTGGTTTAATAATTTTATTAGTTGAACTAATAATCACACAACACAATCATTAATCAATTAGTTGATTAGTTTTTGAATTATATATAACATTTTATATATTCAAAAATCATGTTTTCTAAGATCAGATTATATATATAACATAAATATGTTAATTATAAACTTGTCACTCTCAATTCATTCTAGGGCATTACTAACCCCATCTCTAACGAGTTTTCTCATTCTAGGATGCTACTAATCCTAACTCTAATGAGTATTCTTTTATAGGATATTACTAATCCGACCTCTGATGAGTCTTTGTTTAGTTCTAACAAGTTGTACCCAAAGATTTGGATTAACCAAAGCTATGATACCATTCAGGCCATTAAATATATATATATATTATATCATCGATTTCCAATTAAAACATATTTATAAAATATTTATAAATTCATTTTAAATTGATTCCAACTTCATTTTCAATTTTTAAATCAAAATTGAATATTCTATATCTTTATCATATTATAATATTCTGAAATCACTTCTTTTCGATATTCATTATAAAATGAATAAAATCGATCGATAAACCCGTTCGGGTAAAAATGGCGTTTGCTACTTAACTCGGCTTCATATTTTTATATTTTTGTGTCCATCCGAAGATGGACATAAAAATCATAATTTTATTCTTTATTGAATATTATTTTAAAATATTCATTATTTTAAATTATTCTTTATTTTAAAAGATCTTTATTTTAAAATATTCTTTATTTTAAAAGATATTCTGAATCGGAATGCGACTCAATCAATTGTCATATAATTTTAGTTATATGGATTTCATACATCGCATGTATTTAACAATAATGATAAACAATCATCCTACAGTCCATTTACATCCAGAGTGAAGTTTTGCAATTGCGCGAGCATTAAAATAAATAAATAACGCTCATCACAGACTGTCAATCCATCAATTGACATATAACTAAATATTGGGGTTAGTGTATGTCAAATATCACCCCAATACTCGTGTGGGGTTTCAGACAACAACAGTTTATTTAAACACATCATTGGTTAATAAATTTAACCAAATATAATTCGGTTTGAATTACAATCTATTTAACAAATTTTCACTGTTTAAAATTATAAATGAATATTTATAATTCAATTTCAACTACCACATTAATATCAACATTATTATGATAATGTTTTAATCTAGCATACATCATATTTTTAACATATAACCAATTTTCTAATATTGCTAACATAATAATGATAATGTTTTAATCTTTAACATATTTTTGTATTTCTAACTAATGATCATTTTAATCATTTATGCATGCACTACAAAAATGTAAATTTTACCGTTGACATATTTTAACATAACATTTTCTAATAAAATGACCTTTTTATTTCAATGTGACATGTTCTAATAAAATGACATTTTTATTTCAACATGACATTTTCTAATAAAATGACATTTTTATTTCAACATGACATTTCTATTCTTCTAATGACAAAATAAAAGATAATTTTGTCCACACACATGTTTTCTAACTCTAGTGACAAAATAAAAGATAATTTTGTTTACATACACATTATCTACTTCTAATGACAAAATAAAAGATAAATTTGTCTATATGTATATTTTATAATTCTAGTGACAAAATGAAAAGACAATTTTGTCTATACGTATGTTTTTAATTTTAGTGACAAAATAAAAAAATAATTTTTACTCGACAACAATTCTATTATAAACATGACAAATGAAAAGGCTACTTTTATTTGGATATGATTTCAATATTTTTTATGACAAATAAAAATGACTACTTTTGTTTGTATACAAATTCAATGTTTAACTTGATAAATAAATATGAATATTTTTATTTATAAACAATTCAATGTTAAATTTGACAAATAAAAAAAATGAATACTTTTACTTGTATACAATTCAATGTTAAATTTGACAAATAAAAACGAATGTTTTTATTTGACAACAATTCAATGTTAAATTTGACAAATAAAAATGAATGTTTCTATATGTAAAAAATTCAATTTAACAAATAAAAATTAATGCTTTTATTTGTAAACAATTCAATGTTAAATTTGACAAATAAAAATGAATGCTTTTATTTGTAAACAATTCAATGTTAAATAATAAAAATGAATGCTTTTATTTGTAAACAATTCAATGTTAAATTTGACAAATAACAATGAATGCTTTTATTTGTAAACAATTCTAATTCAACATAACCAATAAAAATGATACTTTTGTTATGTCGAAAATTCTATTTTAATAAAAATGATATTTTGATTTTGTTGACAATTCTATTTCAACAAAAATGAATTAAAAATGATATTTTGATTTTATCTAAAATCTATTCAACAAAAATGACAATTTTGATTTGTCAATTCTAATTCAACAAAAATGATATTTTTATATGACAATTCTAATTAAACATAAAAATGATATTTTTATATGACAATTCAAGTTTAACATAAAAATAATATTTTTATGTGACAATTCTAATTTAACATAAAAATGAAATTTTTATACTTGGCATTTCTAATTGAACAAAAATGACAATTTTATTTTTAGCATTTCTAATTGAACAAAAAATGACATTATATATATTACATTTCTAATTCGATAAAATGACATTTATATTTTGCATTTCTAATACAACAAAATATTCCATCAAATCAACAGATCATCATTATAGCATCAATTAATTTAAATCAAATCACGTTCATGCAAGAATTTCTAAACACGATAATACTTAATTTATTTTTAATTATTTAAAAATAAATCTCACCTATAAGCTAAAAATAATATTTTTAGCGAACTAATAGTTGTGAAGATAACATACAGATAAACACCATGGCCATTTATATAAAATAAAATAGAAACTGTAAAAGAGGATTTAGTGAGAGAGTTCTCACCTTGATCGGTTTCAGAAATCGTTAAATAAACGATTTTTTTACTGAATTAAACAGCGCGTTTAATCTTATCAGAATTTCCAATAGCCTCCAATTTAGTTCTGGTCGGTTTCATTTCAAAGCTCTCATCGTTGTGAATCCAATGCATTCAGTTTTGCGAAATTCTGATATCGCAGTAAAAAGTTACAAGCATTTGAATATTACATAAATAAATTAACTAATTAATTATATAATTAATATTAATCCATTTTAATCCCATCGTTGATTATTAGATCTAAGGCCTCTGTTACTTCTTCTACATCATTGCCTCGGTTCTTCCTTCTGTCGCACATTGGAACCCGCCTCCTAGGGTTTAGCAACCGCCGTCGCTCCACTTGAACGGACCCCAATCAGACCGCTCCTTGATCTCCGCCTTAGCCAGCGCATCCTTCCCCTGCCACCTCATAAAACTTGAAGCCCCTCACTCTCTCAAAATCCGCGCTGAAATTCGCTCCTTTTTGCACCATTTCTGACCACATCGGTTCACAGGCAATGATTACCACCGTTGGTTTGTAAGAGCTTGACGAGCTCATTCAATTTGCAGTTGAAATTTTCTGAATTGGCTGATTAGATGACGAGATTTTGAGGAAGATCCATCGTGAAATATCAGCCATACATTTCCGCCTGGCGGCTCATTCTATTTGGTAACGATTAGAGTTTGTAGATAAGCCCCTTTTATACCCAATATAATTATTATTTTAATCCAACTATTCAATTAAAAAAGAAGTTTCACGTTCGAACTCCAAACTAACCCCAATGACTGTCATTGCTAACTGATTGCCCCCATTCCGGACACAATGGGATATGTCCCGTCAGCCCATTTGATCGTCTCAGCCCACTTTTCTTTAATTTAAAATATAAAACATTTAATTATTTAATTTGATCCTACATTTTAATTTACCGGGGCTACATACTCACTCCAAAAATTACAGAAAAATTATTTCTAGCTTTGTTTTGACGATACGGTCCTAATAAAATTAATTTCATCGAATTTGGAGACCGTTTGAAAAATGGACTTTTCTATCAATTGAAATTGACCAAATACGTTTTAATTTACTGCGCTTTAATATTAATTCCAAAAATTATGAAATTTTGAATCTAGCAATAAATTGACATTCCGGATCCAACCAAAGTGGTTTCGTCGAAAACGGAGGTCGTTTATAAAATGGCTAATTTTTTATATTAAAATATATGTAAATTCCATAGCGACTATTCCGAATATTTAACTGGCCATAACTTTTGATTCACGCTATGAAATTTCAATTTTTCGGGTTCGTTGGAAATATATTGTTAAACAGATTCTAATAATTTTGGTTTTACGAAAACCCAATTTATTTCGAATCATGTACATTCAGTCAAAGTTCAAATTCAAATTTTTCAAACTACCGCGCTATTTCTAATTCCTTTTAAAATTAAAATGTATTCATTCTAACTTTGATTTAAATAAATTTTTGGTAGTTATTATTTAAAATAATTTATTTTAATTATTTAAAATCTATTAAAATTTCTAAAATAAAAATTTTAAATTGGTTCCGAAATTCGAAGTTGTTACAAGCGAGGCTTGATTTGGATTTCTCTCTCTCTCTACTTGAAGTGCTTGGAAGTGCTGAAAGTAATGCTCAGCTTTGTTTCTCTTTCGTATGGCATTTTGGAATGGGATTATGGTTTTTCTTTTATGTACTATGATAATAATTTTGTTCAAGATGGATATTTGTGTATTTGGCTTTAGTATGTGGTTTTGATGTTGTAAACAGACATGTTTTGCTTTTCCGCTGCAATGAATTAATTTTGAATTTTTAAGTACCATTTTATATATCTATCTTGTGATGTTCTATTCTATACTCTTATAACGCTCCATGAAAGTTAATGCATTCCCTTAGTGATTGGAATTAATGGACGTGGAGTGTCACACGTGGTATCGGAACTGATGGTTACCAGAACAGATAAAAGATTTTGAAAATCGTTTTCAAAAGCATTTTTTTAAAAGAAGTATTTTTAAAAACATGTTTTAAAGAAGGTATTTTCAAGAGAAAGGTTTGTTATGAAAAACATAATCCCCAAAAGCCATATATCTTTCTTTCGATTCTCTGTTTTGAATCTCTTCCTTTTTCTTTCAGTATATCTGGGAAACCCGCCGAGGGCGTACAGATACCAGGCTGGTTCAGAAGGTATCTGGAGGCTAGGGCTACTACCGCAGGCCAAATAAACGTTCCTCTTCCCCCAGCTGCAGCCGTTGTTCCACCTCTTCCTCCGCGTGTAGATGCTTTTTTTTAAGATATGTAAGGATTTTCGTTCGATGGGCGGAAAACCATTTCATGGCATTGAGACGTTCGTCGAGGCTAGAAATTGGCTCAAGGAAGTGGAGGGCTTGTTTGGTATCTTTAAGATAGATGATGGAAGGAATTCACTACAACAATATGGGCTTTTTATAGCATTTGAAAAACGTTATTGTATCCTGACATAGCGTTTCAGATAACGCTATGTAACGACATGCTATGTTAGACCTTCAGCTTTAAATAGTAGAAAATAAACGTTATAAAAAGCCAATTTTCTATAGCGTTTATTGTCTGCTATCCATCAAGAATGCAATTAATGTACCATCATACTCACTTTCTATAGCGTTTGTTCGCATGTATCTATAGCGTTTCCAAAGCGTGTTTCTATAGCGTTTTCTGTTTAATAGCATTTATGAAACACTATTGATCGTAATATTAATTTATAAATTTTATTTATGATCATTTAAGCATTTTTCATATATACACGCATATATACATACATACATACATACATACATATATATATATATATATATATATATATATATACACACACAACATATTTTTTCAAATAATAAATTATAACACGATATTTCATACACATCATTCAAACAAATCTTAACATATTCAAACTTAATATTTCAAACATATCGTTTTATCTATTTTTCCAAGTTAATATATCATACAATTTTTCCATCGGCAAGTTACTTACAAAGGCGACAAACAATAGATCTAATCTTGCTATGCTTATGATATTTTCTCCTTGACTTCAATAACGGTCATGTTAATGTCAAATAAACATAGAAGATATTAACAATTGTTATATCATATAATCTAAAAGAAACCTAACGAAGAAGAAAAAAATAACTAGTGCATAAAATATGATACACTTATACAAGGGATTGAAGCTAATCATCATTCGAGTGTGCAAAAACTTCTAAATACAAAGCTAACTTTTTGTAAATATTTAGTTAATTTTATATCCAAGTGAGTTTTAAATGTCGAGAATTTGACCTTTTGGCATATATTATATCAACACTGAAAAAGATAAAGAGAAGTAGAATATACATCTAAAAGATTTTGATCTAAAAGCATTTAAATCTACATAAATTAAAGTAAACTACTTCAGTAATGCTGAGTGCTGATATAGAAGTAATTAACTGGATTTTTATAAATCATGCTTGAAACAATCATCAACACAAATGAGTACAAATTAACAATTGTCTACTTACACAAATTGCTGAAGCTCCAAGAGCTAATGCCTTGAAGATATCAATGTCACGGCGAACCCCACAATCCATGTAAACGAGTTAACGACCTTGAGCAACTTTGACGACCTAAAATATCAATTATATGCATTAAATGTGTAATGAATTTATTACTGTGAAGATTAATATCTTATATCTTTACGTGTATTGTATGTATCCATATGTACGCATACACAACATATGTGCGTGTATGTATACGAGTGATGCAAACATAAATATGTCACTGTGTCCAAAGACAGGAAAATTAGCATTGTTATAATACAATAATTTACATTTACTCCGGCACACTCATGTAAGCATATGCATTACAGAACAAATGTACCTCTGCAAATACACTCATAGTTGCCTAAGAATAACCAAGCTAACAAACTTCACATGCTATAACACTCATGTAAGGCTGCTGCAACATGCAGCATCACGTTAAAATAAATCCTAATTGGCAACTTCCTATTATAATATAGAAAATGCCTCTCCCTGAAGAAGCAGAAAAGTAAGAAAGGAACATTATTTTCAAGAATTATTACCTCATGCCATAGCTTGAAAACTACGTACAATCTATATACTTTCAGAAATAGCGACAGTTTGAAAATTACGTATAATCTATATGCACTGGGCCCATAAAATCTAACTCTACAACTTCGACTCAAAATACATCTATAGAGGCTAGTGAGGGCAACCTGGTCAAGCAAATAAAAAAAAAATTACATGGAGACTGACAATATATGGGTAAAGCAAAAATATCACAACAACATGCATATGTAGATACAAGTTACATAATTAATCAGGATTAGAAGTAAGGTAACATAATTCAACTGCAACATATTTCATGCAATAACAAAGAAGCATACTGACCTGAAAATACTATTAACTAGTTTGAGATACTCAGCTTAACGGAAGAAGAAGAGGTACTGAATAATTTCAATTGTTAAAAATGAGGTGTATTTTGTTACTGAATAATTTCAAGTCTATACTCTGAAAATACAATTACAAACAAGTTTGTACTCTGTTACTGAATATTTTAATTGTTAAAAATGAGGCATATTTTCACTAGTTGAACTTAAAGCTGAAGAAACATGTCTTAGTTTTAACTAAGGCATATTTTCCTTTGTTTTAACTAAGGCGCATATGCCTAAAATTGAACTGAGGAAAATATGCAAAGGAATCGATATATATTCATGCTTTTCACTATTAGATTACTCGATAGGTGATCAAAAAACCGTGCTTTGATATATATATGTTTCATGTACACTGATATATAATGTTTATTTAGGACTAATTTTTTTCTTTACTAAATGTTAGATACGATCCAAATATGATAGAGTGTTGATAAAATGAAGAAGACGAAGTAAATTTTTATTCCCAAAAACTCAGATCTGTTTTTCCGATACAAACTTTAATATGTACAAAATGAGAAAAACAACACCAATAAAAGAAAGACACGTGTAACAAAAACAGCTGTAAAACGTAAAATACTCTACATTCCCCCCGCAAGCTGGACTGTTTATTTTTGAGAAATCAGACCAAGCTTGGAAGAAATATAAGCATGTTGTTCACCACCTAAAGCCTTTGTCAATAGATCTGCCAATTGAAGAGCATACCTTACATGTAGAATGTTAATGAACTTCGAATCAACATAATCTCTCACAAAATGGCAATCCATTTTCAGATGCTTAGTTCGTTCTTGAAAAACAGGATTTTCTGCAATATGTTTTGCAGCAATGTTATCACAAAATAGATTAATATGAAGAGGAATTTTAATATCCAAGTCTCGCAACAAGCCTTCAATCCAAATCAGCTCACTTGTAGCATAACTCTTCACATGTACTTTTTGAAGTAGTTTTTTGCTTTTTTGCCTTCCACGAAATCAAAGAATTACCAAGAAAAATAGCATATCCGGACAATGATTTTGCAGAGAAAGGGCATGAACCCCAATCAGCATCATAATAAGCAGAGAGATTTAGTGAAGATTCAGCAGGATAAAACAAACCATGATTAATGGTACCTCTCAAATATTTTATCACATGTAATGCGGCAGAAAAATGTGTTTGTGCAGGATTATTCAAAAATTGACTAAGTTGCTGCACTGCATATGATATATCCAGACGAGTCATGTTGAGATATAGCAATTTTCCAATCAATCTTCTATACAATTCTGGGTCCATAAGAGGAGGAGTATCTTGAGTACTAAGTTTCAGATTTTTAGGTAATGGATATGCAACAGGTTTGCAGTTTTCCATATTTGTATCTCTCAACAAATCGAGAATATACTTTCGCTAATTTAATACAATACCAGAATTTGATCGTGATACTTCAATTCCTAAGAAATATCTCAAAAAACCCAAGTCTTTTACAGTAAATGTTGACTGAAGAGAATTCTTAAGAAATTGAATTTCACCTTTGCAATTACCAGTAACAAGTAAGTCGTCAACATATGCCACCACAACAGTAAAATTACCATTTTTCTCAGACTTGATGAACATAGAATAATCTTTTTTGGATTGCTTATAGCCAAGATTAATAAGATGTTTGCTTAATTCTTTATTCCATTGTCTAGCAGCTTGTCTTAAACCATAAAGAGATCTCTTTAACTTGCATACTTCCCCTGGTTTTGCTTTTGTATACCCTGGTGGAGGCTGCATATAGATTTCTTCATCGACATACCCATGCAAAAAAGCATTATTGATGTCCAATTGATGTAAATTCCAGTTCTTTGCAGCAGCAATAGCAATTAAAACTCTAACAGTAGTGAATTTAGCAACAGGACTGAAAGTGTGTTTAAAATCTTTGCCTTTAATTTGTTTATCACCTCTAGCAACAACTCTAGCTTTGCACCTCTCCAATTTTCCATCTTTATCAAACTTTGCTTTATAAACCCATTTACTGCCAATAGCTGTTTTTCCTGGAGGTAAAGCGGTTATTTCCCAAGTTTCATTATCCTCCAAGGCCTTCATTTCTTGATTCATAGCTTCAACCCATTCTTCCTTATCTTTAGCCTGTGCATAACAACTAGGCTCTTCAGTAGATAAAACATTTGATAGGCTTGCAATATATTCTTCTTCTAGACTGTCCAACTTTGATTCAGCAAGAATTTTTGAAACAAAAGAAACAGTTGGAGGTTTGAGAGTCTTTGACAACACATAGTCATCAAATTTCTTTGGTAATTGTGTTGGTCGAGATGATTTTATGATATTAGGAACAATATTTGAGCTTTCTTGTGGAAAATTATGTGATAAAGATGACTGAAAATTTTATTGTGAGATAGAAGGACTTTGAATTACATTTTCATTGTCAAGAAATGTGTTTGTTGTAGATTGATCATGAGAAGGAGATGATGGTATATTTCTGATGGTAGGATGAGGGAAATCATAAATGAAAGAATCAATATTAGAAGTTGAATCATTGAGTAGTGGAGAATTTCTTGAAGTAGAAATATGATCAGGAATAATTTGCTGAGAAATTTTAAAAGGAAATATGTTCTCTTTGAAATAAACATCTCTACTGAGAATTATTTTGTGAGATTCAAGATCATATAGCTTGTAACCCTTTTGTGCACAAGGGTATCCCAAAAGAATACATTTTTTTGATCTTGGAGCCATTTTATCTGTAGTTTTAATAAGAGGATAGCAAAGACAACCTATAACTCTTAGGTTGGTATAGTCTGGAACTTTTTTCATCAACACTTCATATGGACTTTTCCAACAAAGGACTGAAGAAGGCATCAAATTAATCAAATATGTTGATGCCAAAAAACAATCTCCCCAAAATTTAATAGGAAGATTTGCATGAAGTCTGATAGCCCTTGCTGTCTCACCCAAATGCTTGTGTTTTCTTTCAACTCTACCATTTTGTTGAGGAACACCGGCCATGCTTCTTTGATGAATTATACCATTTGAAGAAAATAAAACAGAACAAGATTCCTGCACTATCTATGTTCCATTGTCACTCCTAACCACTTTTACAGCTTTGTTAAATTGCACTTGCACATAGGACAAAAAAGAAGAAATAATTTGTGGAACTTGAGTTTTGTTATGAATGAGATAAGTCCAAGTTGTTCTAGAATGATCATCTAGTATGGTTAAAAAATACTTAGCACCAGTCAAGGATGGTGTAGCATAAGGACCCCAAAGGTCAATGTGAATTAAATCAAAACAATCATTTGCAAGAGACTGTGAAACAGGAAATGGCAATTTATGATGTTTTGCAAACACACATGATTCACAATGAAAATCATCCATATTATTATTGCACAAACATGACAAAGAAGGAATATGTTTAAGCTTTCCTAATGAAGCATGCCCCAATCTAGCATGAAATGTGTCAACTGAAATTTTGGAAGAAGAAAAAGATAAAGCAACAGGTTGTACAATATCAATTTTATTTTGAACATGAAAAGAAGAAGAAGGAACCTCTTTCAGAAATCTATATAGGCCTTCATGTCTTATTGCAATAGCCTTGATTTCATTAGTTGTTAATTCCTGAAATGAGCAAAAAATTTGCTCAAACTTTGCAATCAACTTGTTATGATCAAGCAATCGACCAACGGATAAAAGATTATGCTTGAAATCAGGAACAAAAAAGACATTCTGAAGAGTTATGTGAGGATTAAGAATAACAGTGCCAATAATATTGACAAGTTTAAAAGAACCATCAGGTAATGCAATTTTTATAGGATGTTTGATCATACGTGTGTTAGCAAATATATCAATATTAAATGTCATATGATCACTAGCCCCTGTATCGACAATCCACATACTTGCATTATTATACTGATTTGAAAAATTCACATTAGAAGCAGAAACAATACCTGCAAAATTTATAGCAGCATTGTAATTTGTTTCAGTAGAAGCTCGTTGACCAAATTGCACCAATTTGACGAACTCTTTGAAAGCGTTAAACATCTGAGGATCAATGCTTGATGATGCAGTAGAAGTGTTAGCACTGGAATCAACATTAAATGAAGAATTAGCTGTAGCATTTCCAGGATCAGTTTCATTCACTTTTCCAGCAAATTTTTGAGAACCTTTAGGAATTTTGCCCTTCCACCATTCTGGATATCCCACCAGTTTAAAACACCGGTCCTTAGCATGTCCTTTTGACTTACAATAATCACAAAATCTATCAAGCTTCTGTTTCTTGAAATCCTTTTTCTGAGAAGACTGATTAAAATTGTGCGAAGCATTTGAATTCTTAGAATATAAAGCACTCATTTCAGCATGAACTGAAACATTGAGAGCGTTTTGTTTCTCAATTTGTTGCAGAAGATGATATGCTCTATTTACGGTAGGCAATGGATCCATACTAAGAAGATTGATTTTAGCTTGATCATATGATGAGTTCAATCCAGAAATGAATTGAATTAATTTTCTCAACTGGTCTGATTCAAGAATTTTCTTAAGTGAACCACAAGTACACTTATCGATGGCTCCACAAGTACAATCGGGATAAGACTCAATTAATTGTAATTTTCCCAAATTTGCTTCAAATTACAATAGTAAACAGCAATACTATCATCATTTTGCTTAACAGACATCAACTCCTTATGAATTTCATAAATCTACGGAGCATTTGAATGACCATACCTTTCCTGAATCTCCAACCAGAGATGCCTAGCAGAAGGATTGAAAATGAAACTTTCAGAAATCTTCTTATCCATTGAATATAAGATCCATCCAGTTACCATGTAATCATTACGGATCCACTTTTGCAGATCTGGAGAATCATCGGCAGGTCTTATCAACGATCCATCAATAAATCCGATTTTATTTTTAGCTCCAAGTTCAAGTAATTATCTCCATTGAAGACGATCTGGCCGAGCTGAGAATTTGAGTTATCGGCATGAGAAAGAAAGTACGGATCATTGTAATTGATCGTTGAATTGATGTTGACAATAGGACTTTCAGATTGTGAAGAAGGCATAATATCGCTCGAATTTAGTGATTTCACGGTATGTGAAACCCTAAAAAAAGAATTTTTCTAAAAAAAATTGGAGAACCTTTCGCTCTGATACCATGATAAAATGAAGAAGACGAAGTAAATTTTTATTCCCAAAAATTCATATCTGTTTTTCCGATACAAACTTTAATATGTACAAAATGAGAAAAACAACACCAATAAAAGAAAGACACGTGTAACAAAAACAGCTGTAAAACGTAAAATACTCTACAAGTGTAGAGCAAAAATGTTTGAATACCTAATAGAGACTGAAACTTTGTAAACTTATATAGGTGAAAATATTGCTTCTTATACTACCAACCAAGCAAGTGTTTCCTTCGCGGAGAAGGGAACAACAGACAACCACAAAAATAAATACTAGAGTCTAGAGATTATTTTGGTGTTTATCAGGTACTTGAACACTAAGAAATTTTGCAGTCAAGATGCTACTGAAAACCAAAACAGATAACATGAAAAATAGTTATATCCATGAAGGTAATGCAGTCTATTTGTTGCAATATGTTTTAAAACTAAAAGCATCACAGCTATGGTTCCCTAAGGTTAGTCGATATATTGCTCAATCATCGTTTAAAATACAAAAATGAATACAACAAGATCGACAAACATAAATATTTAAACAAGTGTTAGATGGAATATTTCAACTTAAACATACCTTGACATATGTAGTATATGAAAAAGCGATTGATTGCTTACACTGAACAAATTGGCTTTGGTCACAGGATGTGTTGTTATCAGCTGCACCAAGTGAAATCGACCTGCATTTAAAAATAAAAGTCAGATTTTCAAAAGCAAGGTACAGAATCATTTTGCAGAATTTTCTTGCTTGGTTTCATTTTTCAAGAATAAACAAGAAACGAGTTTTAAGTGCTGAAATTTACCAAATATTTTATCTAGCAATGCACCAACTAGTTAGCTCTTCGTCAACATATTAAACATTAATCAAACATACCCGAATATTTTGTATGAATTGTCCAATTCTAGACAAAACTTGAGTTCTCATATGTATCATAAAGCTAGTTGACATGTGCGTTTTATAAAGGAAAAAAAAACCACATCTACTTTCATTAGATATGAAATCAAGATACAGGAAAATTGATCATGGAAAGACTTACCAGGAGCTTCCAAGCAAATCAATAACTCCAAGACCAGGTACATGCCCCAAATGAACAAGTGTGAAGCCCAAAAAGGTCAAGGATCCGATCAAATGCCTATCCCAAATAATAAACTCAAATCTCTTTGAGCTTTTTCTTGTTATAACTATGAACAATTGCATAAAGAAAAACGTAAATAGAAAACAAGGAATGGGTAATAATATTGCTTACGCCCAAATGTTAATAGTCTCATTATGCCAGGAAAACAAGTTAAGAAAATCATGTGAAAGCAACCACTTTGATCTGTAATAGCCTTCTAATATATTTCACTAACCTGCAGCAATGCTTGGGCATAACCAGAGTGGTCTTTTGTTACTTCGCACTAGGAACAAAAATAAATTCCCATTTTGACTTTCCAGAACATCCATTCTCAATTATTATTTTTATCACTAGTAACAACCAAGGAAGTTTAATAAATTCCCTCAGACAGTTTCAACTTAAATTAGTTCAGCTGTTGCAGTTTATGAAATTAAATAATAAGGCTTGAAATAAAATTAATAATATGAAAAGCATAAGTTAACATCACTATCCCATTGTCAGGTGTGAACAATATTAAGTAATCTTAAACTGAATGCTTCATAGACTTCAGAAATTGCGTCATACTTGTTAAAAGCTAAAAACGGGTAGAAATCATAGCTCCACTGGTCCCATAACCTCACCAGTAAGAACGTGACATGTGATGCTTATTTGCAAAATAAATCTTTATTTACAGTAGCAAAATTTTGAGTATGATGGTTTTGTGAAATACATTCAGATGTAACAAATATTCAATGTTAGAGACCAGAGAGCTAGATGATTTGCACATGTTTAAACCATAGTGCAATGAGAGGATAGTGAAGAGGATTGGTTTTTATTATATGTTGCCAGTAAGGATGAGCTTTGAGATATTTCATTATATATCCTAGTACCAAGTGTTTGCTATATGTATCTAATTATGTATCGTAGTACCAAGTGTTTGCTATCATAGTTCAAAATATGTAAATTAACCTAATAGTTCCACTCTTTTGTAATATATGCAAAGGAATCGAAATTCTGGTTTCTATTTGAATAACAGATAATACAAATTCCTGTTCAACATACAATAATTTTCAAACAAAAAATAAATGCAAATTACCTTAATAAATATCTAACTTCGGCTTCGCTGTTGCTTCTTACAACCTGTGTTACTATTGGAATTTTCTGACAAAAGAATGAATTTCACTGAACGAAACAAAATTAAAGCGATATGAATGTGTATTCTATTCCACAGAGGTAGGAGGCAATACCAAATAAACAATAAATAAGCAATATTAAAATTATAATAGATATTATGCCAAATTTGGTCGTAAATCTGTAAAACATAAAAAAAAATCAACAGGAGGTTACATAGGTTAATTTATATCTAATTAACAAAATACACAACATAAATCATTTCTCTCTGTGTGCGCGCACGTGCGTACATAGGTTAATTTATATGTTTTTACTTTATTTTGTTACATCTTAATTCATGTGCCTTACTGTCTAATATAAAAATATCATCCACATACCTGACATTCCATCAGTCTCATTCTATCACAAATAGTAGAACATGCTAGATTTTCATCAGAGCTGCATATAAATAAACAATGAAGCATATAAAACATACATAAGAAATATAAAAAGATATTTTCCACGTGCTTATTCAGTTACCTATCCACAAGACCAGCAACTAACATACCGAATATATCAAGAAATTATTTCCTTTTTCTGTCAATATGTTGTTTCCTTTTCTGTTTCCTACACAAGTGTCAATGCAAGAAATTATTTTATTTGCAGCTATACTTTTACTACCCTTTTGGAAATCATAAAAGGTTGTATTGACCAAGAAGACAAAAATGTACCCAACTAATTTGCTGAAAACATCTTTAACGTCAGTAGTTCCCATTTCCTATTAAAAGTTCAAAAGGAATTGGGAACGTAAGTTGCCAAGGACCTATTGATAAAGCTGAGAATGGTTGAAACACCTCTCTGATGCAGACATCCATGTTTATTTTACAGATGAAACCCCAAAGTGGTTACATGCTATATGCACAAACATAAATGGAAATAAAGGATGATGCTCAGTTCTCAAATTCAGTTTACTGCAATGTTCTAGCTGATAAATATTCCAGCTTAGTTCACCTATCAATTTACTTTTAGTCAAGTAGTTAGGTGTCCCAGCTAGTTGTTGCATATATGAATTAGTCTCCCATTCTATACTTAAAGTTGTGTGATATTATAGATTTTGATATGCATCCAGAATATACAATACTAAAGAGAATCATGAACTGTCATAGTATGTGAGTTAAATTAATCATATATACGCTATACTTGTTAAAAATAAATGATGACACATTACCTATTGACTCATGTAGGTCATATCTCTACCCAGTCCTCGCAGCCATCCCAATGAATCATCTAAAACCTAAAAGGAACTTGAATTACGCTAATTAGCGTCATCGTCCCTAATTCAAGATTTTCATTGTTTTATGTCGTAAGTATCAATTTCAATTGTGCACGTTGTTCGAATTCGAGCCTATGTCAGTAGTGTATCCTACTACGCCATCGCCAAGGCATAACCTTTTCGCTTTTGACGATGTTCACCAACCGCTACCTTGAGTCCACCCCTTTCAATTGCACATATTTTTTACTTTTGAAATAGAAAACATGGTTTTTGAAAACGAAATTGGTGTTTTGGGCATGACTGATTTGCAGCAAAAGGGAGAGTAAAGGAAGAAAAATCTTACGAAATAAAGAATGATGCTTCAACTCTAGGATGCACATGACATACTCTCCGTGATCAAATTAGCGTAGGTTTGATAGCTCACTAGTGCGTAATCAGTTTCAATGTAATAATATATCGATTTTATTTCCTTATAATGATATTTATTTCAATCCCTCATCCATCTTAATTACCATCTTCAAAAATCAAATCAGCACTCTACAAAATACATCTCAATACTATCACCTACAGATTAACATATCTTTTCTCTAATTTTGTCTTGCAAATGTCTATTAATTTTTCAATATGATTACTTTAAAAAAAGGTGGACTTTCAACACGTTTGGATTTAATGGATGGAAAATTATGTTTGCTTTTATTATGGATGATGGAAGAACTTAAAGCAAGGTTATTACTGTATTTACATAATAGCGATTCAAACCAATTAGATTCCAAAAATAACAAATACCCATACGGAGCATAATTGATTTATAATAATTTTCTCTTTAGTTGTTTCATATTTTCTTCTTTCGATATGAAATAGCATTATCTTGCTTTACATTTATCTTTTATCCATCCTATGTTAATTTGAGTTCGTACACGTGCAATGCCAGTTACTGTAGCATCCTTCAAATTCCACAATCATCACTAACGTTTTCCAAACCAACAATTTTGGTTAAAAAACAATAAATGCCACTGTGGCAATTTAAATTTGTTCATAATTCCAAAGGTTCAATTTGTGAATCAGACATATTTTATGGTCGCAAACAGCTTACCAAAGGTTTGGAATCGAAACTCAAGCCATGGAGGAAAGTCCAAAGAAAGCAGTCAATAACAAAATAGTGATCAAACTGAGAAATGAAGGTACAAAGGAGAGGGAAAATAGCAGAACTGTTAGGTGTTGCTCACATTGGAATGGAGTGGGTGTGTGGATTGAACGGAAGAAGTGTCCCATATCGCAAGAAATTAAGAAAAATCGCGGTATATATATGACATTGGTGACATGTAAAAGCAGCCTGACCCCACTGCTTATGAGAACTCAGCGTAGCAGCCTAGCCAATTGTGAAGAGGACTCAAGGTGTACTCTAAGGTGACTTGAGAAATGCTCGCCAAGGTGGAGATTCACCCAATTACTTAAAGAACAATGAAGAATGACGGCTAAGCCTTGGATTAACTGGAGGCACCAATCTTTTATAGGAGAATAGAAGGCCTAGGAAAAATATCCAATTTTCCTCTTAGAGATACATTAGGAATTTATCCCCTCAATACTTGCAGAAAAGTCACAGAAAGACCGGGTCAAAATCCAGCAATAAATCCGCTCAAACGCCAAACTGCTCCTTCTAACCTTCTTTCTATTGGTGCACCATCTCCTCTACCGCCAAGCACATCCACGCCTCGTCTCTATCAACATATGTGATTTTATGTCACAAATCACAATACTCCACCTTGATATGAAATCACATCAACAACAAGTCAACCGACTTCCGTGGACATGTGAAATCACCATCACAATGCTCTACCTTAATATGAAATCATATCAACACTCCAACAATCACCAAACAAGTCATTTAGCTTTTTCAACAACACCTTCTCTCAATTAGACCAACCTCGATTTCCGGGCAACGAGATACACGCAGTCGATTTGAAAGGACTACGACCACACCTCAATTACAAACACAACTCACTGCCTGCAAAAGATGCATCTACCACCTGAGCCGCACCGTGCATCAACCAACAATCTAAAAGTGCTTGTAATTCCATGTAACGTCCCGCATTCTACGCATCATAGGATCGTAGAATATTTATTTCTTTCACATATGAAGTCGTATGGTCATGTAACTTTGGGAAACAACCATTAGAGTCATTTCCCATGTTCATGATTTTTGTCGATTTTTAAAAGACTGTTTTACCCCTAGTTGGTACTGTTTTGGCCATAACTTTTGACTGGAAAGGAGTTTTGACTTGAAACCACTTCCATTGAATTCAAATGATGGTTTCTCTTTCCGTAGAGTGGTTACATTAGCCAAACGGACTTACCGTCTGGAAGATATGGCTGAAACAAGGTTTGGAAGGTGAAAAACTGCTTAACCGGGCCAAATAGGGTGATTAGTGAATAGGCCCATAACCCATTTCGGGATTAGGGTTATGGGGAGGCTGAAATGAGTTAGAGAATCATTCCATTTCAGTTTTCTAGCCTCCACTTATCTCCAAGAAACCCTAGAAATGGCCTCTAACCTCTAAATCACCTCCAAATCATCTTTTGGTCAATGATTGAGCTTAGTAACGTCAAATCAAGGGAGATCTACACCAAAGCAACATTGGAGCTGCTGTTTAGCATAGGAATTGGATCCAAATCAGAGATTGTTTCAGATTTAAAGTTTGTTTGTGGCTAAGGTGAGTGATTTGCATAGTTTTACACTAATTATGGCTAGTTAAGGGTAATTAGTGCTAATTAGCGAATTTAGGCATGGTAAAATTCGGGAAAAATGTTCATAAATTCCTAAATGATGTTTTAGACCTCTGATATGAATTTGGGTTAATTTGGTTAAGTTTTGCTAATTCTATTATTAGTTTCACCTAAACATGCTTAAGGGAAAATATGGGATTTTGGGTATGTTTGATCCATTTTAACCTATCATATTGATGTTTTGATGTTTGTGGTTGATTATGCATGTTGCTATGACTGTATGAAATGCTTTGTGATTGATTTCAATAGTTAGAATGGTCGAAAGCGTCGTCGAATGGCGTAAACACTTGCTGGAACAGTTTCAGAAAACAGTGCAGGCTTCGGATCAGATCGGTTATGGGGCTCGGATTGGATATGTTGAACTGAGCGAGGAACCCGATCGGATCGGAACCTGACACTTGAGAAAATTGGAAAAAAGGAAGGCCACGCTACTGAACTGGGCTCGGATCGGATTTAAAGAGGAGGATCGGAGCGGATAGAGGAGGAGAGATCGGATCGGAACATGTGAAGAACGAGGGAGCTGATCGGAGCTACGGAGCAGGATAGGATTGGCTTAAGGACGAAGGGCTCGGATCGGAGTATGGTGAGGGAATCGGATCGGATTAGAATAGGGAACGGGACCAGACGAGGCACAGGAGCTGAAACACGAACTGAATGGGGAATGACAACCCGACCCGACCCGAAGGGGGACACCCGACCCGAACCGACGCGATGGAGTGGACCCGAACCGAACCGTGCCAAAGGAGGACCATGGACTGACGCAACGTAGTGGACCCGACCCGGACCGATGGCTTGAAGAGGAACCCGACCCGACCCAGTATTGATCAATAACCCGAGATGCAAAGGTAGTCCAAATGGAAGTTAGAGCTCAGGATCCAGATGGGAACCAATGAGTTCACTTCATGGTTGGGCTTTGCTGCGGGACGTGTGCAAAGGGGTTGTCGGTATTCATAACCTTGGTCCACCACTGAGAGATGGATAGTGGGCTTGTAGTGATAGTTACACGGGATTGGATTCCGTCATGGCCCAAAGGATTAGGTGACCAAAGTAGTGGATATCGTATGCTTTACGCACTGAGTGAGGGATGTGAGGATGATTGCTATGCTTGATTATTTGACATCACTATGACATGCACACCCCCACCCCCGTTATCTTTACACCATTTGAAAGGGCACCTTAGAGTGTTGTACAGTATGTAGTGCTAACTCTTTGGTTGCAGGTCCAGGTTCAGGTATGATTGGATTATACCTTTTATTATTCTGTTTAGATGCTTATCGCTCATACCAGGCTTTATGTCTGACCCAGAGTTTTATGTCTCTTCTTATTACTCTGGGTGCTCACACGAGCAGACTAGAGACAGATTATGGTTAGCTGGTGATGCGCGAGTAGCTAATTCGGAGGCGAGCATGAGGCTTCCACGTATGATATATAGATATTCTCCCTGTGTCGTTGGTGGTCGCTACTTGGGCATTAGTAGTGTACCTCCTTTATCTTGCTTTTGCTTTGAGACAGTTTGAAAAGTTGTAATAAGCTATATTTTGGATTTCCGCTGCTATGATGCTCAGTTCTGGTTTTTAGCTTATGCACTGTCTCTCATGTTTTATGTCAAGTATGTTATTATTATATTTTGTTCTATGCGCTGTGAGACATATTACAGGTTCCTTGATTAGCCCATTCTCTTCTTCCTTTTTCCTTCTGACGATCCGTTCCGTGCTAACTGGACATGTGTACAGCGCACCTTTGGATATAATGTCGGTTGGTGCGGGGCGGGCCGTCACACTTGGTATCAGAGCTCTAGGTTGCGTAGTTAACCTAGGGAAAGACACTAGGGAGAGATAGTACATATACGAGAGCGCGTATTTGTGATTACTTTGGTTTTTAAAAGCTATATATATATACTGTTGGTAGTATAAGAATGAAGTCGTACTGCACTAGCACCACTATGGGATCGTTAATCGTTTCCCCTTCTACAGATTAACGATGAGCCGATATCCTAGAGGTGCTGGTAGAGGGACCAACCATGGGAATGCTCCTGATATGAGGACAATGTTCACTAACTTCATGAGAGACATGCTTAGAGATGTTCAGGGAGCAGTTCCCAATCCCGGAAATGGTGGTGGTCCGGTAGTGCAGGCGCCTAGGGTCGATTTCGCCAAGTTGTGCAAGGATTACACTAACCTTGGTGGGAAGCCGTTCCATGGAACGAAGTCGGCCATAGATGTTCAGGATTGGTTGGATAGCTGTGATCGTATTATCGACGACTTGGGTCTTGAGGATGCGATGAAGAGAAGGCTAGCGTCTCGTCAGCTGCAAGGGCGAGCGATGAATTGGTGGAATGCCATTAGAACAGCTACTCCAGAAGATCAAGTTACTTGGAATCAGTTTAAGACTCGCTTTTGTGATAAGTTTATTTCAGCTGCTCATAAATCAGAATTGTTCAGGAAGTTCTTGGAGCTTAAGCAGAACGGTAGAGCAGTCTCGGAGTATATCGCTAAATTCGACACTTTATCGAAATATGGATGGTCCCTTATCGATACAGTCGAAAAGAAGAATGAGAAGTTCATAACTGGCTTGGATGGGTACTTGGGGGAAAGACTTATAAACCATATCGATGAGACGTTCGAGTCTATTGTAGGGAAGGCATTAAGGTCAGAGAGCCTTTTCCCTAAGTCGAAGACTGAGGTTGCTACGGCATCTGCAGAGGAGCCAAAGCCGCAAGCAGGCGGTGAAGGCCAGAAGAATTCTCAGAACAAGAGGAAGCAGAACCCGACCAAGGATGGTCAGAGTAAGAGAAATAAGAAAGATGGCGAATGTTTTAGTTGTGGCAAGAAGGGCCATTACGCCAGAGATTGCCGAGAAAAGCCTGGGGAAAGGAAGTGCTTTAACTGCGGCCAGGCGGGACATCACAAGGATGATTGCCCACAACCTCCTAGGGAGAAGCAGATTGTGAAAGCGTATGCTATCAACGCTATTCCTTCTTCGTCAAATGCCCCAACTACGGCGCAGAAGGAAAAATGTGTCGTTATTCGAGGTATGCTTTCTATTTAAGATGTTTTGATCGGGTTTTGTTTGACAAACCTGAGTTAGTCGATAGACCTTTAGTAGTGACGAACCCGATTGGTGGTTCGACTAGTTCTGGCATGATTTGTTAATGTGGTCTTATCGAGTCATTGATGTATGTTTCCTTGTGATTGCTTTGTTTTGGGCTTTACTGGGTTTAGCATTATTTTGGGGAGTTGATTTACTCTAAAGGAATAGGGTGGTATTAGGTACCTACCTAGTGATGGCGATAGTAACTGGAGTTAAGGAAGCTAAGAGGTTATCGTTGTAATAACTTCTAGTTGTCTCTGGAAGGCAAATGAGTACTCCAGTGCTAGATTGTTTTGCTAGTATCACCTCATGTGGATTGTCTGAACTCGGAGGAGATGTTCCTTGGGTGCTTGTCTGATATTGGTTTAGGCCTTTGGGGCTTGTTCTTGGGGAATGTCGATTTCGACTAGGATGGGTTGCGTGAGGGGTAAATAGTTGTTGTGATTTTTCATTGGATGATATCTTGGTTTACTCGAGGAGTGATGGGAAGGCGGAACATGATGCGACTGTTCAATGGTATAGACTTCCCAGAGTTAGACTCTATAGGGTTATGAGATTGCTTGAGTGGGACTCGAGAAAGATGCAAAGTAATGGATTGTTTAGGACCCTATGTTGATGTTCTCTATTGGATAGTAGAACTTTAAAGGAATAGGATGTGTTCGTTGATCATGGAAGATACAACGAAGATTAGAGCAATTCAAGTTGGACTTGAACTCGTAAAAGAAAATAGGTGTTCGTTGATCTTGGAGATGCAACGAATAGGGAGACGACTCACGTTGGACTAGAGTTTGTCGACACTCAAGATTGGGTCTGAGTTATAGATTGACTCGAGTTGGACTCGAGAAGGCTGCAAGGAATTGGATTCAACTCGAGTTGAACTCGAGAGGGCAGCAAGATAATGGATAGACTTGGGTTGGACTCAAGTATTTTAGGAAGACTAAAAGCAGGGGTATCTGGGGACGCCCGTTACCTTGGATCCGTTGGACGTGATCTAGTTATCCTTGGAGGATAAACATACGTTGGACGTACGGTAGTCCGATTGGAGGCTGGGCTTCCATTAGTTTAATTATCCTTGGAGGATAAACGTATGTTGGACGTACGGTAGTCCGAAGGGAGGCGGGGCTTCCATTGGCCTGGGATTGGTTGGACCAGTCAAGTAGGCATCGGTGTATGTATGGGGGCTGGGCTTCCATTAGTTAGTGATGTTGGTTGGACCAGACATGCTAGAATCGACATATTGGGATTGGTTAGACCAGTCATGTAGGTGTCGATGTGTTTATGAATTCAGCAGGTGATAGGTAGGACCTGTTTGATGGATGTTATGGTTGCTATGTTGTTCCTATTATTATTTTTCCTTTGAGTAGACTATCACCTGTAGGGTTCCGGCGATGGGGAACAAAGTGATTGTAGTAGGACTATGAGCCAGTGCAGTAGAGTCATTGTGGCTCGAGGGGCAAAGTGGACATAGTAAAGGATTAGTAAGGCTATGAGCTAGTGCAGTGGAGTTGTTAAGACTTCATGGGGCAGAGTGTACATAGCGAAGGACTAGTGGCTATAGATCAGTGCAGTGGAGTCGCTATGGCTCCATGGGGCAGAGTGATCATAGTAAAGGATTTGTGTGCAGTACTAGTTGCATTGAGTAGGAGACATGCCAGTTTAGGGGTTTTGTTTCTAGGATGGAAGCAACTAGAGTATGTCACAGGATATGATTTCAAACCCAAGAGTGAATTGGATTCAGAAACGCTAGTAAGCTTGACGATTAGATCGATTTTGATTAAGTGGATTGTTTCCAGTTAGAAGAACGATCCTAATCTATTGGAAACCATCTCTAGGGTAGAGATGGGTATCGATGGAAAGAGAATGATCAAATAAGGATTTGATCGAGAAGGGTGGCTTCGAAAGAATAAGGGACTGGTTGTACCCAACGTAGATGGACTGAGAGATGAAATGCTTAGAGCATATCATCGCTCGAAATTGACTATGAACCCCGGTGGTAACAAAATGTATTGAGACATGGATTAGACCTACTACTGGGAAAGGATAAAGAAAGACGTTGGGAAGAAACAAGTCTCAATGGATTTCATTGATGGTTTACCAAGGACTAGGTCAGGTCATGATGGTATTTGGGTGAATTGTATATTAGAGAATGAAGGCTACCCAAGATAGGCAGAAGGCTTATCTCGGTAAGAGACGAAGAGATTTGGAATTCTTCGTTAACGACTTGGTGTTCGTCAAGATCTCTCCATAGAGAATGTGATTCGAATTGGTTGGAGAGGTAAGTTAGCACCAAGATTTGTTGGCCCATTCCCAGTCCTCGAGCAAGTTGGGAATTTGGCGTATGAGGTAGAGCTACCCGACAAGATGGCGGGAGTTTACAACGTATTTCATGTTTCCCAGTTAAGGAAGTTTGTGCAAGACCCTAATGTGACTATTTCACATGATCAGTTGGATAACATCGAAGTTGAACTCGAGGCGGTTAGGAACCGCAAGTCTATGCGTATTGTTGGGAACAATACGAAGCAACTTCGAAGGAAGGCGGTGAAACTAGTCAAAGTCCAGTGGGGTGAGAATGAAAAAGACCGTACTTGGGAAACAGAGAAAGATATAAGGAAGAAGTATCCAGAACTCTTTACCTAGTAAGGTTTTGGTAGTGATAGTTTCTTCCCTCGTTAGTAAACCGCATGCTAGAATAGACTTGTTTTGCATGTTGATTGTTGTTTTATGGTTGATAGGCATGCGGGACCCTTTGTGTGTTTTGATTAAGGAATTTCGGGGGCGAAATTTCTTAAGGGGGGGGGGGGGGGGAGAGTGTAACGACCCGCATTCTACGCATCATAGGATCGTAGAATATTTATTTCTTTCACATATGAAGTCGTATGGTCATGTAACTTTGGGAAACAACCATTAGAGTCATTTCCCATGTTCATGAATTTTGTCGATTTTTAAAAGACCGTTTTACCCCTAGTTGGTACTGTTTTGGCCATAACTTTTGACTGGAAAGGAGTTTTGACCTGAAACCACTTTCATTGAATTCAAATGATGGTTTCTCTTTCCGTAGAGTGGTTACATTAGCCAAACGGACTTACCGTTTGGGAGATATGGCTGAAACAAGGTTTGGAAGGTGAAAAACTGCTTAACCGGGCCAAATAGGGTGATTAGTGAATAAGCCCATAACCCATTTCGGGATTAGGGTTATGGGGAGGCTGAAATGAGTTAGAGAATCATTCCATTTCAGTTTTCTAGCCTCCACTTATCTCCAAGAAACCCTAGAAATGGCCTCTAACCTCTAAATCACCTCCAAATCATCTTTTGGTCAAGGATTGAGCTTAGTAACATCAAATCAAGGGAGATCTACACCAAAGCAACATTGGAGCTGCTGTTTAGCATAGGGATTGGATCCAAATCAGAGATTGTTTCAGATTTAAAGTTTTTTTGTGGCTAAGGTGAGTGATTTACATAGTTTTACACTAATTATGGCTAGTTAAGGGTAATTAGTGCTAATTAGCGAATTTAAGCATGGTAAAATTCGGGAAAAATGTTCATAAATTCCTAAATGATGTTTTAGACCTCTGATATGAATTTGGGTTAGTTTGGTTAAGTTTTGCTAATTCTATTATTAGTTTCACCTAAACATGCTTAAGGGAAAATATGGGATTTTGGGTATGTTTGATCCATTTTAACCTATCATATTGATGTTTTGATGTTTGTGGTTGATTATGCATGTTGCTATGACTGTATGAAATGCTTTGTGATTGATTTCAATAGTTAGAATGGTCGAAAGCGTCGTCGAATGGCGTAAACACTTGCTGGAACAGTTTCAGAAAACAGTGCAGGCTTCGGATCGGATCGGATATGGGGCTCGGATCGGATATGTTGAACTGAGCGAGGAACCCGATCGGATCGGAACCTGACACTTGAGAAAATTGGCGAAAAGGAAGACCACGCTACTGAACTGGGCTCGGATCGGATTTAAAGAGGAGGATCGGAGCGGATAGAGGAGGAGAGATCGGATCGGAACATGTGAAGAACGAGGGAGCTGATCGGAGCTACGGAGCAGGATCGGATCGGCTTAAGGACGAAGGGCTCGGATCGGAGTATGGTGAAGGAATCGGATCGGATTAGAATAGGGAACGGGACTAGACGAGGCACAGGAGCTGGAACACGAACTGAATGGGGAATGACAACCCGACCCGACCCAGTATTGATCAATAACCCGAGATGCAAAGGTAGTCCAAATGGAAGTTAGAGCTCAGGATCCAGATGGGAACCAATGAGTTCACTTCATGGTTGGGCTTGCTGCGGGACGTGTGCAAAGGGGTTGTAGGTATTCATAACCTTGGTCCACCACTGAGAGATGGATAGTGGGCTTGTAGTGATAGTTACACGGGATTGGATTCCGTCATGGCCCAAAGGATTAGGTGTCCAAAGTAGTGGATATCGTATGCTTTACGCACTGAGTGAGGGATGTAAGGATGATTGCTATGCTTGATTGTTTGACATCACTATGACATGCACACCCCCACCCCCGTTATCTTTACACCATTTGAAAGGGCACCTTAGAGTGTTGTACAGTATGTAGTGCTAACTCTTTGGTTGCAGGTCCAGGTTAAGGTATGATTGGATTATACCTGTTATTATTCTGTTTAGATGCTTATCGCTCATACCAGGCTTTATGTCTGACCCAGAGTTTTATGTCTCTTCTTATTACTCTGGGTGCTCACACGAGCAGACTAGAGACAGGTTATGGTTAGCTGGTGATGCGCGAGTAGCTGATTCGGAGGCGAGCAGGAGGCTTCCACGTATGATATATAGATATTCTCCCTGTGTCGTTGGTGGTCGCTACTTGGGCATTAGTAGTGTACCTCCTTTATCTTGCTTTTGCTTTGAGACAGTTTGAAAAGTTGTAATAAGCTATATTTTGGATTTCCACTGCTATGATGCTCAGTTCTGGTTTTTAGCTTATGCATTGTCTCTCCTTTTTTATGTCAAGTATGTTATTATTATATTTTGTTCTATGCGCTGTGAGACATATTACAGGTTCCTTGATTAGCCCATTCTCTTCTTCCTTTTTCCTTCTGACGATTCGTTCCGTGCTAACTGGACATGTGTACAGCGCACCTTTGGATATAATGTCGGTTGGTGCGGGGCGGGCCGTCACATTCCACAACGACACCCGTCTACCACTTGATCTGAGCTCCTTCTTCGATCACTCCGGATCCCTCGAGCATCATCAACGTGAAGACCTCTGTCGAGCACATCAGCAGTGACCAAATTAATCTCTCCACCTTGCTGTGGACTGGGTTCTTCAACCGTCACTCGCCTGCCACATCGACACCCGTCTACCACTTGACCTGAGCTCCTTCCTCGATCACTCCTGATCCCTTGAGCATCATCAACGTGAAGACCCCTGTCGAAAACATAAACCAAATAACCAAGGTATAGGCAAATCAAACCAATTGCCAACATCTTCGTCTTCTTTCATCTTCCCCCATCCACATCTGAGGGCTCCTCTTCATCTCCATCAACCAAACAATTGAGGCCTTCAAATCCCCAATCGCACTTCTATATCTCCACCTTGGCGAGCATTTCTCAAGCCACCTTAGAGTTACACCTTGAGTCCTCTTCACAGTTGTCTAGGCTGCTACTCCGAGTTCTCATAAGCAGTGGCGTCAGGCTTCTTTTACCATTGTATCTCCACCTTGACGAGCATCCCAAGCTAAGCCCCTTTGGGGCCATGCTTCGGTCATGCTACACATACCGGTCCCCTCGAACCATGGAGCTCTAATACCATGTTGAGTTTCGACATTTCCTGCGTACCGTACGCACTTCAACGTGTCTATCGGAGTCAACGGTCGAAGTCTCTCATGCTGGCGTCCCGATTGAACATCCCCATCGCCTCCCATCGAGCATATAATTTGGTATTGGGGATTCCTTTTGTTACAATAAGTGTTTGCCAATACCAAATTATATGCTCGATGGGATGCAATGGGGATGTTCAATCGGGGCGCCGGCATGAGAGACTTCGACCGTTGACTCTGATAGACACGGTGAAGTGCGTACGGTACGTAGGGAATGCCGAAACTCAACATGGTATCAGAGCTCCATGGTTCGAGGGGACCGGTATATGTAGCATGACCGAAGCAAGGCCCCAAAGGGGCTTGAGCATGGGATGCTCGTCAAGGTGGAGATACAATGGTAAAAGCAGCCTGATGCCACTGCGTATGAGAACTCGGAGTAGCAGCCTAATCAACTGTGAAGAGGACTCAAGATGTAGCTCTAAGGTGACTTCAAATCCCCAATCAAAATTAGTCATCACCAACAACGCCATCATATCCGACGTAAAAAAAAATCGATTTTTTTTTCAATAAAAAATCAAATTTTTCCAAACAAAAATCAATTTTTCCAATCCAAAATCACTCTAAGCTTTGCGATGATCTAGCTCTGATACCAACTGTTATGAAAACTGCGCCTTTGCGGAAGCGACCATGATCTTATTCACCCAATTACTTAAAGATAATTTCTATGGAAACAAACACAGATATGAAATCACACGCGCAAACACAAGATATTCCACCCAACCACCCTCTTTGTTGATTCTCAAAAACAAATTTTGTTTACACTCAATGGATCAAAACCAACAATAAACAAAATTACAAGAATCAATAACCTTATTGAGAAAGGGAAAGAATATCTAGATGACTAACACTCTTTCTTAGAGAAGGAGAACAATGAAGAACGACGACTAAGCCCTGGATTAACTGGAGGTACCAATCATCTCTAGGGCACCAAGCCCTAGAGGCACGCAGCCGCCACTCTATTCGGTCATACATTAATCCAACCCAATGTGCTGCTTTTATAGGAGAATATAAGGCCTAGGAAAAATATCCAATTTTCCTCTTAAAGATATATTAGGAATATATCCCCTCAATACTTGCAGATAAGTCATAGAAAGACCGGGTAAAAATCCAGCAATAAATCCGCTCAAACGCCAAACTGCTCCTTCTAACCTTCTTTCTGTTGCTGCACCATCTCCTCTACCGCCAAGCACATCCACGTCTCGTCTCTATCAACATATGTGATTTTATGTCACAAATCACAACAAGAACAAGTAGACAGTGGAATCTCGAGGACCATGAAACAAGGTATGTGATATGATTAGTATGGCAAGGAGGAAATCAACATGCAATTTGACATACATGAACACTCCAACTTCAGTTAAAATTTAAAGACATGGTCTTGCCAATCCTAACCTGATGTGTTTGGTCCTAATCTTCTATAGTGTACACTCACACTTTCCTTCTTCCTCACTGCAGTCCGCATCTATGATATATTAAAATAATAAAATGGGTTTTTGGATCCATTCAACCTTACCTTATGATACAGTCATCATTTGTGATCATTTAACAATGTACATAACACATGTTAATGGTACATAGCAATCATTTTCTGTCTTCATAAGCATGAGTTAGTACATAGGAAACTAATAGGCCACCAAATGTTGTTGATTTAAGGATCTGCACTGGCAGAGCTATCAACATACATATACATTACTACCTTTCCTTCGGACCTATGTTTCCATAACTATGGAACTGCAACTAGTGTGGAACTACTCCTTAGTTAAGAAAAATTCAACCAACTTTAAAATTTAATTCTCTAAAAGCAAATTAAAAGGCATGGCCTGAATCAATGGAAATCAATGAAACAACAAAAACAAGTCACAAATGCATAATGAAATGGAAAATTAATTTGAATAAATGTGAACAATATACGCAGAAAAACTAGGGTTAGAAGCATACCTTAGGTTACTCGTGGCGAAAGCTTATGTATCCCACCAATTCATATCGTCAGTATTGGAGCTATCGGTTTTTTCTAAAAAAAATTAATCAGTGCGATGAAGGAAAAGGCAAAAGTAAAGGCGGAGCTGATGGACAAGAGAGCGGCAAACTAATGTAGTAGGATATCTTAGGGGTTTCCATTGTCCTTTGTTTAAGAAAGAGGGCAGGGAACTGATGACTATGGAGAATGAAATAAGAAAAAATATTGGCTGCTGCTAAAATATATTTGAGCTCGTTCTGAAATTTTATTGGTTGCCACCAAAACATTGCGAAAAATAGCGTTTACATTTTATTTTCGTTTATTTTTAAGATTTTGGTATGTGGATGATATAGCGTTCAGCACGGAAACGCTACTTTTGGATATTCCCTGATGCTATAGATAATAGCTTTTCTTTTAGTGGAAGGTTCAACTAGCTGCTTGGCTATTGAAGGATGAAGCCTATTTTTGGTGGGTGGTAACGAATGGAGAACGTGCAATTGAGACTTGGATGGATTTTAGACAGAGGCTTGAATTGAAATTTCTTTCACAAGCAGAAGAAAGTTTATACATGGAGAGTTTCTTAGCTTTGAAACAAATAAATTTGTCAGCTAAGGAGTATGTTAACAAGTTTAATCAGTTGGTGAGATTTGGTTTAGAGTTGGTGAACATGCCGCATAAGAAAGCCTTGATATTTGCTAAGGGCTTGAACGAACCGCTTCACGGGTTGGCTATGCCCCCACATTCCTATGAGGCTACTTTCGAGAAACTTGTTGATATGGCGTTGATGAATAAGGAGGAGAAAGGTGCTAAAATTGATAGGACATAACATAAGAAAGTGGATCCAAAGAAGACACAACAACAACAAAAGAAAGGCGGTAAGGATAACAAGGGCCAAGAGAAAAGGAAGTGCCACAATTGTGGAATACCTGGCCACTTAAAGAAAGACTGTAGAATGAAGAAGAAGCCTGGTTGTTACCATTGCGGTGAGGCATGACATATGATTAAAGATTGCCCGAGGAGGCAAGGACAAGGGTAGAGGATATGATCTACTTCTGGAGGGCAGGTTCATGCTCTCATGGCAACGGGGCAAGAAGGAGGTAGAAACATTTTTGTCGAAAGTTTGATTTTCCTTTTTGATCATCCTGTTCAAACTTTGTTTGATTCTGGCACTTCACATTTGTTTATATCTGCTTCGTTAGTTGAAACCCTGCACCTAAATACTAGTTTAGTTATGGATCCCATTGTAGTCTCAAATCCTATTGGTGGTTCGGCCCATTTATCAATGATTTGTCAGGATTTGAGAGTGTCTATCTTGGGAGTTAAGTTTGAATGCAACGCCTGCATTCTTGGTTTCATGGGCTATGGTTTGATTCTAGGGATGGATTGGTTAGCCAGGTATGGTGCCTTCCTAGACTATGAAAGGAGGGTAGTTAGATTATTGACTCGTTGTGGAAAGACCCTTGATATTTCGTGTGACCCTAGGGGTTCGGTGATGCTTAGCTACCTAGAATCACTTGACGCATCCATCAATGATTTGCAATCTGTTCGAGTAGCCCGTGAGTATGATGACGTATTTGATGAGGTTCAGGGTTTACCCCCGAGGCGCGAGATAGACTTCCGTATATACTTAGTAGATAATGCAAAGCCAGATGCATTTCCATTGCGCCACATGGCTCCGAGAGAGAGGAAGGAACTCAGTAAACAAGTAGGGGAGCTGCTTGAGAAAGGGTTCATAAGAAGAAGTATTTCGGAATGGGGTGCTCTAGTTGTTTTTGCTACGAAGGCGGACGGTTCGCTTAGATTGTGTGTTGATTATAGGGTGCTAAATAAACTCACGAAGAAAAATAGACACCCGTTGCCGAGGATAGATGATTTGTTCGATTAGTTGGTTGGCGGTTCAGTTTTCTCGCAGTTGGACTTAGCTACAGGATTTCATCAGTTGAGGATAGCTGAGGATAGTATAGATAAGACTGTTTTTAGGACTCCTGACGGTTTCTTCGAGTGGCTCGTCATGCCTTTTGGTTTGACGAATGCACCCGCATATTTTGTAGACTTGACGAGTAGGGTATTTAGGGAGTTTCTAAAGAAGTTCATGGTAGTCTTTGTGGATGATATCTTGATATTCTCTAGAAGCGAGGAAGAACATACCCTACATCTTAGGGAAGTCTTAGAGACCCTTCGAGCACATTAACTCAAAGCCAAGTTCTCCAAATGTCATTTTCGTAGGAAGGAAGTGAGGTTCTTAGGGCACGTGGTCTTTAAGGAAGGGATAGCAGTGGATCCCGCGAAGGTGGTAGCAATCCAATATTAGAAGACTCCTAGGAATGCAACGAAAGTAAGAAGTTTTCTAGGGTTGGCGGGCTATTATAGAAAGTTCATTAAGGACTTTGCGAAGATATCAGCCCCACTTACATGGTTGACGAAAAATAATTTGACCTTTTCTTGGGATGTTGACTATGACGATGCTATCCAACGTTTAAAGAGGGCTTTAACGACAACTCCAGTTTTAGTTTTGTCGGATGAGAGTAAACCATTCACCGTGTACACCGATGCTTGCGGGACAGGGCTTGGTGCAGTTTTGATGCAAGAGGGAAGGGTGATATGCTATGGTGGAAGGTAGTTGAAGGTCCACGAGAAGAATTACCCCAGCCACGACTTAGAATTAGCTGCCATAGTTTTTGCGCTTAAGTATTGGCGCCACTATTTGCTTGGAGAGAGGTTTGAGTTGTATACAGATCATAAGTCACTAAAATACTTATTCTCCTTAAGAGATCTGAACTTAAGGCAACGGAGGTGGATGGAGTTCTTAGCATCCTACGATTTTGAGATTGCATATACCCCTGGCAAGGGTAACGTTGTAGCTGAAGCCTTGAGTAGAAAAAGGATGACTTTGAGTCCTTTGTTTGTCGACCAGCAGAGTTTAGAGTACATATCTACCTTTGACTTTAGACCCTCTATCGATTATGTACCCAGTTTTTTGGCATAGTTAGAGGTGCGACCTACGCTTTTGGGACGAATAGGAGCGGCACAACGAGATGACCCACAGCTGATAGAGATAGTAGACAAGCTCATAAGAGAGGAGTCTTCGAGCCATCTCCGTAGGTATACTATAAATGAAAAAGGTTGGTTGCGTAGGGATGGGAGACTTTGCGTATCACGAGACGAAAGCTTGAGGATGATGATCCTTGAAGATGCACATCGTTCTAAGATGACCATACATCTCGGTGGTGACAAGATGTATAGGGACATGAAGCGAGTTTTCTTTTGGGCTGGAATGAAAAAGGATGTGGCTAAATTCGTTTCTAGATGCTTAGTGTGCCAGCAAGTCAAGGCTGAGCAAAAGAAGCCTGGTGGTTTGCTTCACCCTTTAGAAGTTCAGCTGTGGAAATGGGAGAGGGTTTCCATGGATTTCGTTGACGAGTTGCCGAGGTCAAAGAAGGTTAATACGGGGATTTGGGTAGTAGTGGATAGACTTACAAAGGGCGCTCTTTCATTCTCGTTAAGAGTAAAAGAACAGCGACATAGTTAGCATCTATTTATCTCCGAGAGATAGTTCGTCTACACAGCATACCTTCTAGTATCGTAAGCGATCGAGATCCCATTTTCTCTAGTGAGTTTTGAAAGAGCTTGCAAGAGGCGGTAGGAATGCAATTGTGTTTGAGCACCACTTATCACCCTCAGACGGACGACCAAACAGAAAGAGTGAATATGATTCTAGAAGATCTTTTGAGGTTAGGCATCTTGGACTTTAGAGGGACAATGGACGACCTTGCCGATCACTGACTTGTTGGTCGGAATGCACAGATGAGATTTTTCTTGGGCTTGAGATGGTTAGGGAAACCTCAGAGAAGATAGACTCGATTCGAAGATGCATGAAGATGGCACAAGACCGGCAAAAGTCATACGCTGATAAGAGACGAACCGATCTTGAGTTCGATGTTGGAGACACGGTTTTTATTAAAGTATCACCATTGAGGAACGTAGTTCGTTTTGGATCTGTAGGGAAATTGGCACCAAGATTCGTAGGGCCATTCCCCATTACGGAAAGAATTGGACAGATGGCCTACATAGTGAAGTTGCCGGAGAAGCTTAGTGGTGTTCATGACGTATTTCATGTGTCGCATTTGAGGAAGTGTTTACACGATACCACAAAAGTAGTAGAGCCGAGCATGCTTAGGGAAGTGGAAGTAGAGCGAGATGCCACGATTAGGCACTCGATTGGCTCAATCACTTTCATATTGCACATGGATGAGTGTGCGTATTTAAATTAATGGATGTATATTGAATGTGTTATCATATGGATGTTGCATTTGGATGAATACTTGTGCACTCATATAGAAATGATATGTATCACTAGGATTCTTTTGCATACATAATGGACGCATGGCACTATCATGTTTTGCATTAAGGAGGTCAACTCAATCAGTAGACCGCTTGATTTTTCATTAGGATAAGGACATATACACACACTTTACGTATGTTCATGAAAGTAATAGAAATCTTTTAAGGACAATTGACGCCCATGATTGATGGATGAGTAGATGGATGATGGATGGTAGGACATACATTCTTCTTAACTTGGAGATTTCGAGGACGAAATCCTTTAAGTAGGGGAGAATGTAACACCCCATAATTTTAAAATATTAAAGCTGACAAATTTAAGAATACTTAATTTTTAGAAGAAGAATTAAGTGAAACGGGTTATGCCATTGCGTTCGTCTCGGAATTCTGCTTGAGATAGAGTCCGAGTTTGCGTAAAACGGACATTGTATGAAGAAGTTATGAAGCTCAGAAGATTTAAAGTTTAAAGCTGTAAAGCAAGTCGACCGCCCATTTCTCACCATTCGACCGTTTACAAGTCGACCGCCCATTTGTTACCAGACGACCATTTTTAAGCAGAAGTGAAAACTGTCAACCGGTTGAAATTGGTCAATCGACTAGTTGATTCCGGACAGTTTCCTTATGACGTGTTTTTTCTAATTTGAGTGGTTTGGATGCTTCCTAATCAAATCTAAAGGTCCTAATTCACCTAATACACCTATAAATAAACACCTAAGCCTAACACTAATCTCTTCAACCCTAATCCATGGCGCCTCCATGTCGTTGCTCCAACTCAAATTAATTTAGCTTTTATTCTTCAACAATCAAAGTATAAATTATTCAAGATCAGAATTGCTACAACAACGACTAATTCTCTTTTCTAATAATCCTATCGCTGTGAGTTTATGTTACTTTCACATATAATTAAATTAAAAAGTAATTGTGATAGGATTGTAAATTGGGTCTAATGTATATGCCTGTAAATAAGATGAATCATATCAAGTTTTGTAATTTGTTATCCTTCAGATTCATACCCAATTGCTATTATCATATGGCTGTCTAATCTATTTTATCGTTATTCTGATCTATTTTATCATTATTCATTTCACATGCCTATTTATATGTTTATGCCAATTTTGATGTTTGATTCTCTTCCCTTCTTCTTTTCCTTTTTCCTTTTGAGATTAGGCTAACTTCGAGCCTAAATATTACGTTGAGATTTACGTACGAATAACGTTGGGATGATTGGGAAAAGTTTGGGAAATATGTAATAAAATGATATTTGGCATGAAATGTTGATAACTATGAAATTGATTTGGGCATAATTTGGTACAACTTGTATACATGGAATTATAGGCATAACTTGAATTAGCATTATAAGCATAATTGGAAATTATGGGCAACTGGAATACATTAATTGAAGATTTGAAATTGGGCATGAATAGAAGGAAAAGATAATGAACGCCTAAGACACGAGGTTAGATTGGGTTGCGGTAGAAGTCTACCCAGAACCGCCCGGCATATCCAGCAACCGCAAACGACAATCTAATGTGAGAGGTCAAAGGCAGAAATTAGAAGGGTAATAGTGCTAAGACACGAGGTTAGATTCAGATTGCGGTAGAAGTCTGCCCGGAACCACCCAGCATATCCAACAACCACAAACGGTAATCTAATGTGGGAGGTCTTGCATAATTACGGATATAATGAATTAATGAACACTTAACCAAGATAAGACATGTGGTAAGACATGGGTATAATAAAAGGGTTAAGTGGGTGACATGGGTAGCATATGAAACATAATTAATAGCACTTAACCATAATGAGACATCAGGTAAGACATGGGAGTAATGAAAGGGGTTAAGTGGGAAATCCTAGTGGGGACCAAGCCTAGGAGGGGAGCTTGTGTCAAGTGTGGGGACCCTTTTCAACCAGTAACCATTTTTAGTATCTATATGAGCTCGAACTAGGTCGAGGACGGGACACACTTACTGGGGTTGATTGTAAGAGGTCAAAAGAGTACAGAGCGATGGCAACGCAAGTTCAACATAGTCATGTGCGTGCGTGGGTCCGGGCTGGTAGGTAAGACGTTGTTGCATCGTGTAGGTATAAGCCGTGCATTTTAGTAGTATCGAGTTGCCGCTTTAGGGAGTGATACACCTTACTGTGGGGCCAGCACGAGTATCTCCGAGTTAGGGAGCCGATCGAACGGGGAGGGTAGTGGGTACAACTAGTGGGGGTAGGAGCAAGTGGGCACCTACGAGAGCAGCTAGGGGTACACGAAGCTACCATTATTATGATTAGTATGGAGGGATCGCCTTTTAGTATGAGACTATATTGGTGCGGTGCAGGAAATATCTTATAGTGGTTAGAAGCGCAATTGATGTTATACCATGTTCATCTTGTTTACCTTGTCATACTTGCTTATGTTACAGTCATTTCTTATATCCAGTTTATGTTCTTATCCTGTTACTTTACTAATTATATTGTTAAAGCCACTGGACTCGCCAGACTTTATGTCTAACCCTTTTTGTTTTGCCTCTTTTCTTTCCTTCCCCTCTCCTCCTAGGTTCTCAGGGTGGGACTAGCGAGGCTTGATTTGATTTCTCTCTCTCTCTACTGGAAGTGCTTGGAAGTGCTGAAAGTAATGCTCAGCTTTGTTTCTCTTTTATATGGCATTTTGGAATGAGATTATGTTTTGCTTTTATGTACTCTGATAATAATATTGTTCAAGATGGATATTTGTGTACTTCGCTTTAGTATGTGGTTTTGATGTTGTAACCAGACATGTTTTGCTTTTCCGCTGCAATGAATAAATTTTGAAATTTTAAGTACCATTTTATGTATCTGTCTTGTGATGTTCTGTTCTATACTCTTATAATGCTCCGTGAAAGTTAATGCATACCCTTATTGAGTGACATTAATGGACGTGGGGTGTCACAAAAACGTTCGGCATTCATCACGAAATCTATCTCGTCGCTAAGAAAAATGCCACCATGAAGAAATCATGTCCCTGCTATTGCCATCACGTCACCTTTCCCCTGAGGCCCAACTTTGGTTGGATTCAAATCAGCATAGACAATCTGAGCATGGTCGAGCCAGTTCTGGATCGACTATGTCGATCCAGTCTTGACCATTTGGCTGACCGGGATCTGGATGGGCATAGCCATCCGAGATTGGTAGAACAAGCTCCGAATCAACTATGTCAATCCAGAATTGGTCGAACAGGTATCTAATATGTCCTTTGACTTCTTTGCTCCATCTAAGTCTTCAGATCTGCTATTGAGCTCCAATGTTGCTCTATTGTCGAGTCCAACCATATGCTTTGAAGCTCCGTCGAGAATATATCTCGTCCGTTCGAGTCTACCATCATTTTGCGTACAATCATGATAAACCAACATGTGCATTTGATCGTTAACACCCCAAACTCTAATGAACGAAATATTTTATAATGCTAAGTTGCATACAAACGACGTTCTATGCTAAACTAAGCAAATAAGTCGACCATGCAACCAATAGTCATCCATATCCTAAAACAACATAGAAAAATCCAAAATGACCATAATAGGTCATATATAGCCTACGTATAGTAACCAAGGTATCATATATGTCCAAATGGCCCAAGTCTAAACTGACATATAATAACACGTAATGTAGTGCAAACAAGTAAAATATGTTGTCCATGTCAAATCTAATTAAATCACTACACATTTTATTTTCTTTACTTATTACTAAGTTCCCCTATCTTGGATATTCCATTTTTATAACTAGAAAATCACACATAAATATCAAAAAACATTTTATACTAGAACTATGACATATTGAAAGATGATATCACTCACCTCACCCAAATCAGTGCAAAAATGCTCCATAGAGTAAAGATGTCAATACGAGTCCAGCGCCTAAAACTGCGTCCAAATCTGATAATGCATGCAAAAGATATAAGCATTACAACAATAACATATATAATGTAATTAAAATGAAATTAGCCTACGCTAATTACCTTCGCTGCTCACTTTTCCGGATCGGCCTCCTTTCCGGTTTGACATAGTCGAAATGGGCTTGAGCCTCCCTTCAAATGAACGTTGTCGCTGCCATACACCATCGGACGCCGCCGCAACCCCTTCGCCAGCATTGTCACTCCTACAGCCGAACTTTAACCAACTATCATTACTACCTCACACCTCCGATCAACACCAAATCGCTGCCACCTGAAGCGCCTCCTTCAAAGCTACCTTCTCCAGAAAAGTCATCGCCCGACCATGCCTCGTTCGCTGGAAAAATCCAAAAAATCAAATTTACTAAAACACATATTTCTCCCTCATACGAACTCCTATTGGCCTAAAACATTGCGAAACTCTTCATTTTTCAATCCTCTACAACTTTCCTTTTGGTGCTAAGAGCAGGTTCTCAACGATGAAGGCGCAGCAAGCAAAAGAAACATATAGATTTGGGCTAGTTTTTGGTTATTTCCGACCAATTCTAGTGTCCAATCGACGAGCTCGTGGAGTTGTTGAGTTCGTGTCGTCGAAACAAATAACTTTCACGTTGGGAGTTTTGGGTAAAAGTGGACGGATTAAATCAGCCAATTTCAGCCATTGATGGAAGATGGAAGTTTGAGATTGAAGAGTGAAGAGAAGGAGATGCTTATATAGCCTCCTTCAAAATACTATTCACCAAACCCAAAATCTCCCAAACCCCAAACATATCAAATCTTATAATCAAAAGAATCCTGATGGTCATTCCAAGACCAATGTAAAGGGTTTCATGACCTAATTCCATCATACACAAAAGTTAGCTTTTAAAGCTCGAATACCGTGTCAATTTCTTATAAAAATTGACATACGTTTAATTACATCCTGTCGGATGGTACATCCGTTCTCTATGAAACTTGAAAGTGTGCAGCATCTCACTTCAACGATTCCAAAAAATATAAATTTCACCGCAATCCGACACTACCTCAGGAATGACAATTTACACGCATATCGACGTTATAACCGACAATTGGTCCAGACTCGAAATATTGTGGTCCATATATTTATCCTTTTCGTAACGAACAACCCTATAACGAATCGTAAATTTGGCATTTAAAATTATATGAAACTCGGTTTTTTTTAAGTCAATGTATTGAATTTTTGAGTATGAATTTCATATACGTTTATTTAATCCGAACTAAAGAAAGTAAAACGATCGTTAATTTATAATTTATTTGTTTTGGAAATTGATGTTAAATACGTATATAAAATTAATGTTCAAACTTTGACCATTGGATACAAATATCTTAAATGAAATTTATTTAGGAATTTAATAACATAAATGTCGACGTACATTTCATTGAAGTACGATTTCGTTAGTTATGTTTGAATCGATTTATACGATCGATTTATGGTAGTAGCAACCGATATAACACAAATAACTAGTTTTCATATGAATCTGAAATAAATAATTTTCAGTATGTTCGTATCAACGCACTAAGGAAACGGTATTTTATTCCATATATTCGAACATCTGATTTGATTTGTACATTGATTTAATGTTTGAATGTATGATACATGTGTACCGGGTTGACCTATATTATACCTGTTTATATATTATATTTTTAATAAAGAAAAGTCGTACGGTAGAAGCTATAAACCATTTGAATTGGCAATATGTAGATTTTTGGGATCACACAATTTACTCATTCACATGATTACTTCCTCGCATTCTATTCCTATTTTATCTGCCACCATGTACCCATGTCCACTTTTACTTTCTTCCATTTCGAAAAGAAAAGCTTTTGCCAATTCAAAAAAAGGAGTTTATGCATGAAAATCTGAAGCCATCGGAAATCCTGAACCAGGAAAACTCTTGCACCTAAAGCCTTGCCATATCGCATCGAGATCCACCACCTCTCTGAAACCGCTTCGCTTTGATCTGCACCGACCACCACCTGCTCCACCCTAACCTTTTCGTTATTGTCCCCCTGCACCCTGCTTATCCCCGGTCCATCTCCACCTAAAGCGATGTATGTCTTCCCCTCCGACCTTGCAGACACTGTAACTAGCTTCCACTTGGAAACCACCCAGCTCCAAAACTCCGCAACCTACCCAGTGCTAGCCGCCGGCCTGAACGACTGCCTAACCTCACACCAAGCATCCACTGCACATACCTCCAACGACGCAGACCCCCTCTACACCGCCAAAACCATCTAAGTTTCAAGATTAGCATGAGTGTGTTTCAGGTGAGATCATGAAGCATGCTAAATCCGCAAAAGACCCGAGATATGCTAAAGCTTTGAGCTCAACATAAAGCGCAATAATGGGATGAGCAAAGAAGAGATTACTTGCATATCATGTTGCATTAAATCCTGGTAAAATTAAATTCATGGAACATATTGTACCTTTAGGGGTATCTTCTGCAAAGGATTTAATGGAATATATTTCAAACGCTCATCATCATCGTAGGAGAGAAAACTTATGTTGCTAAAAGTAGGGAAGGTACTTACATGTGTTTGTTTGTTCATACTGCATTTGCTCGGTGGAGGATTATGAAAGAAAAAAATGATCGAAAAGTGAGGAATAGATCGTTGCATGTTAAAGGATACATGTAGGTGAAAGCATGCATGAGGGCTACAAGTCCGTTTGTGTTCATGTCTGTAAAATGATGCACACGGTATCATTAGTTTTACATGCTGTCTCAAATTTTGATGACGGTTGGGATTAGAGAGTTGGATATTCTTTTGGACGTAAAACCAAAGATGAATGTTTATGTACTCACACTTAACTAACGCTTCATGTAAATTAATTTATCGTATATATGTTGTTTGAATTTGATCAACAAGTAAATTATTTGGTTGCAAATTGAATTGATTGGATTATTTGTGCACACATTGATATGATAAACACGTCAAATGTATAAACACATGTGTAGGATAATTCATATTCATATATGATGTTATACCCATGTAATCGATATTTGCTTACATTACATATGTATTAGTTGATTATTACGATTGTTGTAAGTCCAAACATGTTTGATGCATTTACTTATGACACTTAAAGGGGTTAAAATGATATGTAACCAAATTAAATTATAAATATTTCACTTGTCCTAGGTAGAAAATTAAATTACAAACAAAGTTGGCTAATATGAATTGTTTTATAAATTGAATTTTGTGACACCCCACGTCCGTTAATGTCACTCACTAAGGGAATGCATTAAGTTTTTTGAAGCATTATAGGTAAACAGACATGGAATATTTACAAGACAGATATAAATAAGATAGCAGTGGAAATTTAAATTTTTATTTCAAACATAAATTATAATACCATGGTCCGCAATACCGTAAGTCACAAAAACCATTACAATAAAATAACTTCTATCTTGCGCCATCAGAATACATAAGGGTATCAAAAAAATAATTCCCTAATTGAAAGAGTTAAGCCATAGTAGAGACAAGAACCTGAGCCATACTTCAAAAGTAGCCCCTAGCAAGATGATATCTGAGTCTTGACTAAGCCTGAGTGTTTCCTCCTTGAGAACCTGGGGGGGAAGAACGGAAGAAAGAAGGAGAAACAAAAGGGTCAAACATAAAGTCTGACGAGTCTAGTTACTTTTAGCCAGTAAATAAATAAAAGTAACATGATAGGCATATAAAGTGGATAAGAGAGATCAGTACTTAAATGGCAGGTGTGACAAGGTAGACAGGGTAAGGTGTATACACTTCTCTAATGATTACTCTGCACTATTACTAGTATAACTAGAATGAGATGATCCCTTCCACTATAAGGTGGTAGACTTAAGGCATATGTCCAAATATACCCTAACCACTACCCTAATCGATCAGCTCCCTAATCCGTAGATACTCTATGCCGTCCCCACGGTAGGATGTATCACGTCCTACAATGACAACTCCTCACTGATATGCATAGCCCCATATCTACTGGTGTCGCGGTCGTCTTATCCCCCTCTGGCAGCCTCATGCACGCACATGGACCGCTCGGTTTGCGTCGCCCACACCGTCCTCCACATTTGCATCTCTTATAATAAGTCAGTAAGTGTGTCCCCTCTCCTCTTAGTACGGAGTATTTTATTTGATACTTACTCTGGGTTACTGACTGAAATGGGTCCCACATAATATGATACAATCTCTCCCCTTTGTCTTGTACCCCCCACTAGGTTTTTCACTGACTTTGCATACCACTAGGTGTCTTTAATTACATAGCCCTGTACCCGTTATGATTACCCTAAAAGGTGTCTTCAATTGCATAACTTTTATACTTTCCTCCGGTTATGTATACCACTAGGTGTCTTTAATTACATAACTCTATTGGGTTAAGTTTGTGGGTCTATGTGTAAATATTACCCACCCCCTCCAGATTTGCTTAACCCATCCACTATTCCAATCAATTTACTTAACCCTAATCTTATTTCATAATCATACAATCCCTATGGAGTAGATTTGGTTAAGTAGTCCAATTCATTACCATGTCCATTTATGGTTTATAATGGGCTAGACATCCCATATTAGGCCTACAACATGTGGATGCTGGATATGTCGGTCGGGTCCAAGCAGACTTATTCCACAGTTGGGCCTAACCTCGTGTCTTAGCCCGATTCGTATTTGCATACTTAGACCTCCCACATTAGGTTCAACATTAGTGGCTATTGGATATGCCGGTCGAATCCGGGCAGACTTCCACCACTAATGCAACCTAACCTTGTGTCATAAGTACAATTACAATTCCTAATTGTAATTGCTAGACATTCCATTATTAATTAATTAATCAATTAATTAATCCTTTCCTTTTATAGGTGTTGATGCCCATTTTACCCAATAATTTGAATTATATGTCCAAAAATGTTCATATTCAAATTATGCTAATATTAGCCCTTTTTCCCCCATTTCCTAACTAGCGCACTTATAAACTGGTGGCATGCCTAGGCTAGTCAATAGCCTATTCATAAACGATAATAGGGAAAATAATGGGAAGATAACCAAAGTAATCATCTTGGCATAAACATAAACTAGCATGATGATAAGGTGAACATACAAACTGGCATGGACATGTAATTAACATCATAAGAAGGTGACATAAAACTGATGAACTGGTGGCAGTCAATTGATTCTAACATAACTACGATGTCACAATAAGCATAGTAAGATCTAAATTAGCAATTTAGATGTACAATTGGTTTAGATCTAACATGATAACAAAAGGTGATAAATTAGATCACATAATTCGGATCTAGAGGTTAAAATAGACCTAACACCATTAGAATGACATAATAGCATGTTTAGATCTAAATATGGGTTCACATGTCCAACTTACAACATATCTCAGTTGATTGTTATATGACAGGTGAAAGGTGATTTACATAAAGAGTTAGATCTAACCAATGTTGCAACTGTCCAAATTAACAGGTTTACATTCACCACAACATAGTTACAAGTCAAGATCCGCATTGGTAACATAATAGAATAACCACAATTGCATTGGATCTAAAGGTGTAGATCCATCATGACATAGTATAAGATTTAACAATAGCATAGATTCATAGTTTACAACATATCCAGTTCATAGTCTTTCACAATTTACTTTTATTAATTTAAACCTAAAAGCAACTAAAAATTCACTACGTTAGGTTTAGAGAGTAGAGAGAATGGATCTTGAATTTCTGGATTTGATCTGCAAAGTTGAATGTTGTATGTTGTTCAAGAAAACTGATCTGTCTCAGTTCGCACACCGACAGCATTTGGCTTCCATAATTTCCAATGAAGAAATAGGAGAACTGGATACATATATATAGCTGTAGAACTCTCTAAAACCGACTGCCATCTCAGCCCTAGGGGTGTCGACACCCCTGTGGGTGGGTCGACCCATATGTCAACACCCCTTAAGGAGGGTCTACCCCCTAGAGTGGGAAATTTACCACCTTGACGAATTTTTTATTTTCGAACTGTTCTGGATAGGGTCTCTCATATCTGATTCATACGTGACTCATATGTGTATATAAGTTCTTTCTGCGCGTATACAAACTTAAAATCCTCATAACTTCTTCACACAGTGTCCGTTTTACGCAAACCAAATGTCTCTTGACCAGAATTTCGAGACAGACGCGATGGCGCAGTCCATTTTCTTTAACTATGAATATTAAATTAATTATTACTTAATTTATCCTCTTTAGTGTCGTTAAAAATTTGGAGTGTTACATTCCTCCATACTCAAAGGATTTCGTCCTCGAAATCTATAGGTTGAGAAGAATGCATGTCCTACCATCCATTATCCATCTATTCATCCAATAACCACTGGCATCCATTGTCCTTAGAGCCTTCCGATGCTTATATGAATATATGCAATGGTGTATGTATATGTCCCAACACTAATGCGAAAGATCAGGCAGTCTACTGATTTAGTTGATCTCCTTAATGAAATGTATGTTAGTGCCATGAATCCAAGATGTATGCAAATAAACCTATTATATCATATAAGTTCTATATGTGTGCACACTCATTCGTCCAAATGCAACATCCATATGCTAGTTCATCCATTTCCATCCATAAAAGAAAAGAAAATGCACACACTTCCATATGCAGTACGAAAGTGATTGAACCAATCTTAGTGTCTAATGTGTGTGTGTGTATGCGTCCACAGGCAACCACTAGCAAACACTTGCATCCACTTGCATCCATCAAACATAACATGTCTCAAACACATGTTTACATCCATAGGATTCCTATCTAAAGTTCGAAAAAATATGGATAAGATATACTCAAATGATAGAAACAAGCACTGATAAAACTTGGAAAAAGAGTTAAGAGCATCCCCTTGAAAAGGAAAGGGTACAAAGAATGAATCTTGTCTTCGATTTCCCAAGTCGCATCCTCTGGGTTATCTCTCCATTAAACCTTTGGCAACTTGATCTCTTTATTGCGTAGCTTCCTAATTTATGATCCCAAAATACGGGTAGGGACTCGCCTGACTATCGCCTCACGTTCCACTTCTACTTCTTCCAACACACTCAGCTTAATGATTACTACGGTGTCATACAGGCACTTCCGCAGATGAGAAACATGAAAAATGTCATGAACACCGGATAGATTGTTTGGGAATTTTACTCTATAGGCCATTTGGCCAATCCTCTCAGTTATGGGAAATGGTCCCACAAACCTAGGTGCCAACTTCCCTGCTGATCCAAAGCGAACCACATTCCTCAGAGGTGACACTTTGATAAAAACCAAGTCTCCTACTGCAAATTCGAGGTCAGTCCTTCTCTTGTCTACGTAGGATTTCTGCCTATATTGAGCTCTCTTCATCCACCGTCGAATAAGATCAATCTTTTCGGATGTTTCCATAACCATATCTGGCCCAAGTAATAATCTTTTTGTAGATTCCCAGTAACAAGTTGGTGATCTACAGGGTCATCCGTACAATGTTTCGAAGGGTGTCATGCCGATGCTTGCTTGATAACTGTTATTATAGGCAAACTCTACTAAAGGAAGATGCTCTTCCCAAGTCCCTCCGAAGTCTAGGATACACAGTCTCAAAAGATCTTCAAGAATCATGTTCACCCTCTATGTCTGTCCATCGGTCTGAGGATGATAAGCGGTGCTCAAACACAACTGCATACCTAATGCTTCTTGCAAGCTCCTCCAAAATTCGCTGGTAAAGATGGGGTCACGGTCCTCACGATGCTAGAAGGTACTCCATGAAGACGAACTATCTCACGAACATAAATTGCTGCCAACCATGATACCGTCATCTTACTCCTAACTAGAATAAAGTCAGTGCTCTTAGTGAGTCTATCTACCACAACCCAAATACTGGTGTAGCCTTTCTTCGATCTTGGCAAACCATCTATGAAATCCACAGAGACGCTCTCCCATTTCCACTGCGGAACCTCCAACGGATGAAGTAATCCACCGGGCTTCTTTTGCTCAGCTTTGACTTGCTGGAAAACTAAACATTAAGAAACAAATTCGGCCACATCTTTTCTTCATCCCAACCCAAAAGAAAACACTCTTTATGTCCCTGTATGTCTTGTCATAGCCTGGATGAATTGTCATCTTAGAATGGTGGGCTTCTTCTAGGACTGCCTTTATCAAGCTTCCAGTTTGAGGAACACAAAGCCTTCCATCTCGTCGCAACCACCCCTTTTCATTTATGGCATATCTACTGAGGTGATTAGTAGTCCCCCTTCTTCTGAGCTTATCCATGATGTCTAGAATCTGTGGGTCACCTTGTTGCAAAACTCCTATCTGGTCCATAAGAGTCGGTCGTATCTCCAAGGATGCAAACAAATCAGGCAAAATCTCGATGGAGGGTCTAAAATCAAAAGCTAATATGAATTCCAAGTTCTTTCTTTCCACAAACAGAGGACTCAGGGCTATCCTCTGCCTACTTAGTGCGTCTGCCACCACATTTTCCTTGCCAGCGGTATAAGAAATCTCAAAATCATAAGAAGCTAGAAACACCATCCACCGTTGTTGCCTTAAATTGAGATCCTTCTGCGAGAACAAATACTTGAGAGATTTATGATCGATGTATAACTCGAACTTCTCTCTAAGTAAACAATGATGCCACGTCTTTAACGCAAACACTATGGAAGCTAGCTCTAAGTCATGGGTGGGGTAGTTCTTTTCATGAACTCTCAACTGTCTACCCCAATAACAAACTACTTTCCCTTCTTGCATTAGAAACTCACCAAGCCCTGTACCACATGCATCAGTGTAAACAGTAAATTTCTTACTCCCGTCAGGAAAAGTCAAGACTGGGGTTGTTGTCAGAGCCCTCTTCAGTCTTTGGAAAGCAACGTCACAGTCTATATCCCATGAAAATGCCAAGTTCTTCTTTGTCAGCCTGGTGAGTGGGGATGATATCTTTGCGAAGTCGTTAATGAACTTCCTATAGTAACTTGCTAACCCAAGAAAGCTTCTCACCTCAGTTGCATTTTTAGGAACCTGCCAATCTTGCAGTACAACCGCATTCGCGGGATCTACAGCTATCCCTTCTTTGGAGGCAACTTGCCTTAAGAATCTCACCTTTTTTCTCCAAAATGGGCATTTGGAGAATTTTGCTTTAAGATGATTGTCACAGAGAGTTTTCAAAACTTCTCTCAAATGTTGAGCATGCTCTTCTTCGCTTTTGGAGAAGAACAAAATATCATCTACAAAGACTACAACAAATTTATTTAGGAACTCCCGAAACACCCTTCATCAGATCGACAAAATAGGAGGGTGCATTCATCAGGTCAAAAGGCATAACTAGCCATTCAAAGAAACCGTATGGAGTCCTAAAGGAAGTCTTATCTATGTTGTCCTCAGCCACCCTCAACTGATGGAAACCTATGACAAATTCTAACTGGGAAAATACCAAGGCACCAGCAAGCTGATCAAATAAATCATCAATCCTTGGAAGCGGGTGCATATTCTTCTTAGTGAGTTTATTCAGCTCTCCATAATCAACACACAATCGAAGCGAACAATCCGGCTTAGTTGCGAATACTATTGGAGCACCCCATTCAAATATGCTTCGTCTAATAAACCCCTTCTCAAGTAGCTCCCCTACTTGCTTACTTAGCTCCCTTCTTTCCCTCGGAGCCATCTGGCGCACTGGAAATGCAACTGGCTTTGCATTGTCCAACAAATATATATGAAAGTCGATCTAGCGCCTCAGAGGTAAACCCTAAAACTCATCAAAAACATCGGAAAAATCTCGGACTACTGGAATAGATTGCAGATCATCGATAGATGCATCAAGAGACTCTAGGAAACTAAGCATAACCGACCCTTATAGGTCACACGAAATCTCGAGGGTTCTCTCATGACAAGTCAGAAGCCTAACAATCATCTTCTCACAATCCAGAATGGCACCATACGTAGTAAGCCAATCCATTCCTAGAATCAACCCATATCCCATAAATACGAGCATATACGCGTCGCATTCAAACTCGATGCCTAACACATATATTTTCAAACCCCGACAAATCATAGATAAATGAGCCGAACCACTAATGGGTTTTGAAACAACTACGGGATCCACTACCATACTAGTAATTAAGTGTAGAGATTCAACCACAGAACTTGATATAAATGAATGGGAGGCACCAGAATCAAAAAGTGTCCTAATATGATGGTTTGAAAGAGAAATTAAACCTTCCACACAAAAATTTCTACCTCTATCAGGAGCACTGATTGCGAGAGCATGCACCTTCCCTCTATAAGTCCTGGCCCTTTAACCATGCCCTCGTGATCCCTGTTTCTTTGGGTACTCTCTAGAAAAGTGTCCGGCCTCTCCACAGTGGTAGCAAGAGCTCTTCCTTCGCTTGCAGTCTTTAAGCAAATGACCTTCCTTCCCACAATGGTGACATTTTCTCTTATCCTTGCCTTTATCATTTTCCCTCCTTTCTTCTGCTGTTGCTACTGCCCCTTCTTGGGCCACACCTTCCTATTTTGTGATGTCTTCTCAGCCTTCTTTTCTCCTTTGTCTTGCTCATGCATTAGGGCCATATTGATAAGCTTTTCAAAAGTGACCCCTATTGGAATATGGGACATGGCTAAACCATGCAGAGGCTCATTCAGCCCTTTAGCAAACTGCAAAGCCCTTTTGTGCGGCATATCCACTAACTCTAAACCGAACCTTGCTAGCTGGTTGAATTTATTCACATCCTCTTTTACCATCAAGTTTCCTTGTTTGAGTGTTAAGAATCTTTCCATCTGCATGCTGCTTTCAGCTTGGGAAAGAAATTTCATTTTGAACCTCTGTCTAAAATATTCCCAAGTTTCCACCGGACGTCCAACTTGAGTGACTTCCCACCATAATGAGGCTTCATCCTTCAGTAGCAAGGCGACTAACTGGACCTTCCTTCTATCCTCTACTCCAAAGATTACAAATAAGTCATCGGTCTTCTTGAGCCAATTCCAAGCTTCTACTTATGTCTCGTTCCCATGTCCTTGCAGATCTTGGCGAAGTTATTTTCTCTTGGAGGGGGAGGAGGAGGAGGAATGACTGGTGCAGCGGGGGAGGAACATTTCCTTGGCTTTCGGCAGGAGCCGAGGCCTCCAAGTATCTACGGAACCATCCGGTTATTGTGACGTCCTCTGGGATATTAGGAATGTTTTGTTCCCCAGACATGCTGAAAAAGGAAAAAGGAAGAAATTTAGATAAAGGACCGAAGGATACTACATATGGCTATTTGGGGAACGTTTTTCAAAATAGACTTTTCTTCTTTGAAAATGCTTTCTTTTAAAACCTTTTTGAAGATAATTTTCAAAAACTTTTATCTAATATGGTAACCTTCAGCTCTGATACCAAGTGTGACACCCCACGTCCGTTAATGTCACTCACTAAGGGAATGCATTAAGTTTCGTGAAGCGTTATAGGTAAACAGACATAGAATAATTACAAGACAGATATAAATAAGATATCAGTAGAAATTTAAATTTTTATTTTAAACATAAATCATAATACCGTGGTCCACAATACCATAAGTAACAAAAACCACTACAATAAAATAACTTCTCTCTTGCACCATCAGATACATAAGAATATAAAAAACATAATTCCCCAATTGAAAGAGTTAAGACAGAGTAGAGACAAGAACTTGAGCCATACTTCATAAGTAGCTCCTAGCAGGATGATATCTGAATCCTGACTAAGCCTAAGTGTTTCGTCCTTAAGAACCGGAGGGGGGGTGGAGGGGGGAGGGAACGGAGGATCAGACATAAAGTCTGGTGAGTCTAGTTACTTTTAGCCAATAAATAAATAGAAGTAACATGATAGGCATATAAAGTGGATAAGAGAGATCACTACTTAAATGGCAGGTGTGATAAGGTAGACAGGGTAAGGTGTATACACTTCCCTAATGATTACTTTGCACTATTACTAGTATGAATAGAATGAGATGATCCCTTCCACTATAAGGTGGTAGACTTAAGGCATAGTCCAAATATACCCTACAACTATCCTAATCGATCGGCTCCCTACTCCGTAGAAACTCTGTTCCAGCCCCACGGTAGGATGTATCACGTCCTACAGTGGAAACTCCTCACTCATATGCACAGCCCCATATCTAATGGTGTCGCGGTTGTCTTATCCCCCTCTGCCCGGCTCATGCACGCACATGGCCCGGTCGGTTTGCACCGCTTACACCGTCCGCCACGTTTGGATCTCTTACAATCAGTCAGTTAGCGTGTCCCCTCTTCGCCTAGTACGGAGTATTTTATTTGAGACTTACTCCGGGTTACTGACTGAAATGGGTCCCACACAATATGATACAAGCTCTCCCCTTTGTCTTGTATCCCCCACTAGGTTTTTCACTGACTATGTATACCACTAGGTGTCTTTAAATACATAGCCCTATACCAGTTAGCTTACCCTAAAAGGTGTCTTTAGTTACATAACTTTTATACTTTCCTCCAGTTATGTATACCACTAGGTGTCTTTAATTACATAACCTTATTGGTTTAAGTTTGTGGACCTATATGTAAATATTTCCCACCCCTTCCAGATTTGCTTACCGTCCAGTATTTCAATCAATTTACTCAACCCTAACCTTATTTCATAATCATACAATCCCTATGGATTAGATTTGGTTAAGTAGTCCAATTCATTACCATGTCCATTTATGGTTTATAATAGGCTAGACATCCCACATTAGGCCTACAACGTGTGGATGCTGGATATGTCGGTCGGGTCCAAGCAAACTTATTCCACAGTTGGGCCTAACCTCTCATCTTAGCCCGATTTGTATTTGCGTACTTAGACCTCCCACATTAGGTTCAACATTAGTGGCTATTGGATATGTTGGTCGAGTCCGGGCAAACTTCTACCACTATTGCAACCTAACCTCGTGTCATAAATACAATTACAATTCTTAATTGTAATTACTAGACATTCCATTATTAATTAATTAATCAATTAATTAGTCCTTTACTTTTATAGGTGTTAATGCCCATTTTACCCAATAATTTGAATTATATATCCAAAAATGTTCATATTCAAAATATGCCAATATTAACCCTTTTTCCCCCCGTTTCCTAACTAGCGCACTCGTAAACTGGTGGCATGCCTAGGCTAGTCAGTAGCTTAGTCATAAACGATAATAAGGAAAATAATGGGAATATAACCAAAGTGATCATCTTGGCATAAAACTAAACTAGCATGATGATAAGGTGAGCATACATACTAGCATTGGACATGTAATTAACATCATAACAAGGTGGACATAAAACTGATGAACCGGTGGCAGTTAATTGATTCTAACATAACTACGATGTCACAATAAGCATAGTAAGATCTAAATTAGCAATTTAGATGTCCAATTGGTTTAGATCTAACATGATAACACAAGTGATAAATTAGATCACATAATTCAGATCTAGAGGTTAAGATAGACCTAACACCATTAGAATGACATAATAGCTTGTCTAGATCTAAATATGGGTTCACATGTCCAACATACAACATATCTCAGTTGATCGCAATATGACAGGTGAAAGGTGATTTACATAAAGAGTTAGATCTAACCAATGTTGCAACTGTCCAAATTAACATATTTACATTCACCACAACATAGTTACAAGTAAAGATCCACATAGACAACATAATAGAATAACCACAATTGCATTGGATCTAAAGGTGTAGATCCATCATGACATAATATAAGATTTAACAATAACATAGATTCATAGTTTACAACATATCCAATTCACAGTCTTTCACAATTTACTTTTATTTATTTAAACCTAAAAGCAACTAGAAAATCACTACGTTAGGTTTAGAGAATAGAAAGAATGGCTCTTGAATTTAGGGATTTGATTTGCAAAGTTGAATGTTGTATGTTATTGAAGAAAACGAATCTGTCTCAGTTTGCACACTGTTAGCATTTGGCTCTCATAATTTCCAATGAAGAAATAGGAGAATTGGATACATATATATAGTTGCAGACCCTTTGAAACCGACTGCCACCTCAGCCCTAGGGGTGTCGACACCCCTGTGGGTGGGTCGACCCATAGGTCGACACCACTTAAGGGGGGTCGACCCGGTGTCGACACCCCTTTAGGGGGGTCGACCCACTAGAGCAGAAAATTTACCGCCTTGACGAATTTTTGATTTTTGAATTGTTTTGGATAGGGTCTGACTCATATCTGACTCAAATGAGTGTATATGTTCTTTCTGCATGTATACAAACTTATAACCCTCATAACTTCTTCATACGGTGTCTGTCTTGCGCAAACCAAATGTCTATCTTGACCAGAATTTCGAGACGGACGTGATGGCGTAGTCCGTTTTCCTTAGTTCTGAATAATAAATTAATTATTATTTAATTTATCCTCTTTTAGTGTCGTTAAAAATTCGGGGTGTTACAAAATTGGTTTGAACTTTAATAGTTAATTTTTTAAATTTTTAATAGAAAATGGTTTAAAGATTTATTATGTACTTGACTCGATTCGATAATTAATTGAGAATTTTTGAAGTATATGGTAATTTATCGATAAATGATTTTGAATGGATTTAGTCAGTAAGACTCGATTTCAGGAATTTAGATGTATAACTGATTGTAACTGAAAAAATAGTATATAAATATAATGATGTTAACGGAAGTTGTTAATGTGATAAATAATTGTGAATTTGACTCAGTAGCGTGAATTTAGTTTTACAAGATTTTGTAATGTTTGATTCTTAATTGAAATTTAATTTGAAATTCATCGACATGTAACGTGATTTTAAGATTTGGATATATCCCAATTCAGATTGGAACTTTTAAAAAGGTTATTCTAAATTCATTTCGAAATTAGGATTTGACCTTAGGTTAGATCCATTACTTTGGAGTATACGTTATCATCAAATTTAACGGATTTTTGTCGAGTTCAACCAAATTTTAAATCGAATTTTATTTTGAAATGAATTGTCGAAAAGAAAATTTATACATGAAAATTTGCGAATTTTTAAATTTCAGTTCGACTTGAAAAATGAAATGTTACTGAAACACCACACCTTCGTTAAAGTCACTCACAAAGGGAATGCCTTAACTTTGGTTGAGCATTTTAGGTAAAAGATGCAGATAAATTACAATACAGACGAAAAAACAGCGGGAAATAAAGTCATTTTATAAACAATGTGGTTCAATCAAGATTTTACAACAATTGTCTTAATCATACTTAAAAACAATACATAGAACTTCTGTCTTGATTAAAAAACTTCCAAGTATAAAAGAAGCATAAAAATAACAATGATATTCCCCAATAAAGCATGAACCAGCCATAGAAGTGGAAGAGAGAGTCCAAAGCAATACAACGACTATCTTCGAGCTTGGAAAGAAAACCGAGCTAAGTGGTAACATTTCCTCCCTATGAACCTGGGGGGGGGGGGAAGAAAAGAGGCGAAACAAACTAGGTCAGACATAAGTCTGGTAAGTCCAGTGACTTTCAACATATAAATAGGCAAAAGCATTATGACATGAATAATTGAATGTAAGACAATACCATGATAACAAGGATAACAAGATAACATTCAATTAGCGTAGATATGATAAGGCAAGATAAACTGAATGCGCTTTTACTCTTTCTTTGCTTCGCTACTACTTGGTTATTATGATTTCTATATCTTTGCACCCCCTAACTAGTGTCCCAACTAGAAATCTGTGTAAAATGATAATATGATAACGTTATCCCAATCCCCGTAATTATGGTAGCCTTCAGGTGTACATCTAGTACCTCAATTAGCCTAATTGCCATGAAGATGTTAGATGTACCCTTACTACCCTATCGATCGGCTCCTTACTCATACTAATTTTCCTTGTGCCTATGTCAATCGGCCCTCTCTTGCATGTAAATACCCTGTGCTGGTCACACCATAAGGTGTATCAGTCCGTATGATAGTGACCGGACATGATTCAAGATGCATAGTGTATAACTACTGGTACCCAGTGCCTGCTTTTTCCCACTCCGGAGTATGTGCATGCCCGTAATCCGTTGGAACCTACACTGACATAGCCCCTGCCGCTATTTTGACCGCTTATAATTAACCCAGTAATCATGCCCCACCCTGCCAAGTTTCAGGGTACCTTGATACATCTATGTGGGTAACTGCTGAAATGGGTCCTCGTTACTAGGGTTTCTTACTGGTTAAGTTTGTGGGCCTATATTTACTAATATTACCCACCAACCCGATATGTACTTAACTCTCCCACGGATTCAAACATGTTTACTTAATGGTTAAGTTTGTAGGCCTATATTTACTAATATTACCCACCAACCCGATATGTACTTAACCCTCCCATACATTATGTCATATTGGTTAAGTGTTGTCCATTCATGTTAACTTAACCCACCTACTCATCATGTCATGTTGGTTAAGTGTTTCCTATTAACTTAACCCCGTTCATTCATTAGGTTATATTGGTTAAGTATTTCCCATTAACTTAACCCCATTCGTTCATCAAGTTACATTGGTTAAGCATTTCTTATTAACTTAACCCCACACGTTCATCATGCTGTATTGGTTAAGTGTCATCAATCAATTCAAGTTAACTTAACCCACCCACTTGTCATGTTACATTGGTTAAGTGTTGCCTTCTTGTGTTATCTTAACCCTTCCACGCATCTTGTTATATTGGTTAAGTGTTGCTCTCTTGTTTTAACTTAACCCTACCCATTCATCATGTCATATTGGTTAAGTGTTTCTCATTAACTTAACCCTACTCATGCATCATGTTATATTTGTTAAGTTTTTCTTATTAACTTAACCCTACTCATTCATCATGTTGTACTGGTTAACATAACCCTGCTTGCTTGACTAATTAACATGTTACAACGGTTAATTGTTCTAAATTTACTTAACCCCACCTTCTTGTCTAATTAACATGTTATAATGGTTAAGTGTTCTAAATTTACTTAACCCCATCTTCTTGTCTAATTAACATGTTATAACGGTTAAGTGTTGCCTTAGTTAACTTAACCCTACCATTCTTAACATGTCTTGTTCATTAACATTAATTGATTTATTAATGCACCAACCTCTCACATTAGATCTATGTTGTTGCGGTTACTGGATGTGCCGGGCGGTTCCGGGTAGTTTTACACCACAACTCAATCTAACCTCGGGTTCTTCTCAGGCATGATGCACTAACCTCTCACATTAGATAGGTGTTGTTGCGGTTACTGGATGTGCCGGGAAGTTCTGGGCAATTTTACACTGCAACTCAATTTAACCTCGGGTTAGGCATGTTTATCTTTTAGCATATTTACCATACATGTCCAAGTCTAGATATTATATGTTAATCATCCCAAATTCACAAAACTAGTCATGTTATAATTCTCTAGTTATACCCCAACAAAGTTGATTTGCATGTTATGCTTCACAAATTCAAATTCAAGTTATTACTCAAAATAGGTTACACCCAATTTTCCCAAATTTGCATTAATAGTCATGCTCCAAAAATCTCAATACAACGCATGCCCTAAGGTTTAGTCATATTGCACCGTACAAAATATTCTCCAAAAAACCCCCAATCAAGATTCATAGTATAAACTATGCCAAATTATAGCCTTTAATTACAGTGCATGCCAATTACCCAAAATCCTAATTTAGGTGTGTTCACATTTAACAATTATCCCTATCGTACTATAGGTTTTTCATTCCTAAGCCATATATCACTGTACACAATGATTTCCTTCTTCTAAGTCATAAACTATCATATATATATATATATATATGCCCCAATTTTAGGTTTTAAACCACAATATGTACTATGTCTTACATGTTCACAGTTCAATTTAAGCCCCAAACCACAAGTCATATGTCCAATATACTTTATGCCTCAAATCTAAAGTCATACGTTCAATACACTTCATGTTTTAAATACAACATGTGTTAGGTCCTCAAATCAGTTATGCCCAATTATACATAATATATTAATTTTCCCAATTTTGGAGCTGGTCATGTTCAAATCATATATATTATGCCCAATTTTAGCGCTAGTCATGTCCAAATCATATATTATGCCCAATTTTATTTCCCACGTACATTCATCTCTTATGAGATTTTGCTCAGGCTCGTAGTAGCCTGACTATAAAAACAAAAAGGGAAGAAGGAGAGAAGAGACAAAGAATGGACATAATATTATCAATGAGATAGATCCAATGGATATAGAAAGACAAATAGAAATAGGCATAATCTCAGATTCAGATTTATTACAATGTCAGAATCACAATTAACTTTTATTTCCGAAAGTAACATGAACTTAAAAATTATAAAACGGTGAATTCTGGGATCTGATTTCTGAATTTGATTAGCTATTCCTTTGATGTAGACTTTGATTGTTAACTTGAAAACTCTAATTTGATTGATTAAGGTGGAGGCTAGGTCACTTCAGGTTTTAGCAGCATATAAACACTTATGAATTCGTATGGAGAAAACAATAGGTTTAGGGGTCTTTTTATAGGTGTATAGGGAGATTTAGAGCCTTCAGATCAGTCCAGAAGTCATCAGGATCGTTCATAGCAGAAAAATACGTCACTCAGCGAATCAGGGAGCGACACATCAGCCAAAACACGTTAGTCAGAAATTTTCGTCAAGATTTGGAAAAGGTGTCGACACCCTATAGGGGGGTCGACACCTATGTCGACTCCCCTATAGGGGGGTCGACTCCTATATCGACTCCCCTTAAGGGGGTCGACACCTATGTCGACTCCTCCTGGGGGGGGGGGGGGGGTCGACACATATTGAGCGGGAATTTTCCCGCCCACTTCCCTTTGACTAATTTCGAATTTTAGACCTGTTTTGAACCTTCTAGACTTATTGTATTCATATATAATCTTCCTAGTGCGTATACAAATTTCTTAGGTTTATAACTTCTTCATACGGGGTCCGATTTACGCAAACTCGGACTCAAATCTCAAGCAGAATTCCGAGACGAGCGCAATGGCATAACCCGTTTCCCTTAATTCCTACTTTTAAAATTAAGTATTCTTTAATTTATCACTTAATATTCACAGGAAATACGGGGTGTTACATTCTACCCTCCTTTAAAGGATTTCGTCCCCAAAATCTCTAAGTCAAGGAGAATGATTCCTAACATTCAACATCCATCTACTCAACCATTCAATCACAGGCATCCATTGTCCTTAAAAAGATTTCTAATGCTTTTCATGACTGTATGCATAGTATGTGCATATGTCCTTATCTAATGCAAAATCAGTCGGTCTACTGATTCACTTGACCTCCTTAATGCAAATTATGGCAGTGCCATGAGTCCATTATGCATGCAATATTCCTGATCATACTTTCTACATGAGTGCACAATCATCCATACAAATGCAACATCCATATGATAACACATCAAGTTTCAATTCATATATATATAAATTCACTCATGCATATGCAATATGAAAGTGACTGAGCCGATCTAGTGCCTAATGTGTGTATATGCATCCATGAGCAACCACTAGCAAACACTTACATCCACTTGCATCCACCAAACATAACATGTTTCAAACACATGTTTACATCCATTGGCTTCTACCTAAGGATCGAGGATAGGATCGAGAGGATATACTTAAAAGATAAAGACTAGCAAATGAACTTTACAAAAAAAAGGGAGATCAGGGATATACCCCCAGAAAGGGTATGATGCACGTATCTAGTCTTCAGTCTTCCAAGTCGCATCTTCTTGAGCTTCACTCCATATTGCTCTGATTGTCTTAACTTCACGATTTGCATAGCTTCTTAATTTCTGTTTCCAGAATATGCATTGGAACTCATTTCAATGTCGCCTCCCGTTCCACATTTTCTTCTTATAGTATACTTGGCACTAGAACTTCTGCCGTGTCATGCTAACATTCCCAGAACTATCTCTTGAAAATAAATAAATGCTAACCATGTTACCAAGTGTATATATTAAGATGATTAGATTCTTCTTCGTAAATCTAGTAAGTGGGGCCGATACCTTCATAAAGTTCTTAATTAACTTCCTATATTAGCCTGCTAGTCCAAGAAAGCTTCTTATTTCTATTGCATTCCTTGGGACCATCCAGTCTTGCACCGCAACTACTTTTGCGGGATCTACTGCTATCCCTTCTTTGGGCGCCACATGTCCTAGAAACCTTACTTCTTCTCTCCAAAAATGATATTTTTGGAGTACTTTGCCTTAAGTTGATGCGCTTGGAGGGTATTTGAGACTTCCCTTAGATGCAAAGCATGTTCTTCCTCATTCTGAGAGAAAACCAAAATATCATCTATGCGCAAGCGAAGTGAACCATCCGCCTTTGTAGCGAGAACGACTGGAGCACCCCATTCAGAAATACTTCTCCTTATGAACCCTTTTTCAAGTAACTCTTTTACCTGTTTACTGAGCCCTTTCTTTCCCTTGGATTCATGTGTCGTACAGGAAATGCAACTGGGCTTTGCATTTTCAACTAGATATATGCGGAAGTCTATCTCGCGTTTTAAGGGACGAACCCCTAAACTAATCAAAAACATCTGCGTACTCATGGACTACTCCAACGGATGGAAAATCGTCAATAGATGCATCAAGTGATTCTAGGTAGCTAAGACAAACTGATCCCTTAGGATCACACGAAATCTCGAGGGTATTCCCGAGGTAAGTCGAAAGTCAACTACCCACCTTTCACAATTACTAGCTAACCAATCCATGCCTATAATCAACCCATAGCCCAGGAAACCAAAAACATAAGCATTACACTTTAAACTCAATACTTAACATAGCTATTCTCAAATCCTTACAAATCAAAGATAAATGAGCCGAACCATCAATTGGATTTGATACAATAATGGGATCCGCTACTATACAAGCTCTAGGGTGTAAAGACTCAACTATGGAAGCAGATATAAACGAATGTGAAGCGCTAAAATCAAAAGAGTACTAATAGGATGATCAAAAGAAAGACTTTTCAATAGAAACTCTACTACCTCTCTCTCAGAGACGCCGGCGATGGGATCATGCATTTGCCTTCCTGAAAATCCTGTCCTTTGTTCTTGCCCTTGTCCTTAATTATATGACCTATTATAAAGTCACTTCCTCTTGTCTTAGGTTTTCCTATTCTTTATTCCCTCGTGAACCAAGTCCATATCCATGAGTTTCTCATCCTTGGGTTGTGTTCCTTAGCCAAACTCTCTCATTCTCATCTTTGCCATCCTTGTGTGGCTTGTTGACAAGTCTCTTGAAAGCTGCCTCCATCGCACGGAAAACCCTACAAAGCTTGAAATAAAATTAGCCGCAGGTAAAACTATTGCGGCTGTAGATGGAAGTTAGGCACTTCTTTGCCCTTTGACAGATGTCGTAGTCTCATCAAGCCTACAGAACCATGCCACGATGAGGTTACCTCCCAGAAAGCTAGTAGCCCCAGAGACTCAGGAAAGAAGGAAACAAGGATTCAAACAGAGGATCAAAAGATAGTGCATATGGCTTTGGGGAATATGCCTTTGAAACAAAACATTTCTTTTTAAAATGCTTCTTTTAAAACCGTTTTGAAAATAATTTTTTTCAAATCTTTTATCTGATCCGGTAACCTTTAGTTCTGATACCAAGTGAAACACCCCACCTTCATTAAAGTCACTCACAAAGGGAATGCCTTAACTTTGGTAGAGCGTTTTAGGTAAAAGATATAGATAAATTACAAGACAGACGAATAAAGCGGTGGGAAATAAAGTCATTTTATGAACAATGTGGTTCAGTCAAGCTTTTACAACAATTGTCTTAATCATACTTAAAAACAATAAATAGAATTTCTGTCTTGATTCAAAAATTTCCAAGTATAAAAGAAGCATAAAAATAACAATGATATTCCCCAATAAAGCAAGAACCAGCCATAGCAGTGGAAGAGAAAGTCCAAAGCAATACATCGACTATCTTCGAGCTTGGAAAGAAAACTGAGCTAAGTGGTAACATTTCCTCCTTATGAAACTAGGGGGCGGAAGAAAAGAGGCGAAACAAACTAGGTTAGACATAAGTCTGGTAAGTCCGGTGACTTTCAGCATAAAATAGGCAAAAGAACTATGACATGAATAAACTTAATATAAGACAATACCGTGATAACAAGGATAATAAGATAACATTCACTTAGCGTAGATATGATAAGGCAAGATAAACTGAATGCACTTCTACTCTTTCTCTGCTTCACTACTACCTGGTTATTCAGATTTCTATATCTCTTCACCCCCTAACTAGTGTCCCAACTAGAAATCTGTGTAAAATGATAACATGATCCCAATCCACGCAATTATGGTAGCCTTCCGGTGTACATCTAGTATGAGGATCCTACCTCAATCAACCTAATTACCATGAAGAAGTTAGATGTACCCTTACTACCCTATCGATCGGCTCCTTACTCATATTAATTTTCCTTGAGTCTGTGTCAATCGGCCCTCTCTTGCGTGTAGATACCCTGTGTCAGTCCCACCATAAGGTGTATCAGTCCCTATGATAGCGACCCGACACGATTCAAGATGCACAGTGTATAACTACTGGTACCCAGTGCCTGCTTTTTCCCACTCCGGAGTACGTGCACGCCCATAATCCGTCGAAACCTACATTGACGTACACCTTGCCGCTATTTTGACCGCTTATAATCAGCCTAGTAATCATGCCCCACCCTACCTAGTTTCAGGTACCTTGATACATCTATGTGGGTTACTACAGAAATGGGTCCCCGTTACTAGGGTTTCTTAATAATTAAGTTTATGGGCCTATATTTACTAATATTACCCACCAACCCGATATGTACTTAACCCTCCCGCTGATTCAAACATGTTTACTTAATGGTTAAGTTTGTGGGCCTATATTTACTAATATTACCCACCAACCCGATATGTACTTAACCCTCTCATACATTATGTCATATTGGTTAAGTGTTGTCCATTCATGTTAACTTAACCCACCTACTCATCATGTTATGTTGGTTAAGTGTTTCCTATTAACTTAACCCCGTTCATTCATCAGGTTATATTGGTTAAGTATTTCCCATTAACTTAACCCCATTCGTTCATCAAGTTACATTGGTTAAGCGTTTCTTATTAACGTAACCCCGCGAGTTCATCACACTGTATTGGTTAAGTGTCATCAATCAATTCAAGTTAACTTAACCCACCCACTTGTCGTGTTACATTGTTTAAGTGTTGCCTTCTTGTGTTATCTTAACCCTTCCATGCGTTCTGTTATATTGGTTAAGTGTTGCTCTCTTGTTTTAACTTAACCCTACCCATTCATCATGTCATATTGGTTAAGTGTTTCTTATTAACTTAACCCTACTCATTCATCATGTCATATTGGTTAAGTGTTTTTATTAACTTAACCCTACTCATTCATCATGCTGTACTGGTTAACTTGACCCTGCTCACTTGTCTAATTAACATGTTATAACGGTTAAGTGTTCTAAATTTACTTAACCCCACCTTCTTGTCTAATTAACATGTTATAATGGTTAAGTGTTGCCTTAGTTAACTTAACCCTACCATTCTTAACATGTCTTGTTCATTAGCATTAACTAATTTATTAATGCACCAACATCTCACATTAGATCTATGTTGTTGCGGTTACTGGATGTGCCGGGTGGTTCCGGGCAGTTTTACACCACAACTCAATCTAACCTCGGGTTCTTCTCGGGCATGATGCACTAACCTCACACATTAGATGGGTGTTGTTGCGGTTACTGGATGTGTTGGGCGGTTCCGGGCAGTTTTACACTGCAACTCAATCTAACCTCGGGTTAGGCATGTTTATCTTTTAGCATATTTACCATACATGTCCAAGTCTAGATTTTATATGCTAATCATCCCAAATTCACAAAACTAGTCATGTTCCAATTCTCAAGTTATACTCCAACAAAGTTGATTTGCAAGTTATGCTTCACAAATTCAAATTCAAGTTATTACTCAAAATAGGTTACACCCAATTTTCCCAAATTTGCATTAATAGTCATGCCCCAAAAATCTCAATATAACGCATTCCCTAAGGTTTAGTCATATTGCACCATACAAAATATTCTCCAAAAACCCCCAATCATGATTCGTAGTATAAACTATGCCAAATTATAGCCTTTAATTACAGTGCATGCTAATTACCCAAAATCCCAGTTTAGGCGTGTTCACATTTAACAGTCATCCCTATCTTACTATAGGTTTTTCATGACTAAGCCATATATCACTATACACAATAATTTCCTTCTTCCAAGTCATAAACTATCATATATATATGTGCCCCAATTTTAGGTCTTAAACCACTATATGTACTATGCCTTACATGTTTACAGTTCAATTTACGCCCCAAACCCCAAGTCATATGTCCAATATACTTTATGCCTCAAATCTCATATCATACATTCAATACACTTTATGTTTTAAATACAACATGTGTTAGACCCTCAAATCAGTTACAAATCAGTTATGCCCAATCATACATAATTTATTTCTTTTCCCAATTTTGGCGCCAGTCATGTTCAAATCATATATTATGGCCAAATTTAGCGCTGATCATGTCCAAATCATATATTATGCCCAATTTTATTTCCAATGTACATTCATCTCTTATGAGATTTTACTCAAGCTCGCAGTAGCCTGGATATAAAAACAAAAAGGGAAGAAGGAAAGAAGAGAAAAAGAATGGACATAATATTATCAATGAGATAGATCCAATGGATATAGAAAGACAGATAGAAATAGGCATAATCTCAGAATCAAATTTATTACAATGTCAGAATCACAATTAACTTTTATTTCTGAAAGTAACATAAACTTACAAATTATAGAACGGTCTTGAATTCTGAGATCTGATTTCTGAATTTGATTAGCTATTCCTTTGATGTAGACTTTGATTGTTAACTTGAAAACTCTAATTTGATTGATTAAGGTGGAGGCCAGGTCACTTCAGGTTTTAGCAGCATATAAACGCTTATGAATTCGGGTGGAGAAAACAATAGGTTTAGGGGTCTTTTTATAGGTGTATAGGGATATTTAGAGCCTTCAGATCAGTCTAGAAGTCATCAGGATTGTTCATAGCAGAAAAATACGTCACACCGCGGATCTGGGAGCGACACATCAACCAAAACACGTCGGTCAGAAATTTTCGTCCAGGTTTGGAAAAGGGGTCGACACCCTATAGGGGGTCGACACCTATGTCGACTCCCTTATAGGGGGGTCGACTCCTAAGTCGACTCCTCCTAGGGGGGTCGACACCTGTTGAGCGGGAATTTTTCCGCCCACTTCCCTTTGACTGATTTCGAATTTTAGACCTTTTTTGAACCTTCTGGACTTATAATATTCATATATAATCTTCCTAGTGCGTATAGAAACTTCTTAGGCTTATAACTTCTTCATACGGAGTCCAATTTACGCAAGCTCAGACTCTATCTCAAGCATAATTCTGAGACGAACGCAATGGCGTAACCTATTTCCCTTAATTCCTACTTTTAAAATTAAGTATTCTTTAATTCGTCCCTTAATATTCACAGGAAATACGGGGTGTTACAGTTACAAACGTATAGTTTAAGTTATTGAATGAAATTGGCAAATAAACTTGATTTCCATTGTAAGATTTTTAATCTTAAATTGAATGGAAGATAAAATTGAATTTTAACAAAACTAGATTATTTAAGGTGTTAAATCTAAGAGTTGGGGTTTAGACCAATATAATGAAACTGGCTAAGTTTGTGATTTAAGTGTTGTATTCGATACAATGGAAATGGATTTAATGTTCGAAATAGACTGAAACCTATTTAATGAAATATGTTTAAGTTGGTAACTAAAATTTGATTCGTTAAATTGACGTTGATTTTTGAATCGATTAATCTGATTTCAGTTTCACTTTAAATGGTAAAGTGAAATGATTTAAATTTTGTTTCGAACTAGAATTTAAAATTGAATGATTTAAAGTGGATTTCGGAAATCGATATTGGGCTCAAATGGTTTGGAAGGAAATAATTAGTTTATTCTAAAATATTATACTTATAATATTCTTAAAATAAATAGTATTTTATTTAATTTTTTTATAGTATTTTCATATTATCCTATAATTATCTTTGTTAAACTATTAAATTTTAGTCTTAAATATTTTATATCTACACAAACTATTTGAATAGAAAGTTCATTGCCAATCAAACCGTTGAACCCAAATAGTTTGAATATATGTTTCCACTTGAATAACGATAATTGTGATATGGAATCTAAATCAGAATTTGAATTTTGATAATAAATTGATTTGCGATATGAAATTGGTGTTGAAATCCAATATTGAATTGGTTTGAGATACGACAATGAAAATCGAATTTGTAGTAAATCGATTTATGATTTTAAATATGATGTTTATTTAAACTTAAATGACCACGGTGTGTATAATGACGATTGGTTGTTAAAGAGTATGGGGCTGGATATTGGCATACTCTCTATTAATACTTGAACTATTTTAACAACTATGTACGCGGAGTATGTTCCAGAGCCAAGTGGTTGATTTGGCGAATGTTTACTGGAATGAAGTAAGAGAACGATGATGGAAAGCCTTGACACTTATGTTATAATTACAATGACTAAATTAGGAGCCTACTTCTGGCCACTGAGGTTGTCTACCTCTAGCGGACACACTTCATTATGTTACTCACTTTACTTGTGATTCGATTGCTGCACCTTGATTTAATCGGGGGTGTTGGGTGCGGTCGGCCACGGATGGGTTACGACCAGCCGGAAATGCGAAAGTGGTAGAATCCTACCGTTGGCATTGCCTCATGTGCCTTGTCATATTTATCCTTATACAAGCCAATTATGAATTTGTTTCAAATTAAATGAGTTAAGGTGGATTTATGTAAAGCCTTAACCCTATTTTGATATTTATTTTACTAATAGACATTATCCATTATAACGTATACTATTATATGAAAATAATTTAACAGATCCTTAGGAGATGGAAAAACTGTAACATCTCTTGAGTTACTATGTGATTTGATTTATTGATTTACATGATGATGTTTATTCTAATCTGGGTGTTTTTCTTTTCCTCAAAATGTGCTCGGATCATCCCTGAGTATTATAGTTATGAATTGCTTTTCTGGAGATGAAGAAAAGTTGGAAGGTCTATTTTATTCTAGTTATTATCACCTCAGTTTAGTTAAGCAGCTGTTAACTTATGCTATTTCTATTTGTTTTACTTCAAAGAAAGAAAAATGTAAATATATGGATCACTTTTGTGTTATTTATTTCTGCTGAGTTGTATTTTATTTCTATGTCTGTGTTCTGTGATGATTCTATTATTACCCTCAATAACTATCTTTCATTTTGAGAAAATTCCATTATTTAAAATAGTGGGTCGTTGCAGTTGTTATCAGAGCTTAGATTAAGCGAACACCTAAGCGGGGGGGGGGGGTAAACTCATTAGAGATAGGGTAAGTATTACCTTAGCGTGAGTGAAATCATTCCTAAGAAAGCATATTTTAAAATATAATAGACTAATTTCAAAAAAATTAATATTTTCGAATTTATTTTAAGTAGGTTCGACATCCATTGTTAATATCCCTTGACTAGGTTCTTCCCTTAGTTTAGGTTTTAAATTTGTGTTTTGAAACATACCTTTTCCCTAGCCGAGTAAGAAATAAAAGAGATTATGTGTGACAACTCGTGTTTGGGCCAATTTAGAAATTGAATTTACTCTATTTTAATGAATTTTGAAATAGAGGATGCTGTTTTTGACTCGATAAAATTTGAGAATAATTTTTAATTTAGTTTTAATGTTTGATTTAACTTAACACGGGGTCACTAATAAATTTAAATCAATTTAAAACTCATATTTTGAAAATCGATATTTCATAGCTATATCGATCGCTTATAAAAGCAGAATCCGACGAAACCACTTCCATTGGATTCGGAATGTCGAAACATGCCAAGATTTAAAATTTCAAGTGAGATGGAATTCGTATGTAAGAAAACAATGTGAAAACGTATGTTGAAATTTTGATTTGAATTCAATTTAGGCTGGAAATAAGGCAATTTTTCAAAATGACTCGGAATCCATCGAAACATGATTCGTTGGAAGCGTAATTCCATAGTGTAGCGAGATTTCAAATTTCGTAATTTTTGGGGTTAACGTGTGGCCATGCGACTAGAAGGAAGTTTACACGGTGTAATTAATACATCGTCATGATACATCACTTTATGAATAGTGCTCAGCCAACTAAAATTAGACAAATGACCCTCTCTCTTCCACATGTCCTTACATTCATCTAGTAATTCAATGAAGTGATTTGTACTTAATTAAGTTTAATTAAACCTAAGTATTCTTCCGTTTACCAAAACTAAGTTGTAAAGAAGAAAAACTAATAAATGGAAGCTACCTCCTCTCCCCCCCCCAAATGCTCCACCACCTCCTAGGTGCCACGTCGCCCCCACCCCCGACGTCAGTAGGTCGTCAGTGTTGGGTTTCAATTTGATTTAATCGGTATGCAATTTAATCAAATTAAAACCTACATTAAGGATCTATGCGAAAATCAAGTAAATAGAAGATCATACCTGACGTTGCTTCCATTTTTCAGAATCCAACAATTGGTTGATTCGAATCTCATCCCCCAAAGCAGCGAGCCTCCATAAGTATTGTAATGACCCGAGATTTAGACCAACTAATTTTAAATATTTAGAATGAATTTAAATATTTAGTTGATAATATAAATGAATTTTTATATTTATGTTATCGATTTAAATATCAATTTCGATTTAATATCGTATATATTAAATTATCAAAATAAGGAATCAGCGAATAACGGAATTCGAAGTGAAAACTGATTTGAAATCAGTTCAGATAATCAATACATAATTCTGTTTGAATTAGAATAATAATATTCACTAATTATCGAAGAATTTAAATGGTTTGAAATTTAAATTAAATTGATTTAAATAAATATCTTTCACAGATGATCGAATTTGACTTCGTGACCTATCCCATTGGGTTCAGAATGGTAGTATTACCCTACGAATGACATTTGTGGGGTTCAGTAAGGAGTTCAGAATAAAAGGGTATTTTAATTTTAAAAGATACCGGCTCAAAAACAAATCAAAGTAAAATAATTGGTGGCCTTCTTCCTTCCACCCTTCACCAATTAAAAACTAGTCGTGTTTCTCTTCCCCTCCACAAAGTAAAAGGGCTCGCTGTTCAAAAGTAAACCACGCCATCCATTTATAAAACGATCGATGCCTGGTACTAATGAAAACACTGAAGTCCTCAATACCGAATTAAAAATGGTCGCAGCCCACCCTTCAAATCAAAATCAAAACGGAAACTACTCATCACCATATTTGCCATCGCAAGATCCAAATTCAACGCAGTCGCGTTCGATTGGGAGGGTTTTGGTGAAGTCGATGGTCGGGGTCAGTCAACAGGCGAGGCGAATTGGGGGAATGAAGGTAGATCTGGTGGTTGCGTTGGTGGAGTGCGAGCGTTCGATGATGGAACCGAGGAGTACTCCATTGGTCTCAGGCAGAAACCGACTGTAGGGATCGACATCAGGAGGAGTTGCTCGCGAACGTTGGTTTGGAAATCACGACAGGTTGAAGGTCGACATCGAGATAAGGGGTTGCGGTAGTGGGCATACGCGATGGAGTTCAAAGTGGGTTTGGGCATGGGTTTTCTGGAGCATGTTGAGAGGATTCCGACCCTAGGATTTGGTGCGACAGGGGATTTCAGTGGAGGCCTGGAGTTCGATCCTCTCTGTTTACTGTGTTCGACATTTTGGATGCTGGGAAAGTTGTTGTGAAGCTAAGTTGTTCGATGAAATGCTTAAAGAAGGAAATTAATAAGATTGGATCGTAGTGGCATTATCTACGCAATGGAATTCAATTCGGAATTTTAATTGGATATTCGACAAAGGAAAGCAGGTGAGTAAACCTCACTCACCATTTATTTAGAAGTATTTTTATATAGTTAAAAATAATTGTTTGTGCTTGTTTGAATGCTGTCTGATTGTTTTAAATATATATTAGTTATTTAGGATATATATATATATATATTGGATTGATGATTGGTTGGATTCCCGCAGTCTCATTAGCGGATGCCCGCGGTACCATAGCGGATGATTACCCTATGCGTCCCACGCTATGATTAGTGGATGACCTTTATACCGCGATATTCTGCCACGAAGCAGAATGGGTATTATTTATGTGCTAACGTCTGTGGATGCAGGAAAACAGGTTGGAGGAATCCAACTAGATTCCTTAAAAATATATTATCTGTTTGTTGTTTGTTTGATTTCATATATATTCATATATGATGTGTTAAAAATCAAATGATTGAAAATTGGTTGATTTGATTGTTTAAAATATCCCTGGGGCTTGAATATTGCTTCATAAAAATATCGAAAAGGAATTTGAGATTTTAAAAAGGGAATTCTATTTTTATAAATAGAATTTGAATTTTAAATGAACTATAGAAAATATTAACTTGTTTTGAATATACATGAACGAGTATTGAATTTATAAACTTTGTTTATAAATGAAAAAAAAAGTGGGTTTTGAATCGAATTTATAAACTCTGTTTATAAAGGAAAAGATGGGATTTGAATTGAATTTATAAACTTTGTTTATAAATATATAATGTGGGATTTTAAGTGAAGGTATAAACGTTGTTTATAAATAAGGCATAGAATTCAAATGGACTTTAAACTATAGAATTTGAATATAGAATTCAAATGGACTTTAAACTATAGAATTTGAATATAGAATTCAAATGGGATTTATAATATAGAATTTGAATATAGAATTCAAATGGACTTTAAACTATAGTATTTGAATATAGAATTCAAATGGGATTTATAATATAGAATTTGAATATAGATTTCAAACGGACTTTAAACTATGGAATTTGAATATAGAATTCAAATGGACTTTAAACTATAGAATTTGAATATAGAATTCAAATGGACTTTAAACTATAGAATTTGAAAATAGAATTCAAATGAAGTTTAAATAAAGATAATTCAAATAAAATTGAATTGGAATTTGAATTAAGAAGTCGATAAGGAAACGAGAGTATGAGTATAATTAGAATTTGTTATTATGCAAGTTAAAATATAGTTGAACATGTCATGTTCAAATATGAAGGTGAAATAGACTGAAGAGTTAATTAACAAATTAATTAACGAATTTAGTTAAAACGATTGGTATAGTTAAAATAGATTGGACAGGTATAAACATATAGGAGACAGGTTTGGAATAAAGTGTTAGAAGGTATATAAATAGATTGCTCGACAAAAGGTACGTATTTAATTCATATATGAGATTTTATGCGCCATATCGGCAAGCCGCTTGGCTTTTCCTTTTTCTTTTTGATCAGAGAGGCATGTGTGGCAGTTTGGGGATTTTCCCGATGCTCCCGGTACAAAGGAGGTTATGGCGAATTTTTCCGGGAATTTAAGGAGTTAGAATATTTTTAAGATAATTTGATAATTAGAAATATATATATCAATATATATAGAAGTCGATAAGGAAGCGAACTTAAAAATAGAATAGTATAATCAAAAAGGAAGACTAGAAATAAAATCTCGAAAGAATAGAAAGAGAAAGTATATATGTGTTTAAAAGTGAAGAAGTAGTTGTATGGTATTGATTTTTCGAGTAAGTAGTCATATCTGTTTTGACGTTATAAATGTTATTCAGTCAAGGTCTGAGAGGTAGTTATACCCCAACTTGATTGATTTCATTATTAACAAATAAACAGTAAGATTTCAGGCTCGAAGATCAATGTTGAATAAGAGTTAGTTGAATATAGTATTTGAGTTGTCGTAACGATCTTTTACACAACATCCGTTTTAACCCAAATAAATGTAAGCTTGGAAATAGAATAATAAAAATTTCTAAAGCTCGAAAATAAAGGAAGGCGATATTCGGAAATGTTTTCCAAATAACGTAAAAGGCCAATATGGTTATTGAAAATATTTGGTTAACAAATATTGATAAGAAATAGAGAAGAGATTTAATTAATGAAATATTAATTAAAGGCTCACTGATTGTTGGATGTTTGGATGAACACTTGTTTTATTCGATAGTTAAATCATCGACTATCGAAACACTTGTTTTTATTCGATAGTTAAATCACAGACTATCGAAGTTTTGACCATCGTTGTCAATATGGAGAGACCGGTTGGATTATTATCCGAAGAACCACTCCGTACTGGCAGTAGCGTGCGAATCAAATTATATAAAGATAATCGAAGACGGAGTAGAGTGCAAGGACTTTTTCTACTAATAGAAATAGTACCTTCGGTTCATCCTGTTCCTGGGTGACTTGTATGGATGAATGTCTGACAGAGTATTTCCAGAATGGTCACGTACATTGATTTCTTCAACCATACCAAGAGTGGAAGCGGAGATGGAAACTTCTTTTAGCTAACACGTAATGTATTGTTGAGGACGTAAATCAGTGATTTGATGGATTTGACAATGCGACATTCGAAGTGAATCTGGTGTGATGATAAAGCGTAGCTTCTAGCCTCATCAACCGGTAAATGACAGAAATCGGGCAAGCAGCATGGCTATGTAGGTCGCACCTATTAGGCTGTATAATCACCTGATCTAGAGTTTCATTTACTTCTAAAAATCTATTGTCGATGCTGTCCCATTCGGGAAACGGTTGCTGATCCCAACCGTTGGTGATATACATTCGATACACTCAAGCGAAATGGGTGGTCGGTCATGTGTGGCTGAGTTGCAAGATGTTCTTGTTGAACTCGGTGTATTCTCCTCTAGAGATACACCAGCGGAAGGTGGTTCGATACCTTGTCATAGTTGAAAATCCAATACCCAATACGTGCTTGCGGTTTTGATTGTATATTATATAGGTGGAACGTGAGATGAAAATGTTCCACTAGATTGTTATTTACTTGATTTAGACATTATTATAATATCAAAAGAGTTTTGATATAAAGATAAGTCAAGTGTTTGGATTCTCATAAGGGAAAAACCCGTTCCGTGTTATACGGCGTGGTCTTATGAGATATCATTTAGTTTCTGAAACTGTTTTGAACTGTTTACTCATACCAGTCCCATGACTGACCCGGAGTTTATTTGTTTTGTTCTACCTAAACTCTTGGGTGCCTAAATTTGTATGGGCAGTCAAGTAGTTCAGGATTTTTCAGATATATCTAAAGGAGCTTGGAGCAGGAGGCTTTAGCGTTATCTAGTTATAGTGTTGTTCTGTTGTGTTGTAAGTGTTGTACTCTGATAAGTGTATGTTATACAGTTGAGATTTTGTATTTCAAAGATATGATATATTATATTTTGTTCCGCTGCGATGTGAGATTCTGTGTTGTTATTTTTGTTCTTCTTCTACCTCTTTCTTCTAAAAAAAATGTTTCGTATTTTCGTGATATTTGGGTTGGACGTATGATGTATATAGTCAACTCTGATGTTGCGGATTTGCGGGTCATTACAGTTGGTATCAGAGCTTAGGTTGAGTGAACACCTAGGCTTGTTGGAATGTGCTCATTAGAGATAGGATCAGTAGTATCCTAGAATGAGTTGAGTGTATATATATATGAGAGAGCGTATTTGTTATTTGATATAAAAACTGTTTTATATTGTGTTGACTAGTCTGTTGAGTGGATTATGAATTTTGGTCGAATCATGGGACGCCACGAAGTCGATAGGAATTTATAAACACTTGAACAGAAGATTGGACACGATATTGTTTTAAATGGTTGAGTTGATTGTAAGGATTATAATCAAATTAGATTATAAAACTGAAATAGTTATATATATAACCAATGGAATTTGTATATGAAATCAAATACAAATGCGATAAATTGAGAATTCCAACCAGAATTCAGAATTTAAAATCCTGGGAGTTTGGAAAATATTTTTCTAAATGGATTTTTGAAAGAAATATAGTACTGAACTCATTCAGTAGCTGGGAAATAATTCTGATGATGCTCGCAACATCATCAGTGTTCATTTTCGAGTTTCTAAGTGATGAATTGCTGCCTTAGAAAAGTTTTGATGGAAATTTGTTTGAAAGAAACAAGTTGTTTTAAAATTCAAATGTTTTGAATTTGGGATAGATATAAATATATGTATATATTTATATGACTTCAAAGGAATTTTGAAATGGGAATTGGAATATAGATTTCAAATAGAAGTGAAATGGGAATTGGAATATATAATTCAAATAGAAGTGAAATAGAATTTGAATTCAAATGAGTTTGAATAAAGAAATTTAAATGGAATTTGAATATTGAAAATATAAGGGAATTCAAATATAGGATTTGAACATAGAAATTTAAATAGGATTTGAATAAAGAAAATTCAAATAGAAATTGTATAAGAAAAATTGAAATGGAATTTGAATTCAAAGGAATTCAAATGGATTTGAATAAAGAAAAGTCAAATAGAGATTTGAATATTAGAATTCAAATGGAATTTGGTTAAATAGAATTTCAAAGAGAATATAAAGTAGAGGTTGAATATTAGAATTCAAAGAAAATATAAAGTCTGAAATAGAATTTTAAATAAAAGGAGTTTAAATAGAATTTGAATTCAAAGTGAAACTAAATAGAATTTGAATTCAAAGGATTTCAAATAGAAATTGAAAAAAAAAGATTTCAAATAGAAATTGAATAGAAGGAAATAATATAGAGTTTGAATAAAGAAATTCAAATGGAATTTGAATATTGCAAATATAAAGGAAATTCAAATATAGAGTTTGAATAAAGAAATTCAAATGGAATTTGAATATTTTAAAAATAAGATATAGGATTTGAATATTAGAAGTGAAATAGATCGGGAATATTATGAAATGGATTTGATACATATTAAAAATATATCAGAATGGAGTTGAATTTATTATAAACAAAGGTAAAACATTTATATTTATAAATATAATTAAAACGAGCTTGCCATAGCGCGGCAGTTCGTAAATTGGCGATTCGAACTTCAATTTAGTATACAGAACTCAATTGAAGTCGGAAATCTTTGAAACAAGAATCATCGGGACCAGTTGAACAATAGTTTTCTAATGAAAGAGGAAAATCTGGATTTCGTCGTATAGATTTTGAGTTATGTCAAAATCAAATTTTTAGAAAAAGCAGCGCCAGAACCATTATAAAACCATAACGGTTTAATTAAATAAATAAAAGGATTTTTAGGAAATAAAATCCAAATTGGCATTAGAAAATCCAGACTGGAGATATAAAATAAATATGAACTCTAGTGAAGTAAGTGAAATGATTTTTAAGACAAAAATCATATTTTAAATGGTTAAATAGAATTAACTAAATTGGAGAATAATTAGTTAAAGGAAAATTGAATCGAAATTGGGTTTTTGGATAAGTGAAAGAGATTGAGAATTTATATTCGAAATCGAATATATAACTCGAGTGAAAATATAATTAGATTAGTTTATAATTAAGTTGACATATATTTGAACAAGTTATATTCAAATAAAAAGGGTGAAATAGGCAAAACGGTTAATTAGCAACTAATTAATGGGAATTTGAATGATTAAAATTAAATTTAACTTAAGTAAGTTAAATGGATCGAAATGAATAAATTGAGTAAAATCAACGTGAATGAAATATGAATTGGGTGTGAATAAAGGAAATATATTTGTAAAACCAAAAACAAAGGAAGTTATGTGCAAACAAATAGAAGGAGAAATATTTGTAGAAACATTTACAAATAGAATTTAAAAGGGAATATTTGTAAAACATTTACAAATAGATTAAATGGAAATATTTATTTATAGGAAATAAATAGAATGTTATAAATGAGATATTTATTTGTTAAATAAATAGAATTAATCAAAGGAATATTTAGAAGATGAATAGAAAATGGAAATCTGTTTTAACAGATAAATAGAAAAAATTGATTTATAAATAACAGTTTATAAATTAAATTAAATATTTATCATTGGATAAACAGAATATATAAGTCTGAACTTATATAGAGAAGAGATATTGGTTTTTAACACCGATAGTTTTAAATAGAAGGGGTATGCAACACTTGTATAAGTGAAGTAACGTTATTAAAGAGAACATTTATAAAGTGAAGAACCGTTACTGAAAGTAAATCTTTATAAATGAATAAACGTTATCCAATAGGAGTTATTCGAATAGGAGAAGTCGATTAGAGTTAGAAATAATCGATTAGAGTTAGAATAAATCAATTAGAGTAAGAATTAACCAGTTAGAGTTAATCAGTTAGGGTTAATCCGTAGAGTTAATTGAATATTAGTTAATCAATTAGAATTTATCGAATATTTGTTATTCAAATTAAGAGTTAACCAGATAGAGTTAATTGAACATAGTTAATTGAATTTGGATTTAATTGAATGTTAGTTATTCAATTAAAGTTGATCGAATATAGTTATTGAGATAGAGTTAGTCAAACATAGTTACTCAGGATAAGTTGCCATTTCGTATGACTGCTAGCGTAATTCGCAGGGCTGCAGATAGCTTAGGGCAGTCGGATATTTCCTGGGGGAATCAGGCGTAACCATTGTGATCGCTGCGATCTAGTGTCAAGCGAATGGAGTTAAATCAAATATTAGTTATTCGAATAAAGTTAAAAGGAGTTGATCGAATAATAGTTTATTCGAATAGAGTTAAAGGAGTTATCGAATATAGCTTATTCAGAAGGAGTTAAGTGAAAAGAGCTAATCCGATAGGTTAATCGATAAGAGTTAAATCCAATAGAGTAAATTGATAAGAGTAAATCGAATACAGTTTATTCGAAGAAAGGTTTTCGAATCTAGTTATTGGAAAGAGAGATTATCGAATATAGTTATTCGAAGGGAGGAGTTATCGAATAGGGATTTATTCGAAAGAGAGTTACGTAAGGAAGTTTGAAATGTTGAGTATCAACATAAATAAGTTTTGAAAAGATAAATGGGTTTGTAGCACTTTTTCTACCTTAGCAATTTCGAGGACGAAATTATTTTAAGTGGGGAAGATTGTAATGACCCGGGATTTCGACCAACTAATTTTAAATATTTAGAATGGATTTAAATATTTAGTTGATAATATAAATGAATTTTTATATTTATGTTATCGATTTAAATATCAATTTCGATTTAATATCGTATATATTAAATTATCAAAATAAGGAATCAGCGAATAACTGAATTCGAAGTGAAAGCTGATTTGAAATCAGTTCAGATAATCAATACAGAATTCTGTTTGAATTACAATAATAATATTCACTAATTATCGAAGAATTTAAATGGTTTGAAATTTAAATTAAATTGATTTAAATAAATATCTTTCACAGATGATCGAATTTGACTTCGTGACCTATCCCATTGGGTTCAGAATGGTAGTATTACCCTAAGAATGACATTTGTGCGGTTCAGTAAGGAGTTCAGAATAAAAGGGTATTTTAATTTTAAAAGATACCGGCTCAAAAACAAATCAAAGTAAAATAATTGGTGGCCTTCTTCCTTCCACCCTTCACCAATTAAAAACTAGTCGTGTTTCTCTTCCCCTCCACAAAGTAAAAGGGCTCGCTGTTCAAAAGTAAACCACGCCATCCATTTATAAAACGATCGATGCCTGGTACTAATGAAAACACTGAAGTCCTCAATACCGAATTAAAAATGGTCGCAGCCCACCCCTCAAATCAAAATCAAAACGGAAACTGCTCATCACCATATTTGCCATCGCGAGATCCAAATTCAACGCAGTCGCGTTCGATTGGGAGGGTTTTGGTGAAGTCGATGGTCGGGGTCAGTCAACAGGCGAGGCGAATTGGGGGAATGAAGGTAGATCTGGTGGTTGCGTTGGTGGAGTGCGAGCGTTCGATGATGGAACCGAGGAGTACTCCATTGGTCTCAGGCTGAAACCGACTGTAGGGATCGACATCAGGAGGAGTTGCTCGCGAACGTTGGTTTGGAAATCACGACAGGTTGAAGGTCGACATCGAGATAAGGGGTTGCGGTAGTGGGCATACGCGATGGAGTTCAAAGTGGGTTTGGGCATGGGTTTTCTGGAGCATGTTGAGAGGATTCCGACCCTAGGATTTGGTGCGACAGGGGATTTCAGTGGAGGCCTGGAGTTCGATCCTCTCTGTTTACTTTGTTCGACATTTTGGATGCTGGGAAAGTTGTTTTGAAGCTAAGTTGTTCGATGAAATGCTTAAAGAAGGAAATTAATAAGATTGGATCGTAGTGGCATTATCTACGCAATGGAATTCAATTCGGAATTTTAATTGGATATTCGACAAAGGAAAGCAGGTGAGTAAACCTCACTCACCATTTATTTAGAAGTATTTTTATATAGTTAAAAATAATTGTTTGTGCTTGTTTGAATGTTGTCTGATTGTTTTAAATATATATTAGTTATTTAGGATATATATATATATATATATATTGGATTGATGATTGGTTGGATTCCCGCAGTCTCATTAGCGGATGCCCGCGGTACCATAGCGGATGATTACCCTATGCGTCCCACGCAATGATTAGTGGATGACCTTTATACCGCGATATTCTGCCACGAAGCAGAATGGGTATTATTTATGTGCTAACGTCTGTGGATGCAGGAAAACAGGTTGGAGGAATCCAACTGGATTCCTCAAAAATATATTATCTGTTTGTTGTTTGTTTGATTTCATATATATTCATATATGATGTGTTAAAAATCAAATGATTGAAAATTGGTTGATTTGATTGTTTAAAATATCCCTGGGGCTTGAATATTGCTTCATAAAATGTGAAAACCCGCAACTTCCCCGTAAGGGAAAGCGTCGGATAGTTCGAGAACAAACCACAACAGAACGCATACAGAAGAACATTTCATTGTATATTACAACAATGCATCAAATTACAAGAATATACAGAGTATAAATGAATATTACACAGAAATATCAGAGATTTAAATTACATTTAAATACATCGCAGCGGAAAATAATACAATACACAACTAGAATGAGATATACGGATACAAAGCTTTCCGGATATCGTTCCAGCTGTAAACCAGGATCCTGTGAATATAAATCTGCAAAACCAAAACTACTAGCTGCCCGTCAAAATAAGGGCACCCAGAGTTTAGGTTAAAACAATAAACTCCAGGTCAGTCATGTGACTGGTGTGAGAACTAAAACAGTTATTATTCTTTATTTTAAAAGTTAGGTAAATCAAGGGACCACGCCGTATAACACGGAACGGGTTTCCTCCCAAGAATACCAGTGCATAAAACAGCAGCGCAATGCTAAATAAAGAAAGATGAAGCTGTTATAAGACCCAGGTCCTATCACACAATGCAACGCAAGCCGGGGGATAGGGTTTTCCCTTATAACAGCCAAAGAATGCTTGATACGTTTTAAACAAATCATTTGATACTATTATAAGTGCATAGTGTATGAAACAACTTCAAATCATAAGTATCAATCATAGGCGGCATGAGCGCCCCATCCCACTATGTCACCATATATAGGTTTACATATAAAACCGCAAAGTCACGTATTTGGAAATTGGATTTCCATCTATGAACCGAGGCAAAAGATAGTCCTCAACCGATTCGAGACGCTCTAGCCCGTGTCTCAGGCAAGTACTCAGTCAAGCCTTTGGATCGTCAGGGCCGGTCCACCGATGTGGATTAAAATGCCTGAACACTACGTTTCCCCACCCTTTGGGGTGTCAATGAGCCAACAAATGACTCCATCGGTTCGAGAACGACCGATCAATCCGAGGCGCCTCGCAACAGCAACAACCACATAAGTCAAACTCGTCAGGGCGTGTAAAACCACTGACGCCACTTTCTAGCTAGAAGAAAACGCATGCCCTCCCTGAGGTCCGTCTCCCGTTTTTGGTTCATACCGGGTGTGAAACACGCGAGGTAAACGTTACACAAAGCTACGCCACAAAGGCCGTGCTTTGATCATCACCACAAGACTTTGCTTTTCAACAGAAGCCTCGATCATTTGCATCTTAGCATGCCACACAGGCAAACCACTCTATGCAACCGATATCAGTCACACAGAATGAAATCCAATGTCAGACACACAGTCCATTTACAAGTCCGTTCTGGGTCTGAACGAAACCGGAGGCACCTAGTACCCCGCATATCCATCGATCTCCAAGTACGTCTGGACGATCACCAACTGTTTCCATCTTCTTGGGTGTACAGCCCAATCAAGATCATCAGTTATCACCCAAACGACGTGAAGACCTCCGGTCTTCGACCATCGTCTTCATCTTCGACTTATCGTCGTATCAGTTATTCAGAATGGGATAAACCCGGTCTTCCCGAATAACTCGCGTATATTTTAAATAAGTGTTACACAAACACAACATACGCCTCATTCCAATCCATCAGTCACTAACCGTAAATTAATCAAGAGAACAATTCCCCAAATATTAACCCCGAAGGCCGAAACCAACATCAGATCAATATCCAGAAAACCATTCTACTTAGCTAACCGACAGTTAGTTTCTAATTTCACATTCATAGGGAAAGGTTCCCATTAATTTTATCAAAGATAAATTCTTGAATTTATTCTTTAATCAACTTTTGAATATCAGTTCAAACTAGTCGGGATTAGCGAACCTTACCGAAGTAATCATTTGTTATAATTTCCCAATCCCAACCTATTCATCCCATGAAGTAAAACTGTGAATACTTCATATCTAACACCACAGTGTTATCGGTAAATTCAATTACCATTTCACGTTCAAATCTAATTAAAGATTTAACTATCGCCTGGAGCAAAACTGGTGATACTCCATTTTCGATCATTTCAATCTAATTAAAGATTCATTAAAACTCCACTTAGTTTTAATCTTCGACTGGGTTAAAGAATCCGTGTCATTTAAAAACACAGTTCACGATAAACCCAAAATCACATTCATTAATTATCAGGTTAAAGAACTAGTGTTGTTTAAAACACTGTTCACGATAAACCCAAAAATCAATATCAATTTAATTCCAATTAAATATCATTTAATTGGTACACTTCATTAAATCTAAATAAAAAGATTTAATCTTTTCTCAACTGGGTTCAAGAACAGTGTTAGTGAAGACACCATTCACGACAAACCCAAATCACATTCGATATTCAATACAAGGCTCTGAATAGAAAATATATCGGCTTATATTCAATATCGAATTCTACGACTAACAAATGTCGTATTGGAAATAACGATATAAATATATATCTTTCAAATTTCCATAACCACACCTGTATAATCACGAATTCCAACATCGAAATATTCCGAAGATAATTTCGATTCAAATCCACTCCAATGCAATCATTGGAAATTTTGGTTATTTTCAAAACCATTTCAAATTCAATTTATTTATTTAAAAATAAATAGAATTATAATTCTAGTTCAAAACTAGTTCATTTCGATAAAAATCTATTTTTATCTTTTCAAATATGGAGTTTTTCATCCCAAACTTTCACAAATCATTTCTTATGATTTTACACAAATTATTACTATTTTTAATAATTTTATCAAGGCCCGTACAGTCGATTTCCATTAACGGCCATCGAACTGCACTTACAGCGACCTTTTTTGAATTTGATTTGGACGTATCTCCAAATCCAACCGTTAGATTTCAAATTTCTAACATTCATTAGAAAGCTCTTTTCGATACGAACCCAACGGTTCCGGTTTTAGGAGAATCCGACGGTCGGATCTCCCGCCATGTCCGTTTGAAATAAATGGTCGAAATTCACGAACTGCCGCGGCGCGGCGCTTTCTATTCAGGTCATTATATTATATATATAATATATATAATATATACTTCGTCGATTCCTATTCAAAACGAATTATATAAATAGTTTTAAATTCGTTTCAAAAGCAATTTCAACTTCCTTTTCAATTCAAATCAAAATTGAATTCTTCTTTATAAATTCGTTTCAAAATTCATTTCTATTCAATTCAAATTTCAATTCAATTTGAATTCATTTCAATTCGTTTTCAATTCAATTTGAATTCGTTTTCAATTCATTTCGAAATCGTTTTCAATTCAATTCATTTCGAAATCGTTTTCAATTCAATTCATTTCGAAATCGTTTTCAATTCAATTCATTTCGAAATCGTTTTCAATTCAATTCATTTCGAAATCGTTTTCAACTCAATTCATTTCGAAATCGTTTTCAATTCAATTCATTTCGAAATCGTTTTCAATTCAATTCATTTCGAAATCGTTTTCAATTCAATTCATTTCGAAATCGTTTTCAATTCAATTCATTTCGAAATCGTTTTCAATTCAATTCATTTCGAAATCGTTTTCAATTCAATTCATTTCGAAATCGTTTTCAATTCAATTCATTTCGAAATCGTTTTCAATTCAATTCATTTCGAAATCGTTTTCAATTCAATTCATTTCGAAATCATTTTCAATTCAATTTGAATTCGTTTTCAATTCATTTCGAAATCGTTTTCAATTCAATTCATTTCGAAATCGTTTTCAATTCAATTCATTTCGAAATCGTTTTCAATTCAATTCATTTCGAAATCGTTTTCAATTCAATTCATTTCGAAATCGTTTTCAATTCAATTCATTTCGAAATCGTTTTCAATTCAATTCATTTCGAAATCGTTTTCAATTCAATTCATTTCGAAATCGTTTTCAATTCAATTCATTTCGAAATCGTTTTCAATTCAATTCATTTCGAAATCGTTTTCAATTCAATTCATTTCGAAATCGTTTTCAATTCAATTCATTTCGAAATCATTTTCAATTCAATTCATTTCGAAATCGTTTTCAATTCAATTCATTTCGAAATCGTTTTCAATTCAATTCATTTCGAAATCGTTTAAAATCGATATAAATATCGTTCACGTCAAAATGGCGTCAATCTAATCAACACGGCTTCATATATTCCTATTTTCAAATATTCTATTTCAAATATTCTTTTTTTTCTAAACTGGAATGAGGCCCAATCAATTACCATATAATGTTAATTATATGAAATTTCTACAACACATGTATATAATAGCTTTGAAAAATAATCAACCATCAACCAAAGTGCACTACACTGTATAAACATCAAATATAAATATCTAACGCTTATAACAGCCTGTCAATCGATCGATCGACATATTTAATCAATCAGGATGAGTGAAATTCATATTTCATCCCAACACCCGTGTGGGGTTTCAAACAAACAACCGCAGATTTTATTTGTGCAGTTGGGCGATGTGTAAAATTTATCGTCCCAATCAATGTCATTCAAATAAGTGTACATAAACAGACCGTCTGGTTTGTAAATGAATATTTATTTATTCACATTCACGTTAAAAATTATATTTTTAACGATAAAACATTTTATTTCAACCTATGAATTTCTATTCAATTCATTTACACAATAAAATGATATTTTTATTTTCTAACATATTTTAGAAAATTTCGGCGGCATAACGGCACGATACTAGAAACGGGACAAGGCCTAGCCTTATCCCCGGTCTAGTGAAGGCCCACGCCATTCACACATCAATCAAATTCACCAAACAATTCAATTTCAAATCAAATCATCAAACTATCTATGCAACCAAACAAACAAGTCCATGGTCTGTGGACGATTGTGTCGGGTGCTACTAAGCACCGTCTGCATCCTAGTATATATATATAACTAGAAAAAGAAATTGAAAGGTGAGAAATTCTCACAGATAGCTATCCTAGCTCCACGGCACTTCATTGATAGAAATCTTCATTGTTTTCGCATCTTCGTCAGCTTCGTCGCCCGTAGCCACTACATTCATAAAAATCGAATTTTTACTTCGCTATTCAATATTTAAAAATCATATTTTTATTTCGATGTTCAATATATAAAAAATCATATTTTTACTTCGATGTTCAATATATAAAAATTCTATTTTTCTATCGAAGTTCAATATATAAAAATTCTATTTTTCTATCGAAGTTCAATATATAAAAATTCTATTTTTCTATCGAAGTTCAATATATAAAAATTCTATTTTTCTATCGAAGTTCAATATATAAAAATTCTATTTTTCTATCGAAGTTCAATATATAAAAATCGAGTTTTGACGTCGCTATTCAATATATCAAAATCGAGTTTTTTTTTACTTCGACTTTCAATATCTAAAAATCTGATTTTTACTTCTTAAAGTTCAAATCTCCTTCTATTTTAAATCTTAACATAAATTAGTTTATAAATCATTTTAAAATCAGTTTTTAATACTTTTAAAAATTTCAGTTTTATACTTTATAAAAATTTCAGTTTTATACTTTATAAAAATTTCAGTTTTATACTTTATAAAAATTTCAGTTTTATACTTTATAAAAATTTCAGTTTTATACTTTATAAAAATTTCAGTTTTTAAACTTTAAAATAAACAGTTTTTAAAACAAAAATAAACAGTTTTTAAAACAAAAATAAACAGTTTTTAAAACAAAAATAATCAGTTGAAAGAAAAGAAAAAGAGAAAAAAAAAAGGACTTACAGGGGGGGTTCACGTGGCCGAGGAGGAGGGGAAGGAAGAGCTCTGGCGCGGCGTCAGTCCAGGGGAGGGGTGCAGGTGGCGCGGGAGGCCAATGGGGTGGCGGTATGTCGGGTTTTGGGTTGTTGGGGTTTGGGGGACCGAATTAACGAAGATCGAGTGAGGAGCGAGATGGGAAGGGGATGGTGGTGGTGTGGTGGTCGGAGCAGGTGCTGGCGGCGCTCCGATGGGAGGCGCGGTGGGGGTGAACGGAGGTAGGGTTTCGTCTCGATTCGATTTTTTTTTTCTAATCTGAACTGAAATAGAAACAGGGGGGGGCCAGAACGAAGATAAAGGGGGGGGAAGAAAAGTTTTTATTATTATTTAATTATTTTAAATTTTACTTTATAAAGCAACTTTTATTTTCGACCTCAAAACGAGGCCCACCGCCTGTCGTCCATAGCGTTCTACCCCCATTCCGAACACAATGGGATATGCCACGTAGGCTGATTCGACTGTTTGAATCAGTTTCTGTTAAATTTACACTTAAATCGCTATATTGAATTTTAAACGTACATTTCAAATTACTGGGGCCACATACTAACTAGAAAAATTCCCAAAAAATATTTTCTAGCTTCGTATTGACGATACGGTCCTAACAAAACTAGTTTCGTCGAATTCTGAGACCGATAGAAAAATGGCCAATTTCCAGTCGATTAAAATCAACTGAAACTGGTCAAACGCGTTTTCCTTTGCCACGCTCACATAATGATTCGAAAAATTATGGAATTTGAAATCTAGCAATAACTCGACATCACGGACCCAACAAAACTGGTTTCGTCGAGATCCGAGATCATTTGCAAAATTGCTATTTTTAAGGGCCTTATATATATAAAAATATATATAAATTCCACAGCGACTATTTCTAATTTTAAACTGGACATATCTTATCATTTTTAAGATGAAATCTCAGTTTGTTAACTTCGTTACAAAGATATAGTTATACAGATTCAAATATTTCTTGTTTAGTTCGATTCTGACTTATATTGAATTCTGTATATTCATTTGAAATTAGAAATCGAATTTTCGAACTACCGCGCCATTTTCAATTCCTTTTATAATTATATATAATTATTATATATTCTAACGACGACGTATATAATATATACGTCGAATTCTATATTGAAAATAAATTTCACGTCGATATTATTTAAAATAATCTATTTTAAATATCAAAATTCGCTAAAATTGCCAAAATAAAAATTTTAAACTGGCTCAGATTTTCGGGTTGTTACATAAAAATATCGAAAAGGTATTTGAGATTTTAAAAAGGGAATTCTATTTTTTTAAATAGAATTTGAATTTTAAATGAACTATAGAAAATATTAACTTGTTTTGAATATACATGAACGAGTATTGAATTTATAAACTTTGTTTATAAATGGAAAAAAAAGTGGGTTTTGAATCAAATTTATAAACTCTGTTTATAAAGGAAAAGATGGGATTTGAATTGAATTTATAAACTTTGTTTATAAATATATAATGTGGGATTTTAAGTGAAGTTATAAACGTTGTTTATAAATAAGGCATAGAATTCAAATGGACTTTAAACTATAGAATTTGAATATAGAATTCAAATGGACTTTAAACTATAGAATTTGAATATAGAATTCAAATGGGATTTATAATATAGAATTTGAATATAGAATTCAAATGGACTTTAAACTATAGAATTTGAATATAGAATTCAAATGGGATTTATAATATAGAATTTGAATATAGAATTCAAACAGACTTTAAACTATGGAATTTGAATATAGAATTCAAATGGACTTTAAACTATAGAATTTGAATATAGAATTCAAATGGACTTTAAACTATAGAATTTGAAAATAGAATTCAAATGAAGTTTAAATAAAGAGAATTCAAATTGAATTGAATTGGAATTTGAATAGAGAAGTCTATAAGGAAACGAGAGTATGAGTATAATTAGAATTTGTTATTATGCAAGTTAAAATATAGTTGAACATGTCATATTCAAATATGAAGGTGAAATAGACTGAAGAGTTAATTAACAAATTAATTAACGAATTTAGTTAAAACGATTGGTATAGTTAAAATAGATTGGACAGGTATAAACATACAGGAGACAGGTTTGGAATAAAGTGTTAGAAGGTATATAAATAGATTGCTCGACAAAAGGTACGTATTTAATTCATATATGAGATTTTATGCGCCGTATCGGCAAGACGCTTGGCCTTTTTTTTTCTTTTTGATCAGAGAGGCCTGTGTGGCAGTTTGGGGATTTTCCCGATGCTCCCGGTACAAAGGAGGTTATGGCGAATTTTTCCGGGAATTTAAGGAGTTAGAATATTTTTAAGATAATTTGATAATTAGAAATATATATATCAATATATATAGAAGTCGATAAGGAAGCGAACTTAAAAATAGAATAGTCTAATCAAAAAGGAAGACTAGAAATAAAATCTCGAAAGAATAGAAAGAGAAAGTATATATGTGTTTAAAAGTGAAGAAGTAGTTGTATGGTATTGATTTTTCGAGTAAGTAGTCATATCTGTTTTGACGTTATAAATGTTATTCAGTCAAGGTCTGAGAGGTAGTTATACCCCAACTTGATTGATTTCATTATTAACAAATAAACAGTAAGATTTCAGGCTCGAAGATCAATGTTGAATAAGAGTTAGTTGAATATAGTATTTGGGTTGTCGTAACGATGTTTTACACAACATCCGTTTTAACCCAAATAAATGTAAGCTTGGAAATAGAATAATAAATATTTCTAAAGCTAGAAAATAAAGGAAGGCGATATTCGGAAATGTTTTCCAAATAACGTAAAAGGCCAATATGGTTATTGAAAATATTTGGTTAACAAATATTGATAAGAAATAGAGAAGAGATTTAATTTATGAAATATTAATTAAAGGCTCACTAATTGTTGGATGTTTGGATGAACACTTGTTTTATTCGATAGTTAAATCATCGACTATCGAAACACTTGTTTTTATTCGATAGTTAAATCACAGACTATCGAAGTTTTGACCATCGTTGTCAATATGGAGAGACCGGTTGGATTATTATCCGAAGAACCACTCCGTATTGGCAGTAGCGTGCGAATCAGATTATATAAAGATAATCGAAGACGGAGTAGAGTGCAAGGACTTTTTCTACTAATAGAAATAGTACCTTCGGTTCATCCTGTTCCTGGGTGACTTGTATGGATGAATGTCTGACAGAGTATTTCTAGAATGGTCACGTACATTGATTTCTTCAACCGTACCAAGAGTGGAAGCGGAGAAGGAAACTTCTTTTAGCTAACACGTAATGTATTGTTGAGGACGTCAATCGGTGATTTGATGGATTTGACGATGCGACATTCGAAGTGAATCTGGTGTGATGATAAAGCGTAGCTTCTAGCCTCATCAACCGGTAAATGACAGAAATCGGGCAAGCAGCATGGCTATGTAGGTTGCACCTATTAGGCTGTATAATCACCTGATCAAGAGTTTCATTTACTTCTAAAAATCTATTGTCGTTGCTGTCCCATTCGGGAAACGGTTGCTGATCCCAACCGTTGGTGATATACATTCGATACACTCAAGCGAAATGGGTGGTCGGTCATGTGTGGCTGAGTTGCAAGATGTTCTTGTTGAACTCGGTGTATTCTCCTCTAGAGATACACCAGCGGAAGGTGGTTCCATACCTTGTCATAGTTGAAAATCCAATACCCAATACGTGCTTGCGGTTTTGATTGTATATTATATAGGTGGAACGTGAGATGAAAACGTTCCACTAGATTGTTATTTACTTGATTTAGACATTATTATAATATCAAAAGAGTTTTGATATAAAGATAAGTCAAGTGTTTGGATCCTCATAAGGGAAAAACCTGTTCCGTGTTATACGGCGTGGTCTTATGAGATATCATTTAGTTTCTGAAACTGTTTTAAACTGTTTACTCATACCAGTCCCATGACTGACCCGGAGTTTATTTGTTTTGTTCCACCTAAACTCTTGGGTGCCTAAATTTGTATGGGCAGTCAAGTAGTTCAGGATTTTTCAGATATATCTAATGGAGCTTGGAGCAGGAGGCTTCAACGTTATCTAGTTATAGTGTTGTTCCGTTGTGTTGTAAGTGTTGTACTCTGATAAGTGTATGTTATACAGTTGAGATTTTGTATTTCAAAGATATGATATATTATATTTTGTTCCGCTGCGATGTGAGATTCTGTGTTGTTATTTCTGTTCTTCTTCTACCTCTTTCTTCTAAAAAAAAATGTTTCGTATTTTCGTGATATTTGGGTTGGACGTATGATGTATATAGTCAACTCTGATGTTGCGGAATTACGGGTCATTACAAGTATCCACACAAACGTTTCCCCTTCGATCGAATGGAAGAGAGAAAAGGATTTTGGTGCTAGCCGCCATTTATTTGTTTTTATTGAAAAGGAAAAATTGCGGTAGGTTTTTATGTTTTTCGATCTTATCTTATCAACATCAGATGACTCACATGTATTTTATAAAGGGAACGCTTTCCTTTATAAATTGAAAACACGTACCATAAAATGAGGAACTCACCGACATACCATTTCAATCATAAAATATCAGCAGATTTGATAATTTATTTATCCAATAAATGTTTATCCTTTATAATGTTTTAAGTGTGTGACCCTATAGGTTATTATAATGTTGGAAATGATTTTAAATCCTAATTAAAATCATAAACAGTGATTGGCATCTAGCAATACGTCGCTGCTACCCAAGTTATAATAAGATCAACGATTTGATACAACCTTTTTGTGACTAATGTATCAATGTAATATAATCCTTTTAACCAATATATCCAGAATCAAACTCGAGGCACGGATCATATCATCCTCTTTATAATTTAATCCGTTTTTCTTGATCGATGAGTAGACTATTCAAAACAAATTAATATTTGAGCATAACCATGCATTTCACAGTCTCACTCAATCAAGAGGCCCTTGGATATCACTACAAATATATTGTTGGGTTAAATCCCATCTAGATCATTTATAATTTTCATTCGCTTCGAGATGTATCCAAAAATCACCGTTATCGTTACTCTGTTACGAATAACTTTAGATGATATCAAAACAAAAATATCCTTGAATAAAATTATAATGATTTCAGGTCTGAGGACCATTACATCACTGTCATTATGAGAATAACTTATGATACTGTTAATTATATTCCATGTAGTTATCTCATGGTGGGTCAGCCCAATATGCTATTATCCAATACGTATTTATATCTTGACTTTAATATCACGTAAAATAATGTTCAATGAGATGTGATCATCAATCAATCAGTATACTAGTCTCAACGATTTATTGTTGTCCAATATAAACAATAAAACTCGACTAAGGACATTTAAGAATTATAATACTTATCATATTATATAATCTCAAATTAAAGTCTTACTCGAATTATATAATTCCGTATTATAGTTCTGAGGACTTCTATTATATTAATATTTATATTACGCAGTAAATATAATATAATATAATATTATTTTATTCTAAATAAAAAAATAACAACATTGTTATCAATCTCACCAAATGGATTGCCTATAGGGCATAAACTCTAACAATCTCCCACTTGCACTAGAGTCAATCATTCATATATTGTATACACATGAAACTAGTGTGACAATTAAACCTCTGCTGCGATAGAGTTTAATTCAGTAGGTCTGCAACATTACAACATTTGTAACTTTGCAGATATGTTCATTTCCTCTGTGAACAATTTCACATAGGAATTATATTTCTTAAATATATTTTTGGATCGATATTGAGTTTAATGTTCTAGGCCTGATCAACAGCCATATTGTTATCGTAATGTATATCATTGGATCAACATTGAACTAAGTTCAATCATGAACTTCTTAACCCAAACATTTTCTTTCTAAAAATTAGTATTTATTTTTGTTTTTAAACTAACATTATTTACAATAATTAATGTGTTATCAAATAAAATCAGAATTATTGTGTCACTCCCACTAAATTTCTTGTTACAAGATTCAGTGGTATTTTGTGGTTTTCGAGACATTTCGAAATCCGTTTTATTACCATCGGTGTCTTAGAGACTGGCTCTCCTTCAAAAGGATACCAAATCGAGCAATAAACATTTTATTTTAAGAGAATTTATATCCACAAAATAGTTATTTGATTTAGGTCCGATCTTATCAGAGGAAGGACGCTTAATAAACGTCTTTACATCTCAAATCATCGTGTTAGACACACTAGGACATTTCCTAGTCCATATCTTATATGGTATCTTTAGATCATTTTTGTGGGATTTGATACAATTGCTCTAAATTTAATTTATTGGAAGATCTATATGACTTATCATTAATCATATTTTATCTTATTAGGTATGATGGCTCCTTTCAGATACACCATTCCAATATGGTCTTCTAGATGGAGCAAGTTATGAAACAATTTCAAACTCATATGGATAGTCATTAATTAATTGGTTTAAATATTCTCTTTGATCCTTTTAGAGAGTATATTTTCTATCAGGATTGGTTTCTAACTTCACTTTGAATTTTTTGAACTTTTCAATGGATTCTAATATGTGTTTCGTAACATACACATATCTGTATCTATTGACATCATCCATAAATACAATGAAGTAATAAAACCTGTCTATAGCTTATGTATTCATTGCTCCATATACATAATTATGTATGAGACCCAAATACTTATCACTTATTCGTCGTGTCAAGTGAAAGGTGATTATGTCATTTTGCCTAGTAAACAAGATTTGTGTTCTTCATATAATTCAAAATCAAATGATCTCAGAATTCCATCATTATGGATTTTTGATATACTTTCTTGTTTATATAGGCTAACTGACAATGCTAGGGATATGTTGGTTTTAAATCAATGAATTTAATCCACTCATTATTTATGTCAAGTACATTATAATTAAGGATTTACAAAGATCATTAACTATTCGTGAAATTCCATGTGATATTTCAATTAAGTAAAATGAATAACAATTAATCTTTTATTACAAATGAAATTCAAAATTTGTCTGAATAAGATATATTATAACATTTATTTTAAGTGGAATTTCATAATAACAATTATTTTATTTATTAAATTAAGCCAGTATATTCAACAAGAATCAACTCCCTATGGATAATCCAGCAACATTGGCTTTATTTTCAATCGTAATTCCACTTGTCCTTTTATCAGATTTCGACTTATTTTGCAATTTCCATAAATTTACATATATTTATGTGATTCATATCTAGTATCTAATACTAGAGATGTATAAGTAGATTTTATAATATTTATATCTTAATCGGTTAAAGTCATACTTTAACTCATTTTAGATCCTCCCTTTATTTCTAAAACAATTACGTTTAATTTGTTTGAGGACAATCCTTAAATCTCAATGTTAATCAAGAAATTCGATTTAATTCAATTTATCCTTCTTAAGGACTAATTTAAATTATCAGTGTTATTTATTATTCAATATCTACAGTAGATAATAAATAATAACTAACTCTATAAAATTTATTTAATATAAATACAAAATTTTGACAATCAAAATTTATATTTATATTAATGTATAATTTAAACTAAAATATGCTGCCACTCAAATTAACATCCCTCTGTTTATATAAATATATCAGTATATATATATAATGGTGTTCCATGACCCATATCTAGTTATGCCTTGACCTAGCTTTGGCTAAACCCAAAACACGGCCTTTTAGGTAGACATCTTATGTCAATTATATCGTCTATATAACTCTTGGATTGCATGTTGAACATTTCGTTCAGTATTATTCATTTGCTCAAAATATAGAATAATTCATGTTTTTTGTCTGTAAGGCCATAATCCTATTATGCAACCTAGTTAAGTCAGACCCAATAATAGGTTGGAGCACCACATTTACTCCATCGCATATAACCAAAATAAAAGGTGCACAACGCTTTGGCGTTAGCTACATCCAGTGATTTTAGACAGTGATGAGTATATTATTGGAAGATGTCACCATGACTTAATATAACAAAAAACTGCTTTAGAAGGAATTTTATAATTCGTAGTGATGAACAATATTTGTTTTATTTACATATATCAAAATATATGTATTTTATATTGTTAATTTTATATCATATATTCATACTTAAGAGGATATAACACCTTTGGATATGTGGTATTTCAAGTACCATACGTAATAAGGAGTCAAAACTCTTTTTTTTTGAATCATTTCAAAACAACTCCCTTTATTTTGTATAATATGAATCCACAAATTGATAACATGTTACCCTTATGTTAATTAGCATCTAATAATTAGTGGGCCCATTAAAGTCCAATTAACTTAACAGACTCATTTTGTATCAGATAAACAACTGCTTGTATTATGCCTACCAGATTAATATAATATATATATATATACAATTATATATACGACTGGTATAAATTTGATTAATCACACATGTATGTATTACATAAGTATCAACATACAAAAGCATCCTCCAAACATTCAATTTATTTAATCCTTTGTAAAACAGGACGGTTGTCCAGAAAAATTATAATTAGAATAAACTAAATTAAAATAAAGGGTCAGACCCTTTCATATATATATAATAACATTACAGGTATCAACATACAATCTATCGATTCCCACTGTTAACATACAAATTTACACATATTAGTAGATAGTACATATATGTATAGCTTGTTATACATATACATATAACATAGCTTATTCAATACATAGCAGTCCATTGTTCTTTGCATACATTATACAAAAAGAAAAATATATACATTGAATTAAAATTATGCCCACAGAATCTAATATACATTTTCACCACTCAGTTAGAACAAGTCGGACTTGTCTTTTTCTTTATGACTTCATTGCTGTCTGCTTTAGATTCCTTATTCCTGCAAATCAAATTTGCATCAAAAATGCATTAACCTGAGCACATTAGAATCACCTATTTATTCAAGACAATCTTGATTAAATAGGTAGCTTATTCCAATTTATGTTCAGAATTTTGGCTCAACAACACTAAATCATGCATTAGCAGGTCATAGCCTTTTATGAATTTTTTCCCATCATATGGTACATGGAAGTTATGCATTATACTCCCAGTTTCAAACTAGTATACGTTACTTTACACAAATGTGCATTGTGTAACATTTACACAAATCACATTGCAATTCATAGCTACGAATTTTTATGCATATATATTACTGTATAGATAAAAGGTTTGCATATTGATATACATACATTTACGTATATCCCTCAGCTTACATTCAACAATGTAATTCATACAGTTAGCATATACACATTTATTGCATACTAACAATAATGAGTGACTATGGCAAGGTTATGTTGTAAAGCTCCATTGATCATGTAGGATGACAAGGGAAAAATAAACTAGGTAATTAACATCCATTATTCCCAGTATAACTTTTATACTAGATTGTTTATCATTGTTATAAAGTAAAATTATATACTACTATGCATCCAACTATTGGGTATTTATAAACAATATTGAATATACTATAGCCATGCACTTCCAAGTATCAGAATATAAGTTAGTTTTAACAAAACAAATTTTCTGTTAAGACTTAAGTTTCCCATAAAATAGAGAAGTAATTCACACACTTATTTAAAATGGAAAATCATATTTGCACCATCAAATAAAATGCATAGATCTTAAGTGTCAAACAAAACTAGGGTATATGATCCCAAAGTAAAAGTTATTCTTTAATCTAACAGTTTCTGGAAGTGATCTTATACACAGTAATATAACTTAACTAAATCAAGTTATACTTGCTTCAACTCATATGCAGTATATTCTCAGTAAATTCTAAAATGTGAACATCCCACTAGATATCAAAACAGAATAAAACTAGAACATGTGTATGGTTCTCAACCAATGATTTATGTCCTATGTTCGAATTTATGAACTGTTTTGGTGTTATACGCAGATAAAGTTTATTAAGATAGCAGTGCAAAAAAATCAAATGTTTAATTCGTTGTCTATAATGTATTCACTGTTTCAAAATATGTTGAAACAAACAAACATGGGTAACCTCTGTTTATCTTGTCAATGTTTAATGTTCAGAACAAGTCATACTTGTTCTAGTATTGACAACCAACTGTTGCAATGCATTTATCAATATAAATGTCAGTATTTCACTTAAACAAGGAAATAAGTTATATTTAACAATTTGTTTGTTTAGAAAATGTTATATATCAATATATATATATGTATATGTAAGTGTTGTAAGGTGGTTGTAAGGACCCGTAACTTCCCCGGTAAGGGAAGAGCGGATACTTTGAGAACAACACACAAAAGAACGCAGACAGAAGAACATTTCATTGTTTATTACAACAATTCCATCAGAATACAAGAATATACAGAGTATGAATAAATATTATACAACAATATCAGATATTTAAATTACATTTAAATACATCGCAGAGGAAATAATACAAAACACAACTAGAAGGAGATATACAGATACAAAGCTTTCCGGGTATCATTCCAATAATACAAAACACTGTTCACGATAAACCCACAAATCAATTCTAATTCAATTCCACTCAAATATATTAGAAATTCTGATTATTTAAAACCCCTTTTAAATCCAATTTATTTATTTAAAAAAAATTGGGTTTTAAATTTAGTTCAAAACTAGTTCATTTCGATAAAAAAATCTATTTTTATCTTTTCAAATATGAAGTTTTTCATCCCAATTTTTCCCAAATCATTTCTTATGATTTTACACAAATTATTGATATTTTTAATAATTTTATCAAGGCCCGTACAGTCGATTTCCAACAGCGGCCATCGAACTGCACTTACAGCGACCTTTTCCAAATTTGATTTGGACGTATCTCCAAATCCAACCATTAGATTTCAATTTTCTAATATTCGTTAGAAAGCTCTTCTCGATACAAACCCAACGGTTCCGGTATAATTAGGAGAATCCAACAGTCGGATCTCCCGTAATATCCGTTCGAAGTCAATGGTTGAAATTCGCGAACTGCCGCGGCGCTGCGCGTTCTATTCAGGCCATTATATTATATATATATAATATATACTTCGTCAATTTCCTTTTAAAACGTATTTTATAAATCGTTTTAAATTCGTTTTCAAAACGATTTCAACTTCCTTTTCAAATTCAAATCAAAATTGAATTTTCCAATATAAATTCGTTTCAAATTCATTTCAAATTGATTTCAATTCAAATCGATTTTTAATTCAATTTTAGTTCGTTTTCAATTCAATTTCAATTCGAATTCATTTCTATTTAATTTCAATTCTATTCAATTTCAATTTGAATTCGTTTTCTTTTAAATTCAATTCAAATTCGTTTTCTTTTCAATTCAATTCAAATTCGTTTTCTTTTCAATTCAAATTCCTTTTCTTTTCAATTCATTACAAAAACGAATATAATCGATATAAATATCGTTCGCGTCAAAACAGCGCATCTCTAATCCACACGACTTTAGATATTTCAATAATTCTGTTATTCTATTCAACAAATGAATATTTATTTTATTCAATACATGAATCTATATTTTTGTCAACACATGACTAGTCTCAACGAATGAGTACTGTCCACGTGTGACTATTTTTGTTATTTAATATATTTTATATATGATAAAGATGTAAATTTTATTGTTAAAATATTTCGTTCAACACATGACTAATCTCAACGGATGAGTACGGTCAACAAATGAACCTTTATTTTATAATGATAAAGATGTAAATTTTATTGTTAAAATATTTCGTTCAACACATGACTAATCTCAACGAATGAGTACAGTCAACACACGAACCTTTATTTTATAATATTCTTTATTTTCTAAATTGGAATGAGGCCCAATCAATTACCATACAAAGTTAATTATATGGATTCCATACAACAAATGTATATAATAGCAACGATACATAATCAACCATCATCCAAAGTGCACTACACTCTATAAGCATCAAATATAGATATCTAACGCTTATAACAGCCTGTCAATCAATCGATCGACATACAACTAATTACTGGGATTAGTGTATGCCGTAATTTATCCCAATACCTGTGTGGGGTTTCAAATCAACAAACACAGATTTTATTTGTGCAGTTGGGCGATGTGTAAAATTTATCGTCCCAATCAATGTCCTTCAAATAGGTGTACATAAACAAACCGTCCGGTTTGTAAATGAATATTTATTTATTCACATTCACGTTAAAAATTATATTTTTAACGATAATTAATTTATTTCAACACATGAATATATTTTATTATTTATTTCACATCAACATCACAAACAAATTCACAACACAACAAACAAGCATACAAGCCGTCCATGGTCTGTGGACGACGGTGTCGGGTGCTGCTAAGCACCGTCTGCATCCTAGTATATAATTATAACTAGAAAAGTAAATTCAAAGTGAGAAGTTCTCACTTTGGGTTTCCACTCCATCGGTTTTATTTCTGAATTTCTAAACTGTTCGGACTTCAATTTGCTTTAAATTCTGATTTGCTCCTTTTCTGTTCTGGACTATTCCATCGCGTAGTGCTTGATTTAACGATCTCAACGCAAATTGAATCATGAAATTCTGATTTAAAATGAATGAGTTATGACCGTTTTTATATTAATCACATAATTAAAATTCAATGAAATAATTAATTTAATAACCTCCTTAATTACTTTTCAAAGAGAAATCACGGTCGTTTCCTTTCCCTTCCTCATCATCGTGTTCTTCCTGGTATGCAAAACCCATATCCTCGATCCCTTCTCTCTTCACGCGCCTCCTCCACAAGCGATGAGACCCCGATTTGGTGGGCCATCGAGGTGCGCCTGCCATACCACCGAACTCGGCCCCACATCCCGCCTCAAAAACCGCCCCAAAACTGATGACTTCGAGCTAACGATTTGGCCAGTACCCATCATGAAACCCGATCAAAGACATACGAATCTGAAGCCCATTAAATTCTCTACGATTTTGTTTTGAAAGTATGATTTAATTCGAAGGGAGATTGAAGAAATCAACGGTTTTGTTTAGGAGGTTTTTGGCCATCGGTTTTGAGCTGTCGGCGGCTACCAAGAAGTGATTAGGGTTTCTGAAAATCCAAGGGTTTTATATAAAAGTATATTAATATTTAATTCAAAAATTATTCGTTTATCGTTCGAACTCCAAATCGACTCCAACGACTGTCGCCCCTAGCTAATTACCTCCATTCTGAAGACAATGAGATATGTTTCGTAAGCCAATTCTAATGTTTTGATCAGTTTTCCTTTAAATTAAAATATAAATCAATGTATATTGAATTTATACGTACATTTTAATTTACCGGGGCCGCATACGGACTCTAAAAATTCTTGAAAAATTATTTCTAGCCTCGTATTGACGATACGGCCCTAACAAAACTAGTTTCGTCAAATTCTGAGACCATTTGAAAAATGGCCATTTTCCAGTCGATTAAAATCAACTAAAACTGGTCAAACGCGTTTTCCTTTGCCACGCTCACATATTGATTCGAAAAATTATGAAATTTGGAATCTAGCAATAATTTGACATCGCAGATCCAACAAAAGTGGTTTCGTCGAAAACCGAGGTCGTTTGCAAAATTTCCATTTTCAAGGGCCAGAATTCCATAGCGACTATTTTGAATTTTCAACTGGGCATATCTTTTGATTCCCGCTATGAAATTTTGATTTTACGGATTCGTTGGATAGATATTCTCAAATGGATTCTAATATTTTTGGTTTCACTAAATTCCGGTTTATTTTGCACCCGGTATGCTCAATCGAAATTTGAAATCGAATTATCGAACTACCGCGCCTTTTTCAATTCCTTTTATAATTATAAAATAAATATTTATATTCTAACGACGATCTATATAATATACACGTTCGAATTCTATTCAAAATAAATTTCTCGTCGATATTATTTAAAATAATTCATTTTAAATAATCAAAATTCACTAAAATAGCCAAAATAAAATTTTTAAATTGGCTCGCATTACCGGGTTGTTACAATCTTTCCCACTTAAAACTTTTCGTCCCCGAAAAGGAACAAAGCCGAAAGTTGTTTTACAAACCAACTCAACTTTCATTATTTTCACTACGTCTTAAGTTCTTCAACTTTTCAGTTTCTATGAACTTTTCAAATTTTTCAAAAATTTGGCTAACACCCTAAATTTTCGAAAAATTTCGCCATAACCTCCCCTGCACCGGGAAAATCCCGAAATTGCCATACAGGCCCTCTGATCTCAAAAAGAAAAAGCCAATCGGCTCATAAAATCATCATCACCCAAACAAAACAGTAAATTATGGTAAACATGCCCCTATTTGTCGGGCAAACAATTTTTATTCTTCAGCTCTAGCCTCCTTGCTATGACCTATTCACACATATATATGTACATGCATGCAATTGCAAATAATTTTCGATACAATTCAATATTTGATGCAATTAGGCATAATGGTTCAAAATTATCAAACAAATAAACAAACAACACAAACACCAATCAATTAGTTGGTTAACGTTTCAAATTCATAACTTTGATATATAGTCAAAAATCACATTTTTGATGTCAAATCACAATAACAGGCCCTATCTAATTTTGGTTCTCACACCAATCTAATGGAAATATATAGATATCACACCTTCGAAACTCGAATACCAATTCTGATGATGTCTAGACTATCATCAGAATCGTCTCCGGCCGACTAGAGTGTGATTCAATATCTATCCAGTATATTAAAACTTCGAATACACGCGGATTAGACGTATACGCAAAAACTTTATATACCTGATAGTCCAAATCAATTTAAATAAATATTCAAATAGGAAAAATTGATTTAAATTTTCAAAAAAAAAAAATTGTTTTCAATTTATAAATATACTCTTCACACCCATTCTAGGATACTACTGATCCAATCTCTAACGAGTCATTCCCATTGGATATTACTAATCCAATTTCTGATGAATTCTTTCGTATGGTTCTAATGTATCTTGTTCTCTGAGCTTTGTAAACCAAAGCTCTGATACCAACTGTAAGGACCCGTAACTTCCCCGGTAAGGGAAGAGCGGATACTTTGAGAACAACACACAAAAGAACGCAGAAAGAAGAACATTTCATTGTTTATTACAACAATTCCATCAGAATACAAGAATATACAGAGTATGAATAAATATTATACAACAATATCAGAGATTTAAATTACATTTAAATACATCGCAGCAGAAATAATACAAAACACAACTAGAAGGAGATATACGAATACAAAGCTTTCCGGATATCATTCCAACTGTAAACCAGGTTCCTGTGAATATAAATCTGCAAAACCAAAACTACTAGCTGCCCGTGTCGAAAATAGGGGCACCCAGAGTTTAGGTTAAAACAATAAACTCCAGGTCAGTCATGTGACTGGTGTGAGAACTAAAACAGTTATTTATCTTAATTTTCAATGTTAGGTAAATCAAGGGACCACGCCGTTTAACACGGAACAGGTTTCCTCCCAAGAACACCAGTGCATAAAACAACAGCGCAATGCTAAATAAAGAAACAATGAAGCTATTATAAGACCCAGGTCCCATCACACAATGCAACGCAAGTCGGAGAATAGGGTTTTTACCTTATAATAGCCAAGAATGCTTGATACGTTTAAAACAAATCATTTGATACTATTATAAGTGCATATTGTATAAAGCATCTTCAAATCATAAGTATCAATCATAGACGTCATAAGTGCCCCATCCCACTATGTCGCCATACTAGGCTCTACAAATAAAACCGAAATACACGTATTGGAAAGTTGGATTTCCATCATGGTGGCTCCTGATTCGAAAGATCGATTGCGTAGTGCAATTCCCCACGGCTTATGTCCCAGCAAGAGAAAACACCGTAATGCACATCCGCACTTTTGGGACCCGAGTATCATTGCGGCTTACGTCCCAGCGAGAGAAAACACCGCTTACTCTATCCCTCTGAGCACTAAGCTCATCTCGGTCGACCGAATCCACGACACCACTGAGGTGCCCATCCACTAAAAAGCATACTGATCAAACCATCAGTTTACCACCATACCGGGGTGTGAGGCTCGCGAATCAACGCTACACAAATCTATGCCACACATGTCGTGCTTTGATCATCAACCACCAAATTTTGCTTTTCAATAAAAGTCTGAATCACTGCATCTCAGCATGCCACACTATCAATCCATATCGTACCAATGATTTTTGCCAATATATAACCTCTGAGCTCGTATGTCTCAGAGAAGGGCGTTAAGAAAGAGAATAAATTCTCCGCCGCCAAACATATATATATTTAGCAGAGATCAACGAATACAATATAAAGGAATACAATGTCAGACACATCATCCATTTACAAGTCCGTTCTAGGTCTGAACGTAACCGGAGGCACTCTCCTCGCATATCCGTCGATCTCCAAGTACGTCTGGACGTCCACCAACTATTTCCCTCCTCTTGGGGGTACAGCCCAATCCGGATCATCAGTAATTATCCAAACGATGTGAAGACTTCCGGTCTTCGACCACCATCATCATCTTCGACCTATCGTCGAATCGGTTATTCAGAATGGGTATAAAACCCGGCCTTTCTGAATGACCCGCGTATAATAAACAAATGTTACACAAACACAACATATGCCTCATTCCAATTCAGCAGTCACTAACCGTAAATTAACAAGAGAACAATTCCCCAAATATTAACCCCGAAGGCCGAAACCAACATCAGATCAATACCCAGGAAACCATTCTTCTTAGCTAACCTATAGTTTGTTTCTAAATTTCACATTCTTAGGGAAAGGTTCCCATTAATTTTATCAAAGATAAATTCTTTAAAATTTATTCTTTAATCATCCTTTGGATATCATTTCAAACCAAATTATGGTTTTCAAAACTAGTCGGGATTAGCGAACCACACCAAAGTAATTATTTATTTTATTTCCCAATCCCAACCTATTCATCCCATGAAGCAAAACTGGTAATACTCCATATCTAATACCACGGTGCTATCGATAAAATTAATTACCATTCCACGTTCAAATCTAATTAAAGATTTAACTATCGCTTGAAGCAAAATTGGTGATACTCCATTCTCGCTCATTTTCCAAATTTGACAATTTAAATTATCTATTCACATTTCAATCTAATTACAGATTCATTAAAACTTCTTTTACTGGGTTAAAGAACTAATGTCATGTAAAACACAGTTCACGATAAACCCAAATCACATTCTATTTATTATCGGGTTAAAGAACAAGTGTTATTTAAAACACTGTTCACGATAAACCCACAAATCAATTCTAATTCAATTCCACTCAAATATATTAGAAATTCCGATTATTTAAAACCCCTTTTAAATCCAATTTATTTATTTAAAAAAATTGGGTTTTAAATTTAGTTCAAAACTAGTTCATTTCGATAAAAGTCTATTTTTATCTTTTCAAATATGGAGTTTTTCATCCCAATTTTTCCCAAATCATTTTTTATGATTTTACACAAATTATTGATATTTTTAATAATTTAATCAAGGCCCGTACAGTCGATTTCCAACAGCGGCCATCGAACTGCACTTACAGCGACCTTTTCCAAATTTGATTTGGACGTATCTCCAAATCCAACCGTTAGATTTCAAATTTCTAATATTCTTAGAAAGCTCTTTTCGATACGAACCCAACGGTTCCGGTTTTAGGAGAATCCGACAGTCGGATCTCCCGTAATATCCGTTCGAAGTCAAGGTTCGAAATTCGCGAACTACCGCGGCGCGGCGCGTTCTATTCAGGCCATTATATTATATATATAATATATATAATATATACTTCGTCGATTTCCTTTTAAAACGTATTTTATAAATCGTTTTAAATTCGTTTTCAAAACGATTTCAACTTCCTTTTCAAACTCAAATCAAAATTGAATTTTCCAATATAAATTCGTTTCAAATTGATTTCAATTCAAATCGATTTTTAATTCAATTTCAGTTCGTTTTCAATTCAATTCGAATTCATTTCTATTCAATTTCAATTCTATTCAATTTCAATTTGAATTCGTTTTTTTTCAGTTCAATTCAAATTCGTTTTCTTTTCAATTCAAATTCGTTTTCTTTTCAATTCATTACAAAAACGAATATAATCGATATAAATATCGTTCGCGTCAAAATAGCGCATCTCTAATCAACACGACTTTAGATATTTCAATAATTCCGTTATTCTATTCAACAAATGAATATTTATTTTATTCAATAAGTGAATCTATATTTTTGTCAACATATGACTAATCTCAACGAATGAGTACTGTCCACGTGTGACTATTTTTGTTATTTAATATATTTTATAAAAATTATGGTATCTATCGTTTGATTTCAAATCAGACTCCAACCGTAAATTAGTAAGAGAACGATTCCCTAAATATTAACCCCGAAGGCCGAAACCAACATCATATCAATATCCAGGAGACCACTCATCTTATCTATTTGCCAGTTAGTTTCTATTTTTATATATGATAAAGATGTAAATTTTATTGTTAAAATATTTCGTTCAACACATGACTAATCTCAACGGATGAGTACGGTCAACACATGAACCTTTATTTTATAATGATAAAGATGTAAATTTTATTGTTAAAATATTTCGTTCAACACATGACTAATCTCAACGAATGAGTACGGTCAACACATGAACCTTTATTTTATAATATTCTTTATTTTCTAAATTGGAATGAGGCCCAATCAATTACCATACAAAGTTAATTATATGGATTCCATACAACAAATGTATATAATAGCAACGATACATAATCAACCATCATCCAAAGTGCACTACACTTTATAAGCATCAAATATAGATATCTAACGCTTATCACAGCCTGTCAATCAATCAATTGACATACAACTAATTACTGGGATTAGTGTATGCCGTAATTTATCCTAATACCTGTGTGGGGTTTCAAATCAACAAACACAGATTTTATTTGTGCAGTTGGGCGATGTGTAAAATTTATCGTCCCAATCAATGTCCTTCAAATAGGTGTACATAAACAAACCGTCCAGTTTGTAAATGAATATTTATTTATTCATATTCACGTTAAAAATTATATTTTTAACGATAATTTATTTATTTCAACACATGAATATATTTTATTATTTATTTCACATCAACATCACAAACAAATTCACAACACAACAAACAAGCATACAAGCCGTCCATGGTCTGTGGACGACGGGTGTCGGGTGCTGCTAAGCACCGTCTGCATCCTAGTATATAATTATAACTAGAAAAGTAAATTCAAAGTGAGAAGTTCTCACTTTGGGTTTCCACTCCAACGGTTTTATTTCTGAATTTCTGAACTGTTCGGATTTCAATTTGCCTTAAAGTCTGATTTGCTCCTTTTCTGTTTTAGACTATTCCATCGCGTAGTGCTTGATTTAACGATCTCAACGCAACTTGAATCATGAAATTCTGATTTAAAATGAATGAGTTATGACCGTTTTTATATTAATCACATAATTAAAATTCAATGAAATAATTAATTTAATTACCTCCTTAATTTCTTTTCAAAGAGAAATCACGGCCGTTTCCTTTCCCTTCCTCATCATCGTGTTCTTCCTGGTATGCAAAACCCATATCCTCGATCCCTTCTCTCTTCACGCGCCTCCTCCACAAGCGATGAGACCCCGATCAGTTGGGCCACCGAGATGCGCCTACGCTTCGCCCTCTTCCCCCTGCCATGCCGCCGAACTCGGCCCCACATCCCGCCTCAAAAACCGCCCAAAACTGATGACTTCAAGCTAATGATTTGGCCAGTACCCATCATGAAACCCGATCAAAGACATACGAATCTGATGCCCATTAAATTCTCTACGATTTTGTTTTGAAAGTATGATTTAATTCGAAGGGAGATTGAAGAAATCAACGGTTTTGTTTAGGAGGTTTTTGGCCATCGGTTTTGAGCTGTCGGCGGCTACCAAGAAGTGATTAGGGTTTCTGAAAATCCAAGGGTTTTATATAAAATTATATTAATATTTAATTCAAAAATTATTCGTTTATCGTTCGAACTCCAAATCGACTCCAACGACTGTCGCCCCTAGCTAATTACCTCCATTCTGAAGACAATGAGATATGTTTCGTAAGCCAATTCTAATGTTTTGATCAGTTTTCCTTTAAATTAAAATATAAATCAATGTATATTGAATTTATACGTACATTTTAATTTACCGGGGCCGCATACGGACTCTAAAAATTCTAGAAAAATTATTTCTAGCCTCGTATTGATTATACGGTCCTAACAAAACTAGTTTCGTCAAATTCTGAGACCATTTGAAAAATGGCCATTTTCCAGTCGATTAAAATCAACTAAAACTGGTCAAACGCGTTTTCCTTTGGCACGCTCACATATTGATTCGAAAAATTATGAAATTTGGAATCTAGCAATAATTTGACATCGCGGATCCAACAAAAGTGGTTTCGTCGAAAACCGAGGTCGTTTGCAAAATTTCCATTTTCAAGGGCCAGAATTCCATAGCGACTATTTTGAATTTTCAACTGGGCATATCTTTTCATTCCCGCTATGAAATTTTGATTTTACGGATTCGTTGGAAAGATATTCTCAAATGGATTCTAATATTTTTGGTTTCACTAAATTCCGGTTTATTTTGCACCCGGTATGCTCAATCGAAATTTGAAATCGAATTATCGAACTACCGCACCATTTTCAATTCCTTTTATAATTATAAAATAAATATTTGTATTCTAATGACGATCTATATAATATACACGTTCGAATTCTATTCAATATAAATTTTTAATCGATATTATTTAAAATAATTCATTTTAAATAATCAAAATTCACTAAAATTGCCAAAATAAAAAATTTAAATTGGCTCGCATTTCCAGGTTGTTACAGTGGTGGTTGTTACACAACATTTGATTAAGATCTGAGCTTATATTAAAACATTTTAGTTTGAGTCAATCCTGTTCAATCAAACAAAATTAAACACGAATTATAAAACCAAATCATGGAATGTTTTTCAGGTTGATTTCAATGATAGGATCCACAATTCGATAGTCAAATTTTTAATAGTGTATTCAATCCTACCAGTAAATCGTCCCAGTTCTAAAATCTTATCAAGATACATACTAGCATTTTAAGTTTGAATCAATATCACTCTATTTATGCATTTCATAATTTCATTCAAATGTAAAAGATAATTTTCAGTAACATGCCTTCACATTAGAGATTTATTTGAATAAAAATTACAAATCAGATTTGTGTTATAAAATCATTAGTTTATCTTTATACACAAAATCATCATTCAAATAAAATCATGTTTTAATGTAAACCAGTTTTACATTCGGAAATTTTCCAGATATACATAGATAATGATACAAATCATTATTTGTGTCACACGTGTAGTTTTGAAATTACAAAACATATTTGTATAATTCATTGTTTTGATATTACAACTTATATAAAATAACAAATCAAATTTTCTATCGACTGCTTATTTTAATATATATATATATATACACACACACACACACACACACACATATATATATATATATATATATATAATTTCAGCTACAAAAGATAACTACAGTTCAAACTGCTATAAATAATAAAACATGTCATCATATATAAGTTAGAATGCAAATTCAAACTTCCAGCGTATATAAATGTCAATACATTTATACATAAGTAACATGTTTTTAATTTCTTGTGTCAAACAACTAAGAATTAATGCAGTTATTAAGCAAACATATGTAAACTAATATATATATATATATATATTCATGTCTATAGTTGTATTCAGAGTACATCTTAAAATTATTATATATACATATATACATATATATATATATATATATATATATATCCTAAAGGGCATATTTTTCCTAAAAGCACAGACTGAATACATACATTTCATAAATATACTGTAATTATAAATTCCAGATCTATATGATCCATTTTAACAAAGTATTTTAAACTAAGAACATATGACCATGATTTATAATAACAGGGTTTCTATCAAACAGGATATTAACAGTTTAATATATATAACCATGATGTGAAATAAAATTAATAAATCCATTTCAAGTATTGTATCAAATACAAATTGGTTCACAGTGAAACAATTTCACCTATTGAAATGGATTCTATTTATTATCCATTATCACGGTCTATAACCAATTCAATTTTGCAAAACTAATTAATACAAAATCGAATTTAGGGTACAAAATACAAATTTTCCACAAACCCTAGCTCCGATACCACTGTTGGGTTTCAACTTGATTCAATCGGTATGCAATTTAAACAAATTAAAACTATATTAAGGATCTATGCAAAATCAAGTAAATTGAAGATCATACATGAAGTTGCTTCCATTTTTCAAAATCCAACAATTGGTTGATTCGAATCTCAACCCCCAAAGCAGCGGGCCTCCATAAGTATCCACACAAACGTTTCCCCTTCTATCGAATTGAAGAGAGAAAGGATTTTGGTGCTAGCCGCCATTTATTTGTTTTTATTGAAAAGGGAAAAATTGCGGTAGGTTTTTATGTTTTTCAATCTTATCTTATCAACATCAGATGGCTCACGTGTATTTTACAAAGGGAACGCTTTTTTTTATAAATTGAACGCCTACCATAAAATGAGGAACTCACCGACATACCATTTCAATCATAAAATATCAACAGATTTGATAATTTATTTATCCAATAAATGTTTACCCTTTATAACGTTTTACGTGTGTGACCCTATAGGTTATTATAACGTTGGCAATGATTTTAAATCGTATTTAAAATCATAAATGGTGATTGGCATCTAACATTACGTCGCTGCTACCCAAGTTATAATAAGATCAACGATTCGATACAACCTTTCTGTGACTAGTGTATCAATCTAATATAATCCTTTTAACCAATATATCCAGAATCAAACTCAAGGCACGGATCGTATCATCCTCTTTATAATTTAATCTATTTTTCTTGATCGATGAGTAGACTGTTCGAAACAAATCAATATTTGAGCACGACCATGCATTTCACAGTCTCACTGAATCAAGAGGCCCTTGGATATCACTACAAATATATTGTAGGGTTAAATCCCATTTAGATCATTCATAATTTTCATTTGATTTGAGATGCATCCAATAACCACCGTTATTGTTACTCTGTTACGAATAACTTTAGATGATATCAAAACACAAATATCCTCAAATAAAATTATAATGATTTCAAGTCTGAGGACCATTACATCACTGTCACTATGAGAATAACTTATGATACTGTTAAATATATTCCACGTAGTTATCTCACGGTGGGTCAGCCCAATACACTATTGTCTAATACGTATTTATATCTTGACTTTAATATCACGTATATTAATGACCAATGAGATGTGATCATCAGTCAATCAATATACTAGTCTCAACGATTTATTGTTGTCTTATATAAACAATAAAACTTGACTAAGGACATTTAAGAATTATAATACTTATCATATTATATTATCTCAAATTCAAGTCTTACTCGAATTATATAATTCCGTATTATAGTTCGAAGGACTTCTATTGTATTAATATTTATATTACGCAGTAAATATAATATAATAGAATATTTTTTATTCCAAATAAAAAAAATAACAACAACATTGTTATCAATCTCATCAAATGGATTGCCTCTAGGGAATAAACTCTAACAGTCAGCAGTCCTCCGCAGGCAAGGCACCATGTCACACATCCTTCTGCTTCTCTCCACCTTAAATTCTTCCAGTGTGTGAAAGCATCCTCCTTTAAGGCCTTACACCACATATATTACCTTTAGGACCTTCTTAGTGGCCCTGACATGTCATGTGGCACCCTTACATTGCTGCCACATCAGCGTGATGTGCTGGACAGCGAAGACCCATGCCCCACAAGCCTCTAAACCACAAAAAAAATTGTAACTTTCCTCCTCTAAACTCAAGCTAGAGTGTGTACAAGCGTTGCATAGAAGTTTCAAGTTGATCGAGACAACAATTTTAAGCCATAGTGAGCGCGCGAAGATCTGACGTTGCAGTGTACTGTTACTCGATGGCTGGGGTGAGAGCTTCTCACTTTAAATGTTATGTTTGTGTAGTTTAATTACAGTTGAACAGTTAATTAGTTAACCGATTAGCGATTGAAGTTAATATGAAAATATTAAGTGAATTGGAAGTTAGCAAATGGTTAATTATGAAGTTAGCACGACGCTGAATTATATGACAGTTAAGTAGTTAAACAGTAGCAAAAACTGTAGTTCTAATTTAATTATTTATCACAAATTGTTGTACGGTATATGGCAGCTCACATCATAGTTGTTTGCAAACCCGATTGATGAATTGATGATTTGTTGTGTTATGTGTTGGATGTGAATTTAAGTGGATTAACATGTTAAAATTAATTGTGTAGTTGAAATTGGATTAAGTATCCATTTATAGTTCAAACGGCGAATTTATTATCGCTTGTTTAAGTGAAAATGGTTAGATTGAAAAATAAGTTGAAATAAATAAATTATGATTAAATTCATGAATCAGTAGTTAATCTGAATTGATTATTTATTGGATGAAAACCCCATACGGGTCTTGGGATAATATTTGATTGTACACAAATCCCATATGAGTAGTTGTATGTCAATCGATTGATTGATAAGCCGAAATAAGAGTGAAATGTTTAGTTTAAGCTTATATGGGTGTAGGTGCACTCTAGATGTTGTTTGGATGTTCGATAGTTGTTTACAACTATTGTTGGATGGATAAAATTTCATATAAGTGAAATTACATGGGTTTTTGTTAGATGTTATTCCAATCCGGAATAAATTTGAATATTTTAATAATATAATATTCAGTGAAAATTCGAAGTTTGATTTCGATGTCCAATTTTGGATAGACACGTAGATATAAACATATTGATGAATATTCGTAACTATAACGAATGAATTAAAAGTAAAGTTAATACACTTTTGGCATATCAAAGTTTTTGGTAATAAATGAATAATAACTTTTCAAAGTGAAGTTCAGTTAGGCTATGTAGCAAATGCTTTAAAAGAAGTTTTCTTTAAGAAAGTTCTACGTTTATTTTTGTAACAACTGTAAGGAAAAATTGAACATAAAATAATGACATTCGAAAAATAATATATTTTTATTCATCAAAATAATATTAAAATTGATTGAACAGTGAAATGTGCAATTTTAAAGATAAACAACTGAAACGAGTTTTGAAAGATGATTATATATTTTATATAATTAACAAAAATGGTTTGAAAGCGCTTCGACTTATATTTAAAATTTATAAATCGATTAGGGTTTGAATAGAATGCGTCGTGCAGCGACAGTTCGCGAACGTCAACTCGTAACTTTGAATAGAAGTAATGGAAGATCCAACCATCGGATTCTCTTGAAACCAGAACCATTGGATTCTTATCGAAAAGTAATTTCAAATGAGTATAAGAGGTTTAAAATTCAACGGTCAGATTTTAAAATATATCAAAATCAGTTTTGGAAAAGGTCGCTATGGATGCAGTTCGGTGGCCGAAATTGGAAACCGATTGTAAGGACGTTAATAAAATTGTTAAAAATATAGAAAAATTATGATAAATCTTAATTGATGATTTAGAAAGAGTTTGGATAAAATATTCCAAGTTTTGGAAGATAAATGATATTTTTATCAGAAAGAGTTTATTTGAAAACTAGAAGGAATAATCCAGTGATTTTAAAATAATAAATTGGATTTGTGAACGATTTTGTTATACCCAGAAATTTCCAACATATAAATTGGAATGGACTTGAATGGAAATTATCTTCAGATATTTCCGGTATTGGATTCCGCGATTGTACAGATGTCGTTGAGGAATTTGGAAGATATTGATATCGTTATTCCAGAACAATATCTGTTAGTTTAAGAATTTGGTATTGAATGTAAGCCGACATGATTTCCATTTAATATGTTATATTTAATATCAAATTGGATTTTGGGTTTGTTGTGAATGGTATCTTAAATAATATTGTTTTTGAACCCAGTTGTAAAAGGAATAAATCTTTTAAATAATATTTAAAAAAATCCAGTTTATTTAATTAAATTGGAATTGAATGGAATTTGATTAATAATAATCAAGATGAGCTTCTGTGAAGGAAGACATTTATATTTATGGAATTTAAGAAGGCTCAGTTGTTATTCCACTTATAGTATTAGTCGGATACAGAAATTTATGTATATTATAAATTGTTCAGATTTCTATGAAGATTCCATATTAATGGAAGATGGTTTTGGGTTTATTGTGAATAGTGCTTTTAGGTGGCAGTTGTTCTTTAACCTAATAAAGGCAGGATTAATTTCCGAACATTGAATAATCATTAATTAATAATTTTTGAGTGAAAAGATATTATAAAATCTTTTGGAATGATTTCCAAAAAATATATTTAAACAAAAGTTTAAATGATATGAATCTTTGATAAAATAAGTGGGAAACATTCCCAGAAATTGAACTTTTGAATAAAAGAATATTCTAGATTGGAATGAGATGTGTGCGATCTTTATGTATTTATCTCATGATTTAAAGTGCGCGAGCTATTCGAAAAGACCAGGTTTACCCATTCTGAATAATTGTTACGACGATTAAAATTCGAAGATTGAACTTAAAGCAAAACTCCTAGGGTCGGAACTCTCGACCCTCTCGGGGCTCGAAATTTCAAACCTTTGGGGTTTGAACTTTCAAGCCTTTGTGGGTTCAAGTTTCCAAAACTCTAGGGGTCGAAATTTCGAACCTGAGAGGTTCGAAGTTTCGGACTTTTAGAGTTCGGAGTTTCGAACCTTATGGGTTCGAAATTCCGAACCTTGAAGGATTCGGGTCCTCGACCCTGGCGTTTGAATTTTCGACCATTAAGGGTTCGAATTTTCGAACGCTGGGGGGTTCGAACTTTTGAATCCTGAGGTTTAGATTCTCGAACCATTAGGAGCTCGAATCCTGGAACTTTGAAGCTCGGACTTTTGATCTTCGAAGCTTGTTGGAGCCTCTATTGCTCATCGCAGTCTTTTGGTTTGGCGCTAGCCTAGCTACTTTGTGCCACGCCTTTGCGGGATATCGTTTTTCTGGTTTAGTACTTCGATCTCCTAACTACCCGCCCTTAATTTTACATATTGCATATTTGCTTGCGCGATTGCACGCATGCATATGGTGACAGTCGTGCGGACAAGGACATGAATTCTTCACATAGGATAACGCATATATCTGAACTATGACTGAATTGTTAGACTGTTTAACTTTCCTATGTTTCTCTTAATCTTTCATAACACCGCACACACATGTTAGCTTTCGCCAACACGAGGGGTATAGGTTATTCCAATTCCATGTCTAATACTGGTATCTTAAAGTATAGTTAACCATGCAAACGAGATCAAAGACGGAAAAAATCTTGGAAGCCGAGGCTTCCCCGCTGTCATCACATTCATCTGATTCTACCAATAGCGGTAGCTCGAGTGGCAGCGAGCTTGAGACTACTGAAGGATCCGTTCCTTCACAATCGACCAGTTCACTCGAAGTGTCTGATCATGAGGAACAACTTGAGAGGCTACATTCTCCGCTCATACGCGAAGAGGTTGAGAATGTGGACATTATGAACGAAGATGCCACGACCGGCCCAGTGTCCCTGAATATGTTATCCGATGCTATTATCTTGGAAAATCCGACGGACTCGGTACTGCCGTTCCTAGATGCTATGGCAATCATGAAAATGGTGCAGCGATTCAACATACCAGTAGGTGATGCTCATGCGCCGGGAGAAGGTGGAAGGGCTCACGCACCGCCCGAGGGTTTAACGGCCTGGAATATGCAAGCTTGGTTTGCAGGGTGCGTGCCCTCTGCCCATGATTTTATTCGGGATATCCTATCATATTTCCGTCTGGAGCCTTCGCAACTACATCCCAATGTTTACTCGTCGCTCTAAGGCACTTACGTCCTATACTGAGAGTATTTGAACATGGAACCCACTAGAGAGGATATTCAGTATTTCTTCAATCTGAGGAGAATGTCTAACATCGCCTTCCCAATGGTTCCTAGAAGCGACAGCCACCACCAAATTCTTTAGCAAGACGTGGCCCAGGCCACTGGTGTTTAAACAAGACTGGTTCTTTGTGTGCTTCCCTTTTGGATTTGCAAGGAAGTGGATTGAAGGGAGTAAGTGCCTTCGAACTTTGCTTTCAACTATAAAGTTTTTGGAGCCCGTATCTTATTATTATCCTTTTTTAATTGCGGTAGGGAATCCAGTGGCATCCACCAGCGAAGAGTATAGGCAGCGTCTCGATGCCTTGCGGGCGATTCCCGAGGAATTTCGCAAAACGGAAACTGTAACGAGACAAGAGCGCCTTCGCCGTGCGGGGCTGCTTTCCGACGATCGGGTCGTAATTAGGTCCGCAGTGGCAAGAAGTACCAAAAAGGTGGTGGCGAAGGGCCCTACGACCCCTGGTCAGAAAAGGAAGGTGCCCTCTGCTAGGCCCAGGCCAAAGAAAGTTGTTAAGTTCCAAAGAGACATCGGTGGAGATGGGGTTCGTGGTGAGGAGGCTGCAGCCGGAGATGAAGGCCCATTGAATGCTACCGTTCCGCCCCCGACCGGATTGACGGGGGAGGGGGAGTCGACTAGGCCGTTGTCACCAATGGCTCCTCCTGGAGCTGCAACCCCGCTCGAGGACGAGCGCCGGTTTGATGACTTGAATAAACTTGACCTTGATGCATCCCTGCGGCCGACTCCAGCTGTCATTGACGACTTAGCTCTTGCTGTGGAGGGGTTAACTCCTTCGAGCGGATCACAATCTGGTCCGTTGAGAGAACACTTAGGGCATTCACTCATTAGCACTGCATATCATAGTCGCTTATCTGAGCATGCGACTTAATAGATTTCATTTCATTTCTTTGATAGGTGATATGGCAAGAGGACGTGGAGGACGAGGTTATATGCATGGAGGCCGTCACTGCCCTAGGAATCATTTCTTCGAGGGCTTCGGAAGGGAGACCAACTTATACGATATTCCATCCCTGCCTGGTCGCGGTAGCGAGCACCGCAGTGAGGATCGCCCTCGACAATCTCCGACTCCTCCTCCTTCCCCGATTCGGGTGCCCGAGGGAGACTCTCGGCTCAACTTAGGAGGTTTTCGGCATCCGTCCTCGACAGCTCCCCCACATACAGCGACCTTGGCTCCGGCTCTAACTGCTAAAGGGAGGGAGCTGCCATTCGGCCAACCAAGGACGGAAAGGGATACCGCAGCGGGGAGGCAAGGTCTTATAGAGTCCGAGGGGCGAGAGTTTTCCTTGGATAAAAAGTTAACGCTGCAGAGGTGAGACTTTCCTTGACATTACTTTGATGAGTTAAAGTTTGTCCCTGGTCTCCACTCGTCTTCTATTAGGGAATCCGGGGATGTCTGGATGTGCGTGAGGGCTGAATATCACCAGGTCGACCAGCTTCTGAGCTACTTCCGCCAACTATCCGAATTGATTAGGAAGAAAAACCTGGGGCTCATCAACCAGAGGTTGGTCGTTGACACCAAACGTACTACCGTCCAAAACTTGGACACAGAAATATGTGAGACCTCCTTTCTCGTATTCGGGGAATTTTCATTACTTGCCCTTGTATCTTTGAATACTAACTCACGGGTCTTGTTGTCTTTAGCTGAGATGAAGCAGGCGTACGAGAAATTCAAACGAGAAATCGATCATTCCTGCTCTTCTTTCACGGAAACCGTAGCTGATTTTACCACAGCAAACACGATCCTTAAGAGGGACAAGGCTGAGGTGGATAAGAAATGCATCGAGTTGGAAAGGGAGAACACCAGAGTCTTCGAACCCTAAAATGACAATAACGCCTTAAGAGCGGAGAAGGACAGCTTGAAGAGGCAGCTCGAGGAAATGAGAAATGCCAAGGAGGACTTAAAGCAAAACACCTGAGAGAAGTGGAACGTCTGAGAGAGGAGCTGGAGGATACAAAATTCCCGGTACAGTCGTTTATAGAGGAAGATATCCGGAACATGTATGTTAATGTTCTGAGATTCTATGGACTCTCGTGGGTTGATGACTATCCCAGGGAACTGGCTCGGACTTGGGAGAGTTTGGTGCCGTATGAGGCCTTCTTGCGCGAAGTGGATGTACGAATTTTAGATGAACGCCAACTCGCGATTGATCTTCTGACTGTCAAGGAGCGCGAGAAGCTGGAGGAGGGTAAGAGGTTGTTGCTTGAGGATGTCGAGAGAGAGAGAGAGAGAGGCTGGAGGAGGGTAAGAGGTTGCTGCTTGAGGATGTCGAGTGAGAGAGAGGCTGGAGAGGCTCACTGTTGAGAAGGGGAAGTCTGTCATGACTGAGAGTGTTGTTGTAGTGGAGACATTTGCCGAAGCAAGCTCCTATAGGCCATCGGCCCCTAAATCGGTTATGGTGAGCGATCCCGTAGCTTCGAGTTGGGTTTCGATCGAATATGACCCTGATCATCCGGAGCTAGGAGAGACTGGATTCACTTTACCTACCGCACCAGTACCCCTCTTGGCATTTCTATGCCATCCCTGCCTAGAGGTAAACTTCTTTTGCCATGCATCCCCGAGGATGACGTACTTACCGAATTTTCGGACTAAAAGTTTGTGTTTTCAATGTGCAGCCCATCCTGGATTGACCATGACATCGGGCACTGCCCCCATGGCCCCACAAACAATGGAATCTGGGCCAGGACTTGCGACATCGCAATTTGGAGAGGGCGACGATCAGCTGGATACCTACTTAGATATAAGGTTAACTCCCAACATGATCGATACCCTTATGGAGTAAGGAGAGGTGGTTGACGGGCAAAGTGCGGCTGCCGGGGTCCAGTGGAGGCTGATGTGCCTTCGATGGATGCTATAGTAGAGATCTAAAAAGCCAAGATGGTGGCTACGCGTGAGAAGGTGGAGGAGCAGAAGAGGCATGATGAGGCTGCCAGGAAGGAGTTCCCAATGAAGACCAGGCAGAATGTTCAGGCGAGAGCCGCTGAGACGGTTGAGAAGAGGAAAGCCGATGAGGAGGACGGGAAGAGGAGGGCTGACGATGAGGCCCGGAAGAAGAGGGAGGATGAAAAAGCACAGCAGAGGACTACTGAGTCCCTTGAGAAAACCAGGGCTGGAAGTGACACGCCGCATAGATCCCAGAAGCTTGCCGAGCGTCGGGCTATTAGAGAGGCCAAGGAACGGGCTGAGCGAGAAGGCAAGGCGGTCCCGGAAAAGAGCAACGCAGTGGTCGGCCGCGCTGCTAGGAGTGCCCCCGTGCCTATGTCGCATACCACCGTCATTGATATTACCGAGATCTCTAGCGGCGAAGGCGCGGGCAAGAAGCGTCTCTCGGCTTCTCATGAGTTGACCACTTCTCGGAGGGGCCGAGATGGGAAGAGCATGTCTGGTAAGAAGAGGCTCGGTACAAAGGATGAACCGTCGAGCGCTGAATCTGCAAAAAAGCACAAGCACAAGAAGAAAAGACACGATTTAGTGTTAGCAACTTAAGTAGAAGTTACCGTTTTATTTTGGTAGTGTAGGCCGATAGTTTACTCAAGCACGGCCCTCGCTTTTGGTTTTTCAAGACATAGTGTGGTTTTCATGTACACCCTATCATTAGAAAGAAAGATGTTAGACATGTAGTTTGTCTTAATATGTGTGTTGAAATGAAATATGAATTAGTAAAGAACGCAATTTGTGTTAAGTGTTTGGATGTTCTTCTGATGTTTTCGGGCGTCTCGTACTTGCATAAGCATACTTATCGTTACACCTAACAAAAAAGAGATTGTGTGTCATGCTCTGGGTCAATTATTCTAGAGAGGTGTGATTGTGTACCGCGCTTCGGGTCAATTATTCTGGAGAGGTGTGATAAAGCGCATGCTTCTAGTAAGTTTCCCTCAGCTCAGGAAACCTGCAATTTGCGAAGTCAGGCTGAGCGCCTGCTGTGTTTGGGTTGCCCAGGGTTAATCCCAAGTGTAGCAAAGGCGTTTGACTTTACGTTGTGCGATCCGTCCGGTGTGTGGCTCTCCCGTCGTTCATCGGGTTGACGGGAGTCGTAGGTGTCTTTTATTCACCTGAGAAGAGAAGCTCGGATCATCGGCCCGTAGGGTCCGATCATGGCCATGGGCTACCCCTTAGCCTTGAAAGCTCTGGTGAAGAAACGATTTAAGGTCGGTATCGGTGCTGCGCCAAGATTCGACCGGTACCCGTAGCTGAGGGAGGGATGTACATCACTCTTGCCTGGCTGTTAGGTGTCCCTAAGTCTCTTGGGACTTGGGAACGAAACGATTTATCCTTGATCTCGGCATGGGGCCAAGATTCGAGTTCGTGGTTATTTATACTCAGTCGCGCCGCAGGCCGGCGACTCGAGTAGCATTACCTGCTCCCGTGCTCGAGGTGGCGGTCGTAGCCATTTTCTTTTGGCCTCGAGCTTAACTCGAGACTTGGACGGTGGTGCCGAATCCGTGCTCGGAGGCCGACACGACAACCGACTATTTGAACGTAAGCTAGTTGTCAGAATTAATCAAATGCGTCATGTGCGGAGTAAACATAAACATGAAGAGATGGGAAGTTGAACATCATTTCCACTAATAACCTTAGAAGTAATAGCCTTTACAATGTATTGAATTGTTAGAAAACAAAACATTGTTGGAAAGCGTAAATAACTATGTGCTAAGTTATGTAAAGTAGCGGTGGAGATGTTCACTGTTCCATGCCCATGAGAGTTCAGCTCCGTCCACGGTCGCAAGTTTGAAAGACCTATTGCTGAGCTTCCGTTTTATGGATAACAGACCTTCCTAATGAGGTGTGAGGCTTGTTGGTGGAGGGAAGACCCGTTTTAGGATGAGGTCACCGACGTTGACCCTAGAATTAAAGTATCGGGCGACTCATTGTCGTTGGGAGGCAGATCGGAGATCAGCTTCATTCCTTTTTTATTCCAACGAGTCAAGTGGTGCTAAAAGTAAGTCTTGGTTTGTACTTAGATCGAAATAGGTGACTCGGTGAGATGGAAGCTTGAGTTCGATAGGAATAACGGCTTCTGATCCGTATGCGAGGGCGAAGGGAGTGTGTCCGGTTGTTGTCTTGTAGGTGGTTTGGTATGCCTATAGGGCTAGAGGAAGTTCGTCTGCCCACATGGCCTTAGCCTTTTCCAGGTGCTTCTTGATGACGGACTTAATAACTTTATCGACCGCTTCGACCTGCCCATTGGCTTGAGTATGAGCCACTGCCGAGAATCTCTTTTCGATGTTGTGCTGCTGGCAGAAGGCTTTGAATTTGGCACTCTCGAATTGAGTGTCGTTGTCAAAGATGATAGCTTGAGGGACCCCATATCGAGTAATGATGTTGCATACAAAGAAGTTGATCATCTTCTTGGCGGTGATTGTGGCGAGAGCTTCCGCCTCTGCCCATTTGGTAAAATAATCAACTACGACGACGGTGTATCGTGCGCTGCCTCTGGCCATTGGAATAGTTCCAATGATGTCGATTCCCCACATGGCGAGTGGCCATGGGCTTATCATTTGTGTTAACTCTGTAGGCGGGGCTCTCGGGATCTTTGAGAAACGCTGGCACTTGTCGCACTTACAAGTATAGTCTGCGGCGTCTTGGTCGAGCATGGGCCAATAATAACCATGTCTAAGTATCTTTCTGGCCAGGGTTTTCCCTTCCGTATGGTTTCCACACTCCCCTTCATGTACGTCAGTTAAGACGTTGATGGCGTCATGATGGGCTACACATATGAGCAACGGGACGGAGAGACCTCTACAGTAGAGAGTCCCATCCATAAGAAGATAACGAGCCAATTGGCGGGTGAGTGCTCGTCTTTCCTTGTAGCTCCTCGAAAGGGTTCCATGCTGTAGGTAATTTCTGATTGGTGTCATCCAAGATTCAGGTTCGGTTTCAGTGCTCATGATTTCCTTTGTCTGAATTTGCTTGATACCGAGGGAGTTGAGCACTTCGACATGGGCGAACCCCAAAAGTTGTGGATCCTCGGAGCTTGCTAGTTTGGATAGCGAATCTGCTTTTTCATTATGTTCTCAGGGTATGTGAATGATGACAAAATGATCGAGGTGAGTGAGTAACTCCTGGACCTTGGTCAAATATAGAGCGAGTCGTTCTTCCCTCACTTGGTATTACCCTTGTACCTGACGCACGATGAGTTATGAATCGGAGAAGGTTTGGATCATCTTTAGTTTAAGCTCAATCGCGATTCTGATTCCAGCTATCAAGGCCTCATATTCCGCGTCATTGTTGGTAGCACGGAAATTTAGTCCTAGTGCATAGCATATCAGGCGTTCCTCGGGGGTGATGAATACGACTCCAGCCCCAGAGCACCTATTGTTGGAGGATCCGTCCACGAACAATTTCCACTGAACCTCGGGGGCATCCGTGTTCTCTGCCGGAGTCTCCTCGGGGGCAGTGAACTCTACTATGAAGTCGGCGAGAGCTTAGCTGAGGATGACTCAGCGAGGAGTGAATGTTATCTCAAATTGGCTCAGCTCCATACTCCATGTTAACAGTCGTCCAGACGCTTCAGGTCGCTGCAGGACCGGTAGTAGTGGCTGATCGGTGAAAACTTTTATAGGATGATACTGGAAGTATGGTCGAAGTTTCCAAGGGGAAATGAACAAGCAGAACGCCAGCTTTTCCAGCTTCGGGTAATTCTTCTCTGCCCTTGTTAGTCGTTTTATTATGTAGTAGACGGGCCGCTGGACGCAGTCCTCAAGGCGGATTAATGCCAAGCTGATTGCCTGCGTAGAAATAGCCAAATAAATGTATAAGTCCTCATGGTCTATGGGTTTAGATAGGATAGGGGGTCGCTCTAAGTGACCCAGAAGTTCTTTGAATGCAGAAATGCATTCTAGGGTCCACTCGAAATTGCATTCCCCTTTTCGAAGTAAATCGAAAAAAGGAATGCACTTGTCGGTGGCCTTGGATATGAACCGACTTAAAGCAGTGACCTTTACATTTAAACTTTGGACATCCTTGATGTTCTTGGGGATTTGGATATCCCGAATAGCCTGGATTTTTTCTGGATTGGCTTCGATTCCCCAGGAGTTGACGATGAAACCCAAGAATTTTCATGAAGCGACTCTGAAGGAGCATTTAAAGGGGTTGAGTTTCATGTCGTACCGACGGAGGATATCGAACATTTCAGAGAGGTCGTGGACGTGACTGCTTAATACTTTTGTTTTTACCATCATGTCGTCCACGTACACCTCCATGGACTTTCCGATTTGGATTTTAAAGAATCGATTAACCATTCGCTGATAAGTAGCACCGGCATTCTTGAGGCCAAAGGGCATGACGCGATAGCAGTAAAGTCCGAGGTCTGTTATGAAAGAGGTGTAATCCTGGTATCGAAAGTTCATTGGGATCTGATTGTAGCCTGAATATGGATCAATGAAAGATAGCAACTGGTATCCGGTGGTTGAGTGAACAAGTCGGTCGATCTTTGGAAGTGGGAAGCTGTCCTTGGGACATGCTTTGTTTAATTCGGAGAAGTCAACACACGTTCACCACTTACCGTTGGCCTTCTTGACCACAGCAGGGTTGGAGACCCACTCGGGGTAGTCGGCTTCGCAATGAAATTGTTGTTGAGTAGATGGTCTACCTCTTCCTCCAGTGCTTTAGACCTCTCGGGTCCCAAGAAGAGGCACTTCTGCTTGACTGGAATTGTTGTAGGATCGATACTTAGACAATGGCAAGCGATCGCATGGTCGATGCCTTTCATATCGAAATGAGTCCATGCAAACACGTCTAGGTTAGCCTTCAAGAAATCCACAAGATCTTCTTTTATTACGGGATGGATATGCGATCCTATCTTTAGAACTCTTGACGGATCATCGAGGTTAACGGGAATATCTATTGTAGATTCGACTGGGGTAGCCCTCTCGTACTCAGGCTCTTCGTCCTTCCGTGGGTCGAGGTCTTTGAAAAGACGACAGTGGTACCTAAGCCATGGTCCAGACGTCACTGATTGCTATGCTGAAATAGTCTTGGCGTAAGGAGGCGTGGGCACTGCTTTACCCTTGTCCTTATTGCACACATTCTTTCATTCTATTGCATAACATTCTCTAGCACTTACTTGGTCGCCTCTGACTGTTCTAATCCTGTTCTCTATCAGAAATTTCATTACGGGAGACCAGGGTGACATGCAGACCCGAAACTCTATGAGAAAAGGGCGTCCAAGGAAAATGTTGTAGGGGGAATCAATGTCTATAACCACGAAAGTGAGGATTCGGACCTGGCTCCGATCCCCCTCGCCTAGCTCCATAGGTAAATCGATCACTCCTACTAGCGAACTAGAAGCCCCATTGAAGCCGTTGATCGTGGCGCGACATGGCTTTAATTCCTATGTTTCTAACTTCATCTGGTCGTAAGCAGCTTTGAAAATGATGTTGACTGAGCTTCCGGAATCGATTAACACTTTTCGAACAGAAGTGGAACCGATCTGAGCAGTGATAACCAGTGGATCGGTGGTTTGGATCTCCACCCTAGTAGAATCTCTTTCGTGGAAAACGATATCGTCTCACATGGTCTTTTGGAGCTTGGCTGAGACAGATTCGTTGCAGGTGGAGCAAGTTTCATAAGTAGCATGCTTTATCAAAAAAACATACTCTTCCATTTTTCGGAAGCTATCATGTGTGGGATAAGGTCAGCCACATATGGTGTTGATTACGATCCCACGCCTTGGGTTAGATGGACCTGGAGCTTCTTTGGTGGCTTCATGAGGCGCTGGTGCCTGAGGCTTTGGATTTTCTTTTCGGAGGTGGGGGGGGGGGGGGAGGGGAAAGGCTCTTGGACATATTGCTCAAGTCGCTTTTCGCGAATAAGCTTTTCAATTGCATCCCTTAGCTGGAGACATTTGTTGATATTGTGGTCGTATACATCATGGTATCGGCAATACCTTCCAGTATTTTTCTCAAGGTCCGTTGACTCCCTGGTGCGCGGTTTCTTATATGGCAAAGTGTTGCATATCTCCAAGTAGATTGTTTCTAGAACCTCATTTAGCAGGGTGTACGTATTGAAGGCTCAGTAAGGGTCGGGCTTTATTAGCTTGTCGGGGCTTGATCGTTGTTCCGGCCGTCACGCCTACCATTGTTCAATCTTTGCCTTTTAGGACCTGCCCCTTGTTATAATCAAAGGGCTCTCTCCTACTTTTTTCTTTTGAGGTTGTTATTTGCAGTGCCTGCTTGATGGCCATTGGGGCGACTGGTGGTTGAGAGTCGGTTGCGCCTTGCCTCCTCTTGGCATAAGTACTGATCCGCCTTCTCATAGAAGGCGTCGAGGCTTTTTGTTTGCTTCCAATCGATCCACGCCCCGAATTCGGAAGTAGGGATGACACCTTTAGCTAGCTGAAAGAGTATGGTGCGAGGCTCCAGATCCTCGACCTCGACGAGGGCAATATTGAACCTGGAGAGATAGCTTTTGAGCGACTCAGCGGGCCCTTGGTATAAGTTAGAAAGGGTGAGAGCATTCTTTGGAGTTGGTATGTGCATCATGAATTGCTTGACCAACTGTGTCGCTAACTGACCGAAGTTGTTAATGGAATCGAGCGGGAGGTGAAAGAACCATAACATAGCGGTCCCTGATAAGAAGACTGGGAAACATTTGCATTTGACTGGATCGATGCCCCGACTTGAGTCCATTTGCCACTCATATCGATTTAGGAAGACACATGGGTCAGTGGTGACGTCGTAGAGCGGCACTTGCGGCATGCTGAAGCGTCGCGGCCATTCAGCTTCGTTTACCCTCCTTGTGAAGGGGTTACGCCTAATGTACGCTTCCCATGAATCATGCACATTTCCTCGCATTTCCCTCATGATTCTTCGAACCATGTCGGGTAGGTAAGTTGGATGGGGATCCACCATTGGGACCCATGGGTTTTGGCGAGGTTCGGCAGTTCTGTTGCAAGGGCGTCTCATATGATGGGCGTTCGGATCGTCTTCCTCCATATCCTCGACATCTATGATTGGGTCTTGGTGTGGACGGTGAGGTGGAGTAGGGTGATGCGGTTCCTGTTCTGGAGGAATGCGGGCAGTTGGAATAGCGGGCCCATCATCCTGATTAGCGACGGTCGGGTTGTGTCAAGGAAGAGGTTGGTTTGTAGGACCTGGTCTGTCATTGATGATCAAGCGAGAGCAGTCTCAGTATTGTGCCCCCTCGCCAAGGTTTTAAATCTTGGATATCGGTCGTGTTTCATCTTGGAGATTTTATAGACTCGGTCTCGTATCGGGCGAGATCTCGGATGAGATGAGTCTAATTCGGGAGTTCGTCTCGGATTTTCATCTCGGGTCTGAAAGTTCATATAGGAACAATCTCAGGGTACATGATATGTTAAAAATGATATTTTAACAAAATGATTTTTATGAATTCTATCAAAAATATAGTAACTTAAACTTAAAATGCAAAATAACTTTATTATTCTTTATTCTGCGAAAGATCATTCATACTCTAAATCGTAATATGCTTAAAACAGAAATATTGTAAGACAAGAAACATAAAAAGGATCCAAAACATTAAAAAATTCAGCATAAATAGACCATAAAATACATAATTTCATAAGTAACAAGTATGTAAAAGGACAAATATGAAAATCATAAGCATTGTAAAACATATACGAACAAACAATACAGTCATTTAACATGCAAAATGTAAAATAACAGAAGATTGTCATGGCTAGATTTGAGATTTTTAATTATAATTCTAGTTCAGGCAAAAATTTAAATTTTAACCAAAAAACTAAGATATCGGACAATATTCCAGTATTGCGTCTCGGTCGATATATCGTTTGATATTGCAATATCTCGGGTGATATATTCGAAAGGTGATTTAGAGTGATATTTGTTGTTTCATTTCGGAAGGATCCCAAAACGAGATCTCGAAGAAGATCTCGGGCGATATTTGCGAGATTTGAAATAGTGCCCCTCGCTATATGTGACGGTAGTTCGGTCGCCGTTCCCATTGCCGTTGGCGTAACCATTGCCATTACCGTTGTCGATGGCATTGGTTCGGGCAGCGACGTTGTTGATGAGGCTAACCCTCCTCCTTTGATGCTGACCTCTCGACTTGAAAGAGGAAGTTTCCGATATGGTTTGTCAAGGTCGAGAATTGTTCTTAGTTAGTCGAAATCGAGCGACGATGCATTGACTTTCTTGAAGTTGTCATATAAGGTCGATGTTATTCCTTAATGCTTGATTGAGCACAACCGCCGTGCTCTCATATTTTTCATTAAGCGCACGGATTTAAGTCTGTGTCGCGGGTGCTTCGGGGTCCACAATAGGAGGAACGGTTTCATTAGTGGCCGGGATGTCCGTTGGTTGAGGTTGTTGGGACGTACCGGCCTCGGTTGCGGCTGAAGAGTCGACCATTGCGTTCTTTGGTCGCTTTGCCATCGTAAGCGGACTCGACAGCAGATTTAGCAAGGAACCTCAAGCTCGTCGGAGGTTGAGATGACAACGTGCGATAAAGACGCAAAATTCGAGTTTTCCCAGTGAAAGCACCAAATGTTGATGGCAAAAAATGTCGTAAACACCAAAGACTCCAATTACTAGGAATAGTTAATTTGGTCGCACAGACAAGAGTAGAAAAGCAGTAAATAACACAAGATATTTATAGTGGTTCGGCCTCGTGAGGGGCCTACGTCCACTTTAAAGCGTTGTTAGAATATTATTAATCACAAAAAGTTACAAGGTTGAGACCCTCTCATGACATCTCATTACATTCATCGCATTCATCTTTATGTTCGATGATGTCTTAATTAAGCTATATGATGTCATCCTTAGGGCTATATGATGTCATCTCTAAGGCATGATGTCATCATCCTCTTATATGATGTCATAATTATCATATACTAGATATCTTAAGAAAGGGACAATTTTTCCCTTCTTCTTCCTCAAATGGGAGATGCCATTAACGGAGCTCTCTAGAGGTCCTAAGGTCTCAAATTCCAACCCCTTTCAAGTGTGAAGTCATGAGGTATTTATAGAAAGGGAGTAGGTAGGGGTTAGGTAAGAGTAGGTAGAAATAGGGGACCACATGCAGAAATTCGCACCTGGAGCCTGCGCCTACGGAAAATTCGCACCTGACCCTGGGGCGCGAAATTTCACACCTCTTGGGTATGAGATTTCGTGCCTCGAGGGTGCGAGATTTCATGCCTCGAGGGTGCGAGATTTCGCGCCTCGAGGGTGCGAGGTTCCGCACCTCCACGGCTGCACGAATGGGAGTTTTTGGTGTGCCGTGAGGTCTTTGCTGGCGCGATCCCTCTTCATCTTGTTTCCTTCGCTCCCAAGCGTCCCTTTCGGCTTTAGTTCCATGCGATGCGTTGAGTCGAGCGTGTCTTGTGTACTTTTGGGAACCAGACCAAAAAGCTGGTTAACACCAAGTATCTAATGCTAATTGATTTCAAGTAAATTATGTGTGGTATGTCAATCCGACTTCAAGATGGATATATAGGAAATTATAAAAGTCGACTATTGATGGATATGAATTTATTTAAGAATACTAATTTTAAGGAGTATATATTTTCAATTAGAATAATACGATGAAAGTTGAATGGGTTTCTATAAGTACAATCCTTTTAAGCATAAACTTAAGAAGTGTTTGCAAGCAAAGCGATAGCTAAGTCATATTCATTTGAATTTGAGTTTTAATCACTTTGGAATATCTTCAAACCTAAAAGGGTTAAAAATAAGCGCTGAGGATAATTTAAACTTTGGTACCATTAATAATATTTCCTTGAATTAAGCGATGTTAGATTTAATATAAATTTATTTGGTTTATCAATTTAAAGAACATTGGAAATTTAAATGAGATGTTCAAAATAAATGATAAAACATGAATATGTAAGAAAAAATGGAAATTAAAGTATAAGCTTTAACGGTTAAAGGTACGAATTAAGAATTAAATAATCTGAATCCTAGTTAAGTATAATCGATATATACATTAAGAAACCACGTACAATATATGTTTTTGAGATTATTATTTATATTTATACACTTCCCCTCTAATTAATTAGTTATATTTGAATAAATAATAGAAATCAAAATATGAATAAAATAGTGGAATAGTTCGGCTTAGGTCCAGTTTAGGTTTCAATAAAATCTCTCTGTCTAATAACTTTATAAATTAGTCTCTGTTTTTCGAAAATCATAAAAAAAACAAGAACAAAAAACGTAAAAAATTGTCAAACTTCGACATTTAATTCAACACTTAATCATCCTCAAATTCATGCAAGAAAGCTACCAAAAATGATTCAAAAACAAAAAAATAAAAATAAAAAATTCAAGTAATAGTGAATTTCAGTAATTTTTTGTAAAATTGCATATATCGCAACAACTATTTCAAAAACTTGCAGGTTTTCACGCAATTTTTGCTAATTTGTTTCAAAATTTTAAATTCAAAAACTACACTTGTTTAAACATTGAAGTTTTGCAGAAAATTCATCAAAAAATTTATTAAAATTGCATACAAATGAAATATTATTCATCTCAAGTTAATTGCTGAAAAAGATGCAACAATTTGTAAAATTTGCAGAGATATCTGCAACTTTTTCACATAGTACACTATACTATAAAAGAGTTGCAGCAATATCTAAAATTATTTATAACAATTGCAAACATTGCTGCAACTACTTTTCCTTCTTTTAATACATGTTCACTGTGTAAATAATTGCAGAAATATCTGCAATTATTCACAAAAAATGCTGATATTCAGCATTTTTTTGGCAAAATTCTTCCGTGAATATTTACAATTTTTTGAATTTTTTTTATACAATAGCGCAAAAAATCAGGAAAACACATTGCTATAGAAAATAGAGATCCGCTTTACATACAAAGTTACATAATGATGTGCAGTGAACTAATTTTGAAAATAAGGATGCACATCTAATTTCCATTAAAATAATAAGTACTTGTTATAGAAAGTGCTATAAAAGGAAATTTTGTACTAACTATTATGCTCCTCTCCTCTAAAGGGAATTTTGTTTGAATTATCGAATTGTTGATTTATAAGCGAAATGGTCATTTATATAAGTCTGAATAATTCTTTAAAGGTTAAGTAAAAAATCTTATAAATGAACTATTATCAAACATTTGAATTTTGAAATTTATGAATGATTGACATTAATTTTATGTATATACATACATTTGTATATATACATAATTTCTTCAAGTATAAAGATTTAGCTGTATAAAAAAAGAGCGGAGTTAAATGATTAGGAAGATATTAGCTATAAACTTGGAAACTTTGAATGTCGATTTTTTTAAATAAACATGTCAAGTATTTTTCCATAATGTTAAGGCTGAACTGTTAAGTACTTAGAGATTTTAGGCATACGTCTGGCCAACGTATGTACTAAGTTTTGTAAGTACGAGATAGATATTAATAGATCTCACTCTAGTCGCTTTGAAGTAATAAGGGTGTTGACTATAGCATCATCAGTGTTTATTTTTGGGTTTCGAAAGTGAGATAGATATAAATACCGGTTGAGACATCAGGATTATACTTGAAATTATTTTGAAATATATTTGGAAACAATTAAAATTTTGATTTATCATCTTCTAACATATAAACTAAGTAAATAGTTTAAAATGTACATAAATTGGTCAATTGGCAATATATAAGTTGCCGGCTTTCTGTATCATTCCTTTTTGGAGACAAAAGTTTTGAGTGGGCGATACTGTAATGAACCATAAATTTGGCATTTAAAATAATATGAAACCCGATTTGTTTTAAATCAATGTATTGAATTTTTGAGTATGAATTTCATATACGTTTATTTAACCCAAACTAAAGAAATTAAAACGATTGTCAATTCAGAATTTATTTGTTTTGGAAATTGATGTTAAATTTGTATATATAGAATTAACGTTGAAACTTTGACTATTAAATACAAATATCTCATATGAAATTTGCTGTATGTATGTTGTTTGGATTTGATCGACAAATAAATTTGTACGATCAATTTATGGTAGCGGTAATGGATTTAATGCAAATAATGAATTTTCATATGAACATGAAATAATCAATTTTCAGTATGTCATTATGTTTGTATTAAAGCACTGAGCACAACGGTATTTTGTTCCATATGTTCGGACATCCGGTTTGATTTGTACATTAATTTAATGTTTGAATGTCCGATACATGTGTAACGGGTTGACCTATATTATACCCGTTTATATGTTATATTTCTAATATAGAAAAATCATACGGGAGAAGCTGTAAACCATTTGAACTGACAATGTGGAGATTTTGGGGATCACGCACTAGGGCTACACACAACCCATATCCAACCCGACCCAACCCACCAACCCGACCCAAACCACATAAATCCAACCCAACCCATCGTAGTTCGGGTCGGATATGGGTTACAATTTGTAACCCATACTATATACGGGTCGGGTTTGATATTTTGTTCAACCCAACCTTATTTTAACCCAAACCAACCTTATATTGAAAAACTAATTTAATATTAGCCTACTTAAAATTAGAATAATATAGTCCTGGAATAATGTTTTTTATTCTATAGTAAATATACAAATAATATATTTCATATCAATCCAAACCAAATAGAATTTGACAAATATATTTTAAAGAGCATTTCAATGTATTTTAAAATGAAACACTTGTTCTACTATGTAGTAAATTAATTTCATATGATGTGTTTTACAATGAAATTTTAATAAAATATGTCATATAACGAATCAGTTATTTTAAATGCATTATGGCAGCTAAAATTTGATATAGTATGTTGAATATTTTAGTATAAGTTTTAAAACAATCCCCTTATATTCTCATTTTTTATTATATTCAAGCAACTCAACCCAACCCTACTAAACCTGACCCAACCCATACTTCAATCCAACCCATATCCAACCTCATATAGGGTTGGATACGGGTTGAACTACCTTAAACCCATACCTATGCGGGTCGGATGTAGTATTTGGTCTAACCCGACCCAACCCATACTTTGTGCAGCCCTATCACGCACTTTGCTCATTCACATGGTTACTTTCTCACGTAATATCCCTATTCTCTCTACCACCCTACCACCATGTACCCATGTCCACTATTTACTTTCTTCCATTTCTTCTACATTTCAAAAAAAATCTTTCACCAGTTTAAAAAAAGGAGTTAATGCATGAAAATATGAAGCCACCTGACCTCCTGAACCACGTAAACTCTTATACATGAAGCCTTGCCTCATCGCATCGAGCTCTGCCACCCCCTAAAACCGCTTCGCTTGGATCTTCACCGACCACCACCTGCTCCGCCCTAACCTTTCGCCGCTTTCCCCTTACGCTCAGCTTATCCCCGGTCCGTCTCCATCCGAAGCGATGTTCATCTTCCCCTATGACCTCGCAGATGCTATGACCAGCTGCCACTTGGAAACCGCCCAGCTCCAAAACTCCATAGCCTCCCCAGTGCCAGCCTCCGACCTAAATGAGCTACCCTACCTCACACCCAACATCCATCGCACGCACCGCCAACGACCCAGGCCCGTCTACACCGCCAAAACCATCTGAGTTTCAAGAACAACATGTGTATGTTTCAGGTGAGATCGTGAAGGATGTTAAATCCACAAAAGACCCAACATATGCTGAAGTTTGGAGCTCACCATTAATTGCAATAATGGGATGGGCAGAGAAAAGATTACTTGCATATCATGTTGTATTCGATCCTGGTAATATTGAATTCATGGAACATACTATATCTTTAGGGGTATCTTCTGCAGTGGTTTTAATGGAATATATTATTTCAAACGGGCATCATCATCGTAGTAGAGAAGATACTTATGTTGCTAAAAGTAGGGTAGGTACTTACATCCCTTCATCAGTTCATACGGCATTTTCTCAGAGGAGGATTCAAAAATAAATAAAATGATCGAAAAGTGAGGGACAAATCGTTGCATGTTAAAGAATACATATAGGTGAAAGCATGTGTGAGGGCTACAGGTCTGTTTGTGTTCGTTTTTGTAAAAAAATGCACATAGTATCATTAGTTTTACATGCGGTCTCGAATTCAGATGACATAAAACTGGTGAGATTGGAGAGTTGGAATTTCAGATCCGTCGGATTTTTTTTTTGGACGTAAAATCAAAGGTGAGTATTTACGCACTCACACTTAACTAACGTTTCATGTAAATTAATTTGTTGTATGTATGTTGTTTGGATTTGATCGACAAGTAAATTTGTTGGTTGAAAATTGAACTGATCGGACAGTTTGTGCATATGTTGACATGACATACAGGTCATATGTGTAAACACATGCGTAGAAAAATTTATATTCATATATGATCTTATACTCATATCTTCGATATTTGCTTATGTTATGTATATAGGTTATTATTATGATTCTTGTAATTCCCTATTAAGTTCGGACATGTTTGACACGTTTACTTGTGACATTGGAAATGGTTGAAATGATACATACCTAAAGTAAATTATAAATATTTCACTTCGCCTAGGTTGAAAATTAAATCATAAACACCGTTGGTCAAAATTAATTGTTTTATAAATTGGAATTTGTTTGACCTTTAATAGTGAATTGGTTAATTTTTTAATACAAATTATTTTAAAGATTTATCTTCTACTTGACTCGATTCAATAATAAATTGAGAATTTTTGAAGTATAAGATAATTTATCGATAAATGATTTTGAACGGATTTAGTTAGTAAACCTCGATTTTTGGAATTTAGATGTATAATCGAGTGTAACTGAGAAATTAATATTTAAATATAATGATGTTAACGGAAATTGTTAATGCGATAAATAATTGTGGATTTGATTAAGTAGAGTGAATTTCTAATTTTACAAAATATTGTAAAGTTTGATTCTTAATTGAAATATAATTTGAAATCCATCGACATATAATTTAACGTGATTTTGAAATTTGAATATATCGCAACTTAGATTGAAAATTTATAAAGGGTAATTCTAAATTTATTTCAAATTTCAAATTTAATCTTATGTTAAATCCATTACTTTGGAATATACATTATAATTGAATTTAACGGATTTTTTTCGAATGGAACCAAGTTTTAAATCGAATCCTATTTTGAAATGGATTGTTGAAAAGAAAACTTCTATATCGAAATTTGGAAATTAATAAATTTCATTTTGACCTGAAATATGAAATGTTATAAACGTATAGTTTAAGTTGTTAAATGAAATCTACAAACAAAGTTGATTTACATTGTAAGATTTGAAATTTTAAAGTGAATGCAAGATCAAATTGGATTTTATCAAAACTGGATTATTTAACGTGTTAAATCTAAGAGTTGAGATTTGAACAATATAATGAAACTCGCTAAGTTTGTGATTTAAGTGTTGTAGTAGATACAATGGAAATGGATTTAAAGTTCGAAATAGAATGAAACCTACTTAAGGAAATATGTTTAAATTAGTCGTTAAAATTTGATTCATTGAGTTGATGTTGATCCTTGAATCGGTTAACTTGGTTTCAGATTCACTTTATATGGTAAATTGAAATGATTGAAATTTTATTTCGAATTGGATTTTGAAATCGAACGGTTTAAAGCGGATTTCGGAACTCGATATTATTAGGTTCAAATGGTTTGGAAGGAAATAAATTGTTTATGCCAAAATATTATGCTTATACTGTTCTTAAAATAAGTAGTATTTTATACTAAACTATTTTATTTAAATTATTTTTCTTATATTATTTTCAAATTATTGTCGGTGTGGGGAATTGTCGTGGTTTCAACACATGTCAACCCTCGAGTGTATGTATTGTGTAAACACAGCAATCCAAATCCAAAATAAAGTAATGCGGGAGAACACAAATTTTTATAGTGGTTCGGCATTAACGCCTACGTCTACTTTATAATAACCACTCATCATGTAGTTGTTGATTACAAAGTTGTACAAGTTCGGACAGTATTTGAGTACACGGTGTTACAATAGAACGACAAAATATTTGTTAATTCTAAACTTTGACTAAAATGCCCTTCTACTTCTTCATTGAGTGAAAATTATTTTGACTTGGTCAATAGTGTCCAAAAAGTAGCTTCAATATCCAAGAAATCCATAAATGTTCAAATCAGTCCAAAAGCAATGTAATTATCCTTGTAAATGTCCAAAAGTTTAAGAAAAATGTTTGTGCAACGTTTTAGTGGTTCATGCTATGTCCAATAGTCATGGGGAAGAAGATGAAAGCCATAAATTGTGTGTGAGAGCTTCAAGAAGTCCAAAGATTCAAAGGAAAAGGATCCATATGAAGGCCAAACTTGGGGGTATTTATAGCTGAGTGGATTAGATAGGAGTCTGCAGGATTTGGGGCCCATTGTCAGAAAATCACATCCTACATAGCCCATATACAAAAAATTGCATTCAACATCGTGCTTGAATACGAAAAATCGCGTCATACCTTTGTCGCATCCGAAAAACCGCATCCTGGCACTTTTCCAATCTCACATCATGAAAAATGGGGAAAACACATGCAGATCCTTCCATTTTGCCTGATCCACGCGGCATTTGTATCATGCCAAGTGATCTGGCAGATCTCGCCTCAAAAATCATCGTGCGCGCATCGTGTTTTCATTGCATCAGCCCGATGCACCTTCATTTTTCGCATCTAAGAAATAGCGGATCAGCCGCCTTCGTACCATTTTGCCAAAATCGCATCTGGCCTGATGCGATGCGGATGCAGGGTTTTGCTTGCCGGGCCTGGATGCGAGCAGAGAAAATCCGGATCCATGTTGATGTGATGTGAAGTGGCCATTTTGCTAGGCTATTTAGCCAAACTGATTTGGCACGGTGCGCGCACGAGGATGCAGAGCTTTTCTTCATGTTGATCAACTGACTTCAAGTGTGCCAGATCTGGGCTTTCTAAATTGATTTAGCACGGTGTGCACACATGGAAAAGGAGCGATATGCCATGTCGATCACCTCTTTCTGACCGTGCCAGATTTACTCCTTTTGCCAGATTGATCAACCAAGATTTTAACAATGGTTTTGCATATTTTTCACGTGCCGATCAGGCCATTTTAACGTACCGGATCAACTTTTGCTAGTTTACCCGATTTTGACGCCGTGAGTCGCACAAGTCGTTTTTTGTGATTGAGATCAACGCGCATCGATCGGCTGTTTTTGAGTGCTTGACACTGCTTTTCACCAAATCCATATATTTTTCACGATGAGTTCTGCCACGTGACTGAACCGACGCGCTCAACCATTTTGATATGATCGGACTGTGTCGATCACGTATTTTTACAACGCCAGCTTTTACGAGTCCATCGACGAAGATTTTATAATTAATGCCATTTCCAGTCCTCTTCTGAATACGTCGTGACTTCGATTGAATCACTTTGTTTTTTCTAACAATATTCTTGACGTGTGACAGGTTCGACCAAAAAACGTGTCAATATTCCCCCCCCCCCCCCAAAACGTATTTTGCTTGTCGAAGGAAGGTTTGTTCTGCGAGAAGAAGAGAAATCCAGAAACCCACGATCACTTCGGATCGTATTATTTATGAGTCGGAAAATCAGAAAGCTTGAACTTTGACGAAGGCTGACGTTCGATTTGGATCGTATTATTCAGAAACCCACGATCACTTGGGATCACATTAATTAGAAATCCATGACCATTTGGGATCGTTTTAGTTAGAGGTCCAATGAAGACCGACGATCAATTTGGATCGTTTAGACATAACCAGAATAGGAAGAATATCTAAGGGACTGGAGAAGTCCAATAACCTGCACAATCAAAAGATCTATGTAGCCAGAAGTGAGCGATCTCGTCGTGTCATTGACGGGACTTCCACAACTGTAATTTTTCCAAGGCGATCTTATCGAGGCAAGACGACCAAGGGATGTAGTTTGGTCCAAGGCGATCTTATATCGGTAAGACGACCAAGGCATGTGATGGGATCCAAGGTGATCTCGAACGAGGCAAGATCAACCAGGGAATACAATATCTGAGGCAATCTAGAACGAGGCAAGACCAACCAAAGAGAATAGGATCCAAGGCGATCTTAAACGAGGTAAGACCAACCAAGGAGCAGGATCCAAGGCGATCTTGAACGAGGAAAAATCAACTAAGGAGCAGGATCTAAGGTGATCTTGAACAAGGCAAGACCAACCAAAGAGCAGGATCCAAGGCGATCTCGAACGAGGCAAGATCAACTAAGAAATAAGGGATCCAAGACAATCTTGAATGAAGAAAGATCAACCAAGGAATATAATTTAAGGAAAAAGTTAAATTTTGCAATTCGATTTTAGATTTCATACTCCACAAGCATTTGCCTTGCGAAGTAGTTTTATTAAAGTTATAAAACTTTGCAGTTTTTAGTAAAATCGAAAGGAAAAATTAACGGTTCGTCATCCGTAAATAGCATGCTTAAGGACATTTTGGTCCCGTACGTGGATATGCAGACTTTGCCGTTTTTGATTTCAAATTCATTCATTAAGGGGAGTGGATGGTTTATCATTCGCGAAGAGCATGCTTAAGGACATTTGGTCCCATATATGGGTAGGAGAACTTAACTATCCTAGTTCCAAAACCTGAATTTTCTCAAGGTGATCTTGATGAGGCAAGACGACTCACAGCTGTGAATGGGTTTAAGGAGGCCTTACTTTAGTCAAAAACCAAGAAATGCCAGAAAATCCATTTTATTGATAACATATGGTGTGCTGTCGAGCAAAGAGCATGCTTTGGGATTATAACTGCTCCCGTGCATGGGTAGGTCGACTCAGCCATTTACATTCCGTAGAGCCAAAAGAGATAAAGCCAAGGGCCAGAGCACGAATATCCATAGCAAGAGAAAGCCAAGAGAGCCAATGCCACATGGCTCAAGAAATACGAAAGCCAGAAATTTAGAAGTAAGAAAGCAAAAAGTGAGGAGCCCATTATTCGGGAGCCATTAATCCATAATCCAAGAAGACCAGAAGACCAAAATCCGCAAGTCATAAGATAACGATGCCCATGAGACTTGCATCCAAGACATTAGTGTCAGTGAGAGGTTCAGTTGATAACAATGCATTGGGACGACTGCTGATCCCAGTCCTGTCTTGATTCCTTTAAGGGGTAGTGTTTGTCCTGGCACCACAACCCGAGTTCGAACATACCGTGCCAGCTCTCCACTTATTACACGATCTTCGATCACATTTTTAAGATGCTGACATTCTTTTGTATAGTGACCATTGAGGTCATGGAATATGCAGTGTCTACCAGAATCTCTTTCTTTTTGAATGGGCCCCCGAACTGGAGGCTTTGCGAAGGGAGCAGTAGGATGAACTTTCTGGTAGATCTCCTTAAGGGTGTGAGTAAGTTTCGAGTAAGTTTGGAACCTAGGTCTCCAAGCCACATTACGATCATTTCTCGGAAGGGATCATTTCTCGAAGGAGGTTGCTTAGCAGCAGCAGAATCTTTAGCCTTTTCAGAGTCGGACCGCTTCACGCCCACTACAACAAAATGACCCTATTACAACTTTAATTTTACAACGGTGGTAAACGCACTGTTGTAATAAATGGGTTTTTACAACGGTGGTAAAAGCACCGTTGTAATAAATGGTTTTTTACAACGGTGGTATAAACACCGTTGTAATTACAACAAAAACACCATATTACAACTTTAATTTTACAACGGTGGTTAAAACACCGTTGTAATAAATGTTTTTTACAACTTTTTTCCAGAAAAGTTGTAATAAATTTATTTTTAACAACTGTGTTATTTTGACAGTTGTAATAAAATCCTATCACAACTTTTATTTTTTGACTGTTGTAATATATGACTATATTTTAATATTAATTATTTTCATTAAATAATTTTTAATAATTAATATTTACAACTAATTAGTAATTATTAATTAATAACCTATATATTAATATTAAATATTTAGTTAAAAATACTTCAATAAATAAATAATTCATGCTAATAATTAGTAATTGACAACCAATTAGTGATTATTAATTAATAATCAATAAATACATATTAAATATTTAATTAAAAATACATCAATAAATAAATAATTCCTACTAATAATTACTAATTAACAACCAATTAGTAATTATTTAATAATAATCAATATATAAATATTAAATATTTAATTAAAAATAATTATTTATAACTACTTCATTATTAAGTACTAGTAATTAATTAGTAAGTAATAACTAATGAGTGGTTAATAATCAATTAATTAATAATCAATAAGTAAATAATAATTAATAAATATTTAATTTATAATTAATCATGACTATTAGTAGTTATTAATATTTAGTATATAATATTTTTTAATAAGTAATCGTTGTTGAAAGTTTTTCCAAAATCTTTTGTCAAATATGATCCCTACGGAGGGGGGTCCAGGGGGGGTGGCAACCCCCCGAGGTGGGGATGCGGGGGCAACGCCCCCGCTAATGGTACATTTTGTGTACTGTTGAATTTGAATCTTACTCAAAATTTAACAACAATCGTTAATTAAGTAACAACTGTAAGTTAAAAAGCAGTAGTAAATAATAATAATAATTTATAATTAACTAAAATAATAATTAAAATTAATGATAAAAACATATATTAAATAAGTAATAGCTCCGCGCTGCAGCTATTTTTAGGGACAGTTTAATAGTTCAATCCAAATTTTAAGCGGAAAACTAAAAAAATTGGCTCCAACTACTTCAAGTTTAAGCGGGAAACCGAAAAATTAGCACCGACCTACTTCGTATTTTTTTTAACAGTTGCGTCCACCCATTCTTTCCCTAAATCAATATCGACCTGCCTCCAACCATTCGTTTCCCCAAATCAAAAACTAAAACGCAATCGAGCTTTCCTGTCCTACAATGGTGACTAGGGTTTCCGCCGCCCTATTCTCTTCCTCAGTTTCCGCAAATTTACCATTCGTTGAAAAACATAAGGCAGTTTCCACAAATTTATACAGTTATTACCGTTGTACGACAGTAATAACTTTACAAATTAATAATTACTTTTAAATTATTAATAAATAGCGGTCATTTTTTAATAATTACTATTATGTATTGATTAGTTTATAACTAGTAACATATACATAATAATTAATTTTTATTATTCAATTATAACTATGTAGAAATGAGTAATAATTAATAATCGCCATTTTTTGGCAAGGCAATAATAGCTATATTTAATAAGTAATATCGAGTATTTTAATAAAAAATAGCTCTCAAGAATTCCACATAATATTTAATATATGTTTTTACCTATTAACTCTGAACAGTGAAAAAAACACAACCTTTCACGTTAATCCTTGCGAAAGAACGAAATCCAGGCGGGAAACCAAAAATTTGGCTCCAAAATATTTGTCGTGCTGTATTTTACTCCCATGTATGGGCCAACCTCTTCGGCACCCTAACCTAAATCAATTTCGTCCCCTTCGTTCTCTAAATCCGCTTTTTATTTTTCCTTTGCTCCTATTTCCTATTCCTTCGCCATGGTTTCCATCGTCGTCCTCAGTATCCGCCCCTCCCTCACATGCTCAGTCGATCTGCTATCGGGTTTATTTGCTCTGATCGATCTGATGAAGGTTTCCATCCTGTTATCGGGTTTCGGGCTAATCTCAGAACCAAACATTCCGGTCATTTTGGATCCACTTCAGGTGAAAAAGGCAAATCTAGCAATTTCTAAGGTCGCTTAGCATGTTCTCGTGTCATACAAATTTGATTTTTATTTTTGTTCTATCTTAGTCTAATTTGCGTATGGTTATATAACTTACAGATATGTGTATGTTTCGTGCCCTGCGCTAGCTCATGCGTTTGAAAAATGGGTATTGATTTGGTACTTACAAACCGATTTTGAGGAACATGCAAATAACATCAATTTACTCAGTTCATATGCATTGTTTGTTTGCATTGGTGCATTCATCTGTGACCTGTGGTATTATTTTTGATAAATGAATCAAATTTTACCTTATTCCCTTGCAGCTATTTTTAGGGAGGAATATATGCTATGAAATATCTTAGTGCTTATCCTTTTAATTGAGAATATAATCTGTACCAAATTGGAACTCCTCACAACAAGATCTGTATAAATTTTCTTTCTTCCAAGTTACTTTCCGTTGCAAGTTCTAAGCCAACCTTAGCAACGAAGATGGATTATTTGTCCCAAGGTTCTCAATACTGCCTTATGTTTTTGTTCAACTTTTTTTTTGGTCGATTGGATATTAGCATTCAACTGTTCATTAAGCCGCAGAGTTTACCATCCTGTACTGTGCAAAGATAGGGAGCACACTTGTAGTTTTGTTAGTTATGTGTTAGGAGTTAATGTTTGTGATTTTTTCCAGAGAAGATGTTACAGCAAACCCTGTAGATAAAGAGTTCACTCTACATCAGTCAGTGGGGGCACAATCATGAATAATCAAAATTTTAGTGAATGGGAAGCAGATAAAAGCAAAGGTATGTATATAGAAATTTTGATTTTCCTAATAATCTGCAAGACACTGGAAATGACAGTAATGTATTTGATGATAAACTCATGTATTTTAAAGAGAATTTGTTAGCTGCTTGGTTGTCAGATTAAGAGGTGATTTCCTATGCTTCAAAGTCAACATGATTTCATATCGAACAGAAAAACACCATTTCTTAAAAAAAAACTAAAAGGTGCCCTCAATGTTAATACCTAGATTGTGCATTTTAATCAGTAAGCATTGTTCTAAGCTAATGAAAAATGATAGATCTGGTTTGTTTTATTTTTGAACCACCTCATGTTTTTCTTCTCTTTGCAGTTTTGAATCTTTACAACTGAAATGACTATTTTTTGTAGACAACCAACTGGGCTGCAACTTATACGTAAGTGATCACAATCTGAGGCCCTTTGATATAATTTATAGTAACTTTATTGTTGCTTGCAGTTGAAATTTTCATTGGATCTAATGTTTATGTCGTCTATTTTGTTAATGTTATTAGCCAATAATAAGATGCACACAAGTTTTCTAAGCATTCAACCATGATTCTGAACAAAAGATGGAGGATGGTTTTAATGGGATGGATATCATGGACTCGCATGTTGTTCTTGAGAAATTCTGTATTTGAAATTTTGTGTTTGATGCATGTGTGATGTTTTATGAACTTATGATACTATCCATTTATGTACTTAAGCTATATGTATGAGCTATATGCATGTTTTGTGATTGTGCAGGTGGTGTGTCTTGTGGTGGTGGGGATGTTGAGGAAGTGCAAAGATGAAGCAGACTAATAGTTGAAGCAGAGTTTTTGGATGGTACTGATTTGTAATCATTATTTGTAATGAAGAATTGATATATTACCGTGATGATGTATGATTCATTTTTTGTATTTTGAATATAAAGTTGTAATGTTTTTTGTATGAATGGATCCGTTGCTTTGAATTTATATCAATTTGTTTTCTGTTTATTCAGCTTTTGTTGCATTTGCAGAATTTATTTTTTTTAAAATCCAAATGTCAATCATAACGGTGCATAACAGTTGTAGTAGATTTTATTACAACGGTGCATAACTGTTGTAATAAAATCTATTACAACAGTGGAAAAAAGTTGTAAAATATACATATTACAACGGTGTTGCAACAGTGCAAAAAAGTTGTAAATGATATTAGTCTATTACAACTTCTTAATACACGACGGTTTGCCCACCGTTGTAATAGGGTCATTTTGTTGTAGTGACCCTTAACAGCATCAGCTTCGAGAACCTTTTTGTCAGTCCTCGCATCTTCCTCCCAAAGGAATCTTTCAGCTTCAAAATAGAATTCCCCAAGATCCTTCGACGGGTAGCGGTGCAGTGAAGTCTTGAAGTCGGACTATCCAAAACATCTGAAATTGCGGCCATTAAAACCATAGACGGATCAAGCCTGCCCACTGAAACCACCGCAGCATTAAAGCATTTTAAGAACATACGCAGAGTCTTGTCGGACTTCTACCTAATTCCATTGAGAGTCACTATGCATTTCGGACGAGCGATGTTGACTCTAAATTGTTCCACAAATTTCATGACCAGAGCGTTCCAAGAAGTGATGGAGTACGCCGGCGGCTGCCTGAACCATATTGAAACTATATCTGTTAAGTAAAGCTAAAAGTACTTCGCCATGACATTTTCTGAAGCAGAGAGGACATCCATGTGTCGAATATACTTCATCAGGTGAGCGGTCGGATCCTTGCGACCGTCATAAGGTTCCAACACCGATAGCTTGAAATCCGGTGGGTTACGACAGTTCCTGATATCCAGAGCGAACGGACTGTGAGTTACACAATCCAAATCACAAAATGAGGCACCGCCTCGGGTGAATCGACGAATAACAACGAGGATTTGAGAACCATTTCCACAAGCAAGCAACTGGTTTAGATTATCCAAAGCAACACTAGTACCCCCAGTGTTTAAGTCCATATGCGGAATTAGTTGGTTGGCGAGAAGAATATCTGGTTGAATTCCAACCTGAGGGGACACATCAGGCACTAACCTGAGTCCGGGAAATGTAGGAACACTTCCATCCAAAGCTGCGCGCACTGGCACCTGAACAACATTTCCAATAGCGGAGCCTACAACTTGTCCAACCAAAGCGTTGCGGGCTGGGGTGACATCGGGATTAGGGGTGCCTCTGAGTGTAGCGGGACCGGCACCATTCCAAGGAGTGGCATCGACCTGCTGATTAGTTGCCCCTAAGTCCTGAGTCGCGGGTTGAGGAACATTGGTACTAGTTCCAACAATGTCACCCTGGCCAGTTGGCCCTGAAGCACTTCCTATCATGTCTTCAATCTGGGCAAGAAAGGTATTGAAAGCTTCTTCCTGTCGCCTAATTCAAGAATTCAAATCTGTAGCTAAGTTCTTAATCATTCCATCAACGTCTTCTCGAGTAACATAATTCGATGGAACTCCAGTTGAGGAGAGTTCTCGACTTCCTCCTCCTTCTATAACTTGGGCTTCAGCAATAGCGTTGAGCTTCTTGCGCTTAACCAAGGTGAAAGCGAGTAATTGACTAGAAGTCGAAAAGTGAAACTAAAGTCGAAACCAAAACCGAATCTGAAGACGAATCTGGGAATGTTCTGAAACTTATTTAATAAGTCTGATTCGCCTAACTAACTTTACTAAGACTAATCCGGCTCGCTTCTTCATTCCCACCCCGAATACCGAAGCAGAAGTCAAAGATGTGTGCCCCCTACCTGGAGCACCAAAGTGTTGACATGGGGAATTGTCGTAGATTCAGCACACCCCAACCATCGAGTGTATGTGTTATGTGAACACCGCAATCCAAATCCAGAATAAAGTAATGCAGGAGAACAAGCCTTTTTATAGTGGTTCGGCATTATCGCCTACGTCCACTTTATATTAATCATTCATCGTGTAATTACTGATTACAAAGTTGTACAAGTTCGGACAATATTTGAGTACAAAATGTTACAATAGAACAATAAAATATTTGTTTATTCTAAACTTTAACCAAAATGCCCTTCTTCTTCTTCTTCGTTGAGTGAAAAATATGTTGACTTGGTCAATAACGTCCAAAAAGTAGCGTCAATGTCCAAGAATTCCAAAAATGTTCAAATCAGTCCAAAACTAGTGTAATTATCCTTGTAAATGTCCAAAAGTTAATGGAAAACGTTTGTGCAATGTTTTAGAGGTCCATGTTATGTCCAATAGTCATAGGGAAGAAGGTGGAAGCCATTAATGGTGTTTGAAAGCATCAAGAAGTCCAAAAATCCAAGGGAAAAAGATCCATATGAAGGCCAAGCTTGAGGGTATTTATAGGTAAGTGGGTTAGGTAGGATTTGGTGCCCACTGTCGGAAAATCGCATCTTACATAGCCCATATACAAAAAATTGCATCCAGCATCGTGCTTGAATACGAAAAATCGCATCACACCTTCATCATATCCAAAAAATGGCATCCTGGCAGTTTGCCAATCTCGCATCATGAAAAAATAGGGAAAACACGGGCGGATCCTTCCATTTTGCCTAATCTGCACGGCATTTGTATCGTGCCAAGTGATCTGGAACGTTGCCAGAGCTCACCTCAAAAATCAACGTGTGCGCATCGTCTTTTCATTGCATCATCCCGATGCGATCCTTTATTTTTCGCATCCAAAAAATGGCGGATCAGCCGCCTTTGTACCACTTTGCCAAAATCGCATACTGCCTAATGTGATACGGAGGCGGAGGTTTTCTTGTTGGGGTTGGATGCGAGTAGAGAAAAATCGCTTACATGTTGATGTGACGTGAAGTGGCCACTTTGCCAGACCATTTTTCCAAACTGATTTGGCACGGCGCATGCACGAGGATCCGTAGCTTTTCTCCATGTTAATCAACCAACTTCAAGTGTACTAGATCTGGGCTTGCCAAATTAATTTGGCATGGTGCACACACATGAAAAATGAGTGATCTGCCATGTCTATCACCTCTTTCCGACCGTGCCAGATTTACCACTTTTACCAGATTGATCAACCAAGGTTTTGACCATGGTTTTCATCATTTTCACGTGCCGATCAGGCCATTTTGACGTGTCGGATCAATTTTTGCCAATTTATTAGATTTTGATGTGAGTCGCGCAAGCTGTTTTCCGTGATCGACGTGTATCGATCAACTGTTTTTGAGTGTGTGACACTGATTTTCACCCAATTCATATAACTTTGCACGACGAGTTCTGCCACATGACCAAACCGACATGCTCAACCATTTTGAGCCGAACAGGCCGTGTCGATCACGTATTTTTACTGCGCCAGTTTTTTCGAGTCCATCGACAACGATTTTATGAATCGATTCCATATCCAATCATTTTTTGAATACGTCGCGACTTCTGTTGAATTGATTTGTGTTTTCTGACGATGTTCTTGACGTGTGACAACTTTGACCAAAAAGTGTGTCAACAATTAGGCATATCAATGGGGCGAGGAGGGCCCCTCCATCAATGGCCCATTAGGTAATATTTTACCCCTTGCTCACCCCATACTCGCACGGGTATCCATTGAACGGGTTTTAAGCAAGTTGCGGGTATTCGCGGGTATCCATGATATTTTTTCAACTTATTTTTTAACCATTTATTGAAATTGTTTAAAAATACATACATTTGGTATATAAAATAGACCAGGCATGATCTTTGGCACGCATTGCTTGTATTTGGCAACGTATTGATATAAACCAGTGAGGGGGAGTGAAGCAAAAACTTTGGCAGAATATGTTGAATTTACTAAAGATAGCAAAAGTTTTGGAGAGAAGTAAAGACGCGTTGCTTGCTGGATTGGAATTTGAAACAATTAATGAGAAATTTGGGAATTTCTAACTACGTATACATAGGGTTTTAGTTAGCAGCGTGCATAGTTATTACAAATATCAACAGCTGCTTATAAATTTTTAAATAAAAGCATTCACACAAATACCCAGCAGCCAACAACAATGGTTTTTGCATTGCAATAAATCACACTCAATACGGGTATGGGTACCTATAGACATGGATATCGTAATATCTGTACCCGCCCCCACTAATTAATGGATATTAAAAAACCCGTTTATTTTACCCACGGGTACCCATTTAGCTATCTGTTTCATGCACATGATGAATTTTATCCACGGATAACCACAGATACGGATTTTTTTGCCATCCCTATCAACAGTTATCCCATAATTATCTTTATTAACTTTTAAATTTTAATCTTAACTATTTTTTGTCTATACAAACTATTTGAATATAAAGTTTATTTCTAGTCAAAACTGTTGAACCTAAATTGTTTGAATATATGTTTCCATTTGAATAACGATAATTGTGATATGCAATTTAAATCAAAATTTGAATTTTGATAATAAACTGATTTGCAATATTGAATTATAAAATTGGAGTAGAAATCCAATATTGAATTGTTTTGAGATACGATAATGAAAATTGAATTTGAAGTAAATCGATTTATGATTTGAAATATGATGTTTATTTAAACATAAATGACCATGGTGTGTAAAATGACGATTGGTTGTTAAGAGTCCAGGGATGGATACTAACATACTCTGTTAATATTTGAACCACTTTGACAACTATATAGGTGGAGTATGCTTCAGAATGAAGTGGTTGATTTGGCGAACGTTTACTGGAATGAAGAGAACGATGATGGATAGCCTTGACACTTGTGTCATAATTAAAATGACTAAAACAGGAGTTTAGTCTAGCCATTGAGTTTACCTATCTCTAGCGGACACACCTCGTCGTATTATTCACTTGACTAGTGATTTGATTGGTGTACCTTGATTTGATTAGGGATGTTGGACGCGGTCGGCCACGGATGAGCCAAAAAGGATAAAGTGGTAAATTTGTACCTTAGACATTGCCTCACGTGCTTTGTCATATTTATCCTTATACGAGCACATTACGAATTTGTTTTCAAATTAAATGTGTTAAGGTGAATCATTGTAAAGCCTTGACGCTATTTTGATATTGATTATACTGATAGACATTATCTATTGTAACGTATATTATTATATGAAAATAGTTAAAAGATCCTTAGATGACGGAAAAACCTGTAACATCCCTTGAGTTACTACGCATTTTGATTTATTGATTTACATAAGGATGTTAGTTCTGATCAGATGTTTTTTGCTTTTCCTCAAAATATGCTCGGGACAGCCTTGAGTATTACAGTTATGGATTGCTTTTGTGGAGACGAAGACATAGTTGAAAGCTCTATTTTATTCTAGTTATTACCACCTCAATTTAGTTAAGCAGTCGTTAACTTAGTTATTTCTGTTTATTTTACTTCAAATAAAGAAAAATAAATATATGGATCACTTATGTATTATTTATTTCCGCTGCGAGATCCGAGTTGTATTTTATTTCTATATCTATGTTCTGTGATGATTCTATTATTATCCTCAATAACCATCTATCATTTTGAGCAAATTCCACTATTTAAAATGGTAGGTCACTACAAATCCGAACTCAATGGAACTGGTCTCAAGCCCTGATTTAATGGTTTGTGAAAAAAATCTCATTTTGGAGCCGCTAATTTGAATAGTTAACGATTAATATTTAAATATCCAATCGTTAAAATACAAGTTGTTACATGAACACCTATTTTCCTCAAGGCAACTGATGTCCCTTTGAATATATTTTTGCATCTTTTGCATCATTTCAAGGTTTTGCTTGGTCTATTGATTGAACTAACTTTGAATATCTTTTAGTTTTTCATTAAAGTATACACTTGCGATTGAGTAACCGAAGCGTCAGGGTTAGGAGAAGTGGTCACGTTGATTGTGGCAAGAGCGCTAAGATCAATATTGTCGGAAGGCTGTTGTTGAATTGATGCCTCTTGATGATTGGTATAAGAAGATCCAACGTTTTGAGATTTTCTTTTACCATTGCTTCAACCTTCGTAGGTATATCACATAGAGATCTGAAGAGATTCAAAAACTCAAACGGTAAGAAGATAGGAAAGGCTTGAGTATTTATTGTTTTCAGCGAAAGCACCAGAATGTTGATACCAAAAATCGGTACACACCCAACGAGTTAAACTAAAATAAAATGAAAACTAAGAGATAGAATTATAGAAATGCAATAGAAACAAAAGACAGTAATTTATAGTGGTTCGACGTTGATTACCCAGCGACCACTTTTAACGTTAGATGATTTTATTGCTGAATTATCAAAGTACAATAGCCTAGACTGATAAGACCGAATAATGTAGTTCAAAATAATCAAAAAGGCCAAAAGACCCATTTTTGTCTAAAAGACGGATATTTATAGATGCATGTCAAGCTAAAAAATCAGAAGACCGTTGGAGGAGTCTATGGATCCCAGGCTCAATTTTTTCTAAGTGAGGGATTGGTCCCAGTCCCCATATATGGGTCGGTATGGATCCCTGAGAATAGCTTGCTAGAGCCCAGTTGGTCCTCCCGGTTGTCCTGAGTTGCTCCATGAATTTTGGTTTTATTTTAACTTGTATATTGTAAGTTATGTTTTTTTGTTTGTTGAAGTAGTGTATTCTGTCGATTCATCTCGAAGTTGTACCGACCCCTTGATATTTGGTTTTGGCAAACCCTCAACCGAGGAGTTCTCGGGCACAGTTCTAGTGATTTAAGCGTTCATTGTCGTATGATGCTATCCGGACTTGATCTCTAGACTTTAGGTAAATGTTTCTGAATCATTTAGGTTTTTATCATCAACAAAAATGCCAGGAAATATGGACCTTTATTTGAATCTCAAAACAAGGGATGTTACATGTCTTAATATTCTGATCAAACTTTTTTAAATTTTGTTCAGTCCTTATAGTTTATACTTGCTAAAATTTCAACTCGCTAATTAAAAATAACATTAAACAAATATTATCTATAAGGTCAACTTTAGAAAGTTCAAAAAAGAAAAAAGAATACCTAGTAGCCATACTTGGCAAAGTAGAGGCCTAGAAGGTGGACAAGAGAATGTACATATGTCTGCAGCAGTAGAGCAGTAGCCCAGCGGTTAAAGACTTTGCGCCATGGTAACAATGGCACGGGTTCAAAACCCAGAATGATATGTTAAGAGTTTACCATGTGCGTACGCTAAGATCAGCCACTTATGTGGTGCTCGCGGATCGAACAAGGTGCACTAGGGAGAGTTTTACGAGTCCAACCGGTTTCTATTCTAAACAAATTCAAAAAAAAAAAAAAAAAAAAAAAAAAAAAAAACTGCCATCAAATGGAGAAATCAATGTTGAGAATTGAGAAGTGCATGCGGAAGTGCCCTAATTTGGATCAACTTTAGCCGAATATCCCAAGGTAGGGCTTGATTTTAGGCTTGAAACCCATGTGATATAAATGCGCCTTCTTTAGCAGTTTATGCGTTTGGTTTATAGTTTTTAATTTTCGGTTTCGTACATACAAAATTACCAACGACACACACATATCGTGAAAAACGATCATTTTACAAAATGAAGTTAACACACAAAATAAAAAACAACTTTTTATTATTTTCAATATTTTAAAAAATGACGGAAGAACGATAACATTCATCCACCCATCGTCCTTCGATCCCCACTATCATCTCCTTTACCTTTGGTCCGTCAACTCCGCTATCATTCGAATCTTTGCAAATTTTAAAATTAACTTCGAAAACTCAAAACATAAAGTAAACCAAACACTACCTTAGATTTTTCAGTGCTTCAACTTTTAAGGCACTTTTCCATCGCCCCAAGCATTTATAACGTGGTGCCGACTAGCCCGGTTAGCTCAACTTTTTTAGTGCTTATCCGAGAGCTTTGATAACATTGACCTGTATTTGTTATTTAGCACATAAAAAGAATTCCTCCTTTCAACTATATTTTCAACTACGCTCTGTGATGGAAAATCTACACTATTAACTTGTGTTTGCCCACCCAAAAACGACGACAAATCTACATATAATTAAAATACCCTTAATCATATAACCAAAACTTTATTTAAACAAAGCACTCATTATGATATCTTAAATGCTTGAACCCATGACATTTATAGCCCATAAGCTAACGGTCATTGACACGGCAATACTTCAAAATGAAGTTTTTAATATTATAAGTTGCCCCTACGACTTTAATCCTCAGTAGTTGAATAAATCATGGTATTTGTATTTTACACGATCCCAAGATATCAGTTTTATAATATCAACACATCTCATTCCTTTCCAAATTCATTGCATTTCCCATCTTCTATGTAAATTCTATGGTTTATTAAAGAATAAATCACTAACCACCGAAGAAAGATTTCAACAATCAATTGATGAAAAAAAATGAAAACCATTAAAAAAAATTACTTTTAATTTTTCTTTTCGTAGATGTTCTTAACCATGATAAAATTAAATAATGAACACACGCTTTCGTCTGACCTCCCTTTCCAACAGAAAAAAGAACAGAAAAAACCTCGCTAGAAAAACAGATGATGATTTCGACCACTAAAGTAGGACTGTAAATATATATAAATAAGGTCTTCATTTATGCATATAACCATTAATCTACAACAACGAAATTTTTGCTTTCAGCTGTCTTTGTACACAGCCAATGGGCGTGCTAACCGTAACCGTACACAGCCAATATGCATATAACCATAAGACATTGTATTTGATTAGCCCTAGATGATCGACATCCAACTGATTTACTCCAAAAAAAAAAAAAAAAAAAAAAAAAAAACCCGCTTTCCTGTTATAGTCGTCAACAATTGGCAAAGGTCATGGGTAGTGCTTGCTTGGTTGCTTTGGGTAGCCTCCATCAATAGGTGTATGCTAAATGCTCAAATGTTCAAGTATTGTCTGCATGAATGAAAAGAAAATCAAGGAAATTTGATATTTAGCATGTTAGAGGCATAAACAAGGAAAATTTTGCCCAAATTATACTTGAGAGCTTTGACAATGTGGCATCCAACTTCTCCGCAATTGATGTAATCCATGCCTAAAAAGAGGTAATGTTGAGTGATTTCCACGACATAAAATTTTACATGTTAATGGACGTTCTGCCGACAACCAGTAATGATGCCAAGAAAATAAAGACACCTGATCAAGATTGTTGAATCCTCTAATAGTATCACCGCCAATAATTACAATTCCTTTATCGCCCAGTGGCTGCAAAATAGCTGCCTAGCAGAGCGATCTATTAGTTGGTTCACATAAAATTGAGCACAATGCAACGGTATTACAGTACTGTATTTTTCACATCAAAAAAAAAAAAAGAGGGGGGGGGGGGGGGGGGGTGATCTTTAATTGCTCATTGGGTCTTAGATAAGGATTCTTGTCTTTCAAGGTGGCACAAGTCTCAGATGTATTATAGTTAACGTTTGACACTAACATGCATAATCAACTGACTTATATAGGACATTCAATTTGATATAAAGACATTACAGTTATGTTTTCCAAGGTGGAATGGCCTTTTGAATGAAAATGTTGAGAAGGCGTCCTGCAGCTTTATGGTTTTAAGAAAAACTAGAGTGTTACTATCCTAAAAACATCAGAATTTACCTGTGTGTTCATAGGTAAAAATGGAAGCTCCACCTTCCCAGGATAAAGAGAGAGATTCGCCAAGTAGCTTTCTGTAAGAGATTAGATTATAAACATGCCAAGTGACAGATGAACTCTAGTTAAGAAATTAAGGTAGCGTTTGGTTTATTTTGTGTTTTGCATTTTTAGTTTTCGGCGTTTTTTATGGAAGTTGTGAAGATTTTAAGTGTAGCGGTGGTGATAGATCAAAGGGAATGGGAGTGACGGAGGGGACCGCGGGAATGGTGGATAGACGGATGTGTTATTGTCATTCCCTTGTTTCTTAAAATATGAAAAATAATAAAAAGTTGTTTTCGGTTTTGTGTGTTAACTCCGTTTTGTAAAACGGTTATTTTTCATGATATATGTGTATTGTTAGTGTTTTTGTATGTGTGAAAACTCAAAATTGAAAAATCTAAACCAAACGCTACCTAATGTTTTCTAAGTTAGCTTGCATGAAACACTGCATACTTCAGACCAGGTGTTTTACCGGTTATATCTACCTCTTTGGTCGGTCAACATGCATGTACATCTAAAAATGGCTACTGATATTATTGGTAAACAAGATGCATAGATGAAATTATCTAAACTTCGGAAATTAGGGATATTTGTTTACAAGATGATTTCAACTATACAAACAAACAAGGCGAATGTGTTCATATGTTTCTAATTTCAAAAATATTTCTGTTATTGTGTTATAAGAACACATACGCTTGCCAGATTTTATTGCATTTTTATATAAAGAGCCCTGCATTAACTTTGGAACATCAATAGCTACATCATCATTGATTGAAGTTTCAGATGCAACTCCAATCTGAAGCAGCAAGCGACCTTCATAAACAATAACTAATGATCGGCAACATGACGCATTTGAAAGAGATTCCCAGGCCCTGCAAGTTATATAGAGTTTTAAGCATGAATCCTTCTATTTGGATGTATATAAGTGTTTATCGAGATACCCAGTAAATAATACTCCACAATGAGTGAGGTTCTTTCCCCTAATAAATTAAAGATGATAAAGTATAAACATTGCTAAATTTGAGTACAGGTGGTCCAAACATCGTGGTATTGTATTGGACAAACTCCATTCTGCAACAAGCATAACAGAAAGAATGAAAATCAAAACAGGTAAGAACACCAAAATAAACACACCATAGCAATTCAGATGCTTCATCTTTGGGAACAGCAGAATTTATGTACTTGCAGTCCGTACCTTGGGGAGCAACCTAACATTAAGTTAAAGGAGAAATTTTTGGCTGCAGATGAATATCTATTATGCTTTGTAGAAACGTATGGAAACCGAAATAATCACCGGAGAAATGTACTTGGGCTTAATTGAAAGCCATACGAGGCCAGAAAGAATATTTGTTACAGCCAGGCCAAGAGTTAATATATCTGCCCTTGATTGTGAACTGTAAAAAAAAAAAAAAAAAAAGTTATGGCAAAATGTTAAGTGTATTGTCGAACAACTAACAATATACTGAAGGAAAGGTTTATTTAGACACTTAACGCAGATTCCTTGTCTACACATAACAAAATTTCAGAAGCATAAAAGGCTGACAAATACATATAATAAAAATCAATCGACAGAATATCTGGTCACATATCATTATCTGCTAAAATGAAGCATCGTTTATTATTGATGGCAGAATTAAGAATACTATAGTTGAAGCCCTTTCAAAAACTTGCTTTTTTATCTCAATGAATTAACATATAATATTTTGAATACCATAAATTAAGCTGTCTAGAAAATTATGAAATCTGAATTCTTTATGTAAGACATTTTAGAGTTTTTGTAATTCTTCCCAAAAAAATTTGAAATAGTTATATATATATATATATATATATATATATATATATATGAGGAGCGTTCAAGAGCACCCCAAATAGTGCAGCACTCCTTTAGCCCTCCTGATTTCCACCATACATTCCCGTTTCTCTCTCCTCCCACAAATTTTCTCTCCCTCCACTAACTTATTTAACTATAAATACTTGGCTATAAATGAAGGGCAAAATGGAGGCTAAAAAAAGGGGGTGTCATATATCCCTCCTCTATATATATATATATATATATATATATATATATATATATATATATATATATATATATATATATATATTAGACATTTGATTTAAAATTTATCTGAAATTATACATGATTTATACTGGTATATATACTGTTTTGAATGTTTTGACCGAGTAAAAATGGCTTTGAGTTGATTCATATAATGGATATTTTGATAAATATTCTGAGTCCCACAGCCATCAATCGTCTGTAAAACTTGATAGCGTACACACACACATATAGGTAGGGGATTTTCATTAATCAAAATAAGTATATAATGGGAGGTGGGCTTGCGTGTACGTAGTGACATTAACATATGAGTTAGGAAGATTGTAGACTTAATTTTGATACGTAAAAGATATTTTTAATGAAAAATAAAAAATGAAATGGAAAAATTCAAAAAGATAGTTGGATGAATTCATGGGATAATTATAAGTTTAATAATTGTACGACTAAAATGACGGTTTTTGGATGTAACATTAATATCTTAATTGCCTATTGATTAATTTTGATGTAACATGTGCATTGAGCTGAAAATATCAACAAATACATAACTGAAATGGCACGCGCTTCATGCGTGATTATGACAGATGTTTTATGGATGATTATATCTTTATAAACTGTATATGTTCAACATATTCAAAAGAAAATGGTTTGCACAAATGTTTAGTTATATTTTTACATTGAAATTATGTATAGTTAGTTTGAATTTTTATTTGTAACTAGCAATATCAAAAAAAAAAAAAAAAAAAATTTTTATTGTGTTTAAGAATGACATTGTAAATAATGTTTATTTGTTACATTATATTGTTAAGTGATATTAAAATTTGTCAATATCTGTAGAAATGCAGTTTGAATTTGTAAGAATGATTAATTAGATCATATTTTTTAAGTGACATCGAGCACAAGTTAGGAATGATATTTGTTTACTACAGGACAAAAGATATTATTTCAAATACATATTCTATTCCAACATTATAAATTAATAGACGAAACTAGAAAGGTCATTTTAAGCGGTCCATAAAGATACGTAAGAACAATTTGAAAGTTCATGATAAGACCAAAAATTTGTGTTTTCAAGTATAGATATATATATATATATATATATATATATATATATATATATATGACACCCCTATCGTACATTGAGCTACGCTATTTTAAATGTAACAAAATTTTGTAAACGTTCGACAATAGGAGATCGTCGATGTAAAATTTACGCTTACTTCTATAATTCTAGCATATAGGTTTGATGTTTAAATTTAACTATTTAAATAAATGCTTGAACAACGAATAGTTGAGTTAATATTTTCAAATGCTACAAATATCGAAATGAGCTCAAATTTTTGCATATGCTTAGGGTTGTCAATGAATATCCGAAAAATCCGAAAACCATCCGCATCCGCATTCGAAAAACGAATAGATATCCAATATCCGCAAAAACGGATGCAGATATAGGCACATCCGCATCCAAAAATTATCCATCCGCATTTTTTATTATTATAGTTTAAATTATGTGTATTTTAACACAATGAATATGTTAATATATGATTTTATTAAGCTGAAAGTCTATATTATACACATTAAACATGTATTTATTGTTCAAAATTACTTATTATCATCATATTTGTCTATTTTAGCACTTTAATAATCAATTGAATCGAAAATAACTTTATGCTAAACTAAATTTTTTCATTTATGCACCATTGACAACCCTAATACACGATAATAGTACCAGAACGGGAGACTGATCTTGGAAGTCCTCGCGCTTGAGTACGGGAGCCTTTGACACTGGGTATCCACCTATCCACCACCATGATTTACCGATCGTTGGCGGATTAGATAATTATCCGTCCGTATTCATAGATGCTGATATCTGAAAATGATTTTGGATGTGGATATGACACTATCCGCATCCAAAAGCATTCGTTGACAGCCCTTATACACAATCCTCTATATGTGAGATGGACATCTTTTTTTTTGTTACATCTGAAAATGTGTAGCTTCAAGTTAGGGGTGTTGCAAAACAAGGGTGTCATAGAATAGTAATATATATATATATATATATATATATATATATATATATATATATATATAGAGAGAGAGAGAGAGAGGTAGGTTCAATGGCATCCCAATAGCCTACCACTTTTCCATCATGCATTTCCTTCATGTCTCCTTCGACTCATTCTCTCACCTTCCTCTAACTTTAGTTAATATAAACGAGAGGTGGAAAACAAGGTGGTCAAAGGGATGCTCCATTTTTGGGGTGCCATTGAACGCTCGCTATATATATATATATATATATATATATATATATATATATATATATATGTGTGTGTGTGTGTGTGTGTGTGTGTGTGTGTGTGTGTGTGTGATGTAGAGTAGATTAAAATGAGAGAAAAAACAAAATAAAAAAAAATTACTTACGATAGGAATCTCTTTTACCGAAATTATTGGGGTAAAATTAATAAGGAAAAGAAATGGTGATTAGAATCGATAGGATTGTGCATGTGTGTGTATAGCTTCAGCAAAATTTGTGCAATAAATGTCACATATGAAATCTTCTCTTCTGCTAGTTTAACACAGTGTTCAACTATTTTCATACGGTTGGCGACTTACATTTTAAGAAGTGCCATGGGATAAAAAATTGAATCGCAGTGTAAGTCCCGATCATCATTTCCCTGCGTATGTTTTGATCATCATTAGTATGTATGTTTTTCTTTTACCTATGGTTTGGACAATGGTCAGTTCTACTGGGCATGCATAGCATAGTTCCAAACTAGTACAAAATCTACCGTTGAATTATTTTTATTTCCCACCATAGTTCGTTAGCTTCAGTCTAATTTATTTGACTCAGTTTTCTGTCCAATTTATTTGACTCACAGTTTTCTGTCCAATTTATTTGACTCAGTTTTCTGTCCAATTTATTTGACATGGTTCTTTTTACCAAAAAAAGAATCTTCTCAAGAGTTGAATTTGATGAAACATGATATCAAATACAATTCTGTCATTGAAATCCCAAAAAAAAAACAAAAAAAAAAACCGTATAGATTCAAAATTCAGATGAATATCCAATATGCAGAAAAACGGATATCAATATGAATATATCAGCATCCAATATTATAATTCAGTTTTTGCAATACTATAGCTTATGTTATTTGTAATTCAATATTATGTATGTATAACAAATGTATTATGTATGTCCATAACAATGCATAGTGTGCGTCTCTGTCTCTCTCTCTCTCTCTCTCTCTCTATATATATATATATATATATATATATATATATATATATATATATATATATAAATAAGAAGCGTTTTAGGACATCCCTATTTGGTAGCATCTAATTTGCACCTCATTTTAGGCAGCAAGTTTATATTTAAATAAATTAGTGGAAAGAGAGGATAATGAGATTGTGTGATGAAAATCAGTTGTGTTATCAATTATACATACATACATACATACATACATAGATATATATATATATATATATATATATATATAAGAGGAGCGTTCCAGGGAATCTCTGTTTTGCAGCAACCTACCCAACCGTGAGCTACACTAATCCAAATCCAACAAGATTTTATAGATGTTCAATCCACATATATATTATCATCTATCAAAAATTTGAGTTCGTTCCGACATTCGTAACATTTTCAAAATCTTTGCTCAATTATCCACCGTTCAGACATTTATTCGAATCGTTAAATTTAGACATAAAACATATTATTCTACGAATATCGGAATGAGATCGAATTTTGGATAGATGATAATATATACGTGGATTGAAAATTAGATGATAATATATGTGTGGATTGAAAATATACAAATTATTAGATTTGGATTAGTGTATCTCACGGTAAGATATATGTACTGCAAAATGGGGGTGCTCTGGAACGCTCATATATATATATATATATATATATATATATATATATATATATATATATATATATATATATATAGACACACACATACATATATATATATATACACACATATACATATAAGGTTGACATATTAAAATATCGGTGATATGTGTGTTAGATAATTAAAAATCACGTTTGAAATTTCATCTCAAAGTGCGAAAATTGAATTTCAAATGAGGTCTGAAGATTTAAGTCTAGCGAATGAGGGTATCCATTATTCGAAAAACAATTTTGGTTGTTAATGCCAAGGTTTTAAATCTCGAAAATCTCGGCCGAGATCTCGTTTTCAAGGTTAAGCGATTCGAAACAAGAAAAATCGGATATATTTCGGTTTAACTAAATCTCGGGTGAGATATTCAAATCTCGGCAAGATCTCGGCCGGGATCAATTTACGAGATCTCGGCCGAAATAATGTTTTTTATTTTATTTTATATTTTTAAGTGGGTTGGGCTTGGAATATATGTCTTGTTGTTTGGTAAGATTCATGCTTTATTTCAATAACAATTGGACTGCCAATTTAATTTCCAACCATTTATTTATTTCTACTCTTAAATCATGAATACATGTTTAGAATTTCTAGTTCTCATTTGAAACGTCGATTTTTTTCCTGAAATATAGATCTTTTTTTCTGTAATTTCTAGTTCTCAAATCACGAATACTACCAATTTAATTTATTTGTAATTTTCTTTTCTTTTTGCAAAAACTTTCTGAATCCAGATTTGTAGAAATATGTATGTGTTTTAAAGAATGATACTAGTGTTATTTGTCTGGTTAAAATTGTTTCCTTATTTATATATGTTATATTAAAAGAAACTGAGCAATGAATTTGACTTTTCATCTTTTAATATAAAGAGTTTGTTTGCTTGCTTAACTGTAAACTAATATCAAGAATAAATAGCAGGTCATCATTTTCTGTATAACTAATATGTTGAACTTTCTGACCTACTAGTTAATAGTAAAAAGTTTGACTTGTTATTTATTAATAAAAATATGGCTTGTTGTTTGTTAATACAAAGCCCAGGGCTTGTTGTCTACTGGTATAAAGTTCAGACTTTCTATTTATTAACATTCAATATGAAGTCTAACTAGTGAAAGTTTAGAAAAACATTTTCTATTACCACTTAGTACTTATAGTCTGGATGGATTTTCAAGTTGTAAATAATTAACAACCAGTGTGCTCTCGATGAATATCTAGTAAGTTAATTTATTTTTGTAGTTAGCAATTAAATCTTTGGCTGCATCCTTAAACATATACCAATATTGAAAGTATCTTGCAATCCGAGATCGTTCCAAGATGTATTTTAAGGTCCGAGACACAATTCCGAAATGAACACTGATATACGTTTATCTCGTCTGAGATCTCACCCGATACGAGACTAAATCCCAAAAAATTTCCAAATGAAACGTGACTGAAATCCGAGATTTAAAATCTTGGTCAATGCTTATATGGCATCCATGTTCAAATGCATGCGTTAATAAACCTATCTGGAAATGTGGATATGAATATCAATTCTCCAAAAATGATTTAAGACATGGAAGCATGTAAGCCATTATGTGCATCCAAAAGTATCTGATGACAGAATTAGTCAAATGCCTATTATTCGTAATATCTTCCTATTTCCAGTTTGTTTTTCAAAAGTTTTCCTCCTCTTACTTAACGTTTTCAATCCAACGTCCGAAGTAAGATTATGAGTTCAAATTTCTATTTATATGCCAAACCAAAAGCAGGTTTTGAACCCATGACCTCATGAATCAAAGCACAAAACCACTACGATCATAGTACTAGATAACCGAAGATATTATGATAGCTTGAAAAATAATTGTTAGCATACGTAATAAAATAACATTGTGCCAACCATTTTCAAATCATAATAAATGATATTAAATTTAATTCCTTAGGTTTATATGTTCAATCATTTGTAATTTCGACATAGATAATGTAATTAGAGAAATTTTATGGATATGGTTAGTGCTGCACTAGCGCATTCACCAACATGCTTTTTTCATTAGATTTGATTATAAATTTCAAAACAATGTAATCTAAAATTAACTCACAGAAAAATAGCAACAACAACAAAGCCATATATCTCAAACAAGTTGGGGTTGGCTAGATATGGAACCCAAAATTAAAATAAAATAAAATAAATAATGATGATAATAATATATATATATATAAAGGGTTTAAAATAACCAATCAAATAAAAAGTCGTTCGATAAAGGGTTTTTTTTAAATAATAATAAGAAGAAGAAGTAAAAATGTTCAATAAAAGTAAAATAAAATCTAAAATAGTAAATAAAAAGTAAAAAGGTTCAGTAAACGTGAAAAAAAAAACTATGGTTCTGGTACATGGATTGCCAATTTCCATGCACTCCTATCAACTAACAGCTCTTCCGATAAACTCCAGTTACTTAAATCTCTCTTTATTATCTCCTCCCATGTCATTTTATGTCGACTTCTACCTCTCTTTGGGCCTTCGGCGCGACCTAGAATTCCAGCGCGTACAGGTGCATCATATGGTCTACGTTGGATATGTCCAAACCATCTCAAGCGGTATTGGACTAACTTCTCTTCAATAGGTGCAACTCCAAGTTTTTCCCGAATATCCTCATTTCTAATCCGATCTCGTCTGGTATGCCCACAGCTCCAACGCAGCATTCGCATCTCCGCTATACTTATCTTCTGGATGTGTTGCCTCTTAGTAGGCAAACATTCTGCACCATATAACATTGCAGGTCTGATTGCTGTCCTATAGAACTTTCCTTTAAGCTTCTGAAGAATCTTCCGATCACAGATAATGACAGATGCTAGTCGCCATTTCTCCCATCCTGCTTGAATTCTAAAACTAACATCCTTATCAATCTCTCCATCAAACTGCAACATAGATCATAAATATCGAAACCATTCCTTCTTGGGTACTACTCTACCGGTCAGGGTAACATCTCCGTCATCTGACCTGACACTGCTAAACTCACACTTCACAAAAAAATAGCAATTAGAAAATTTATATACAAGAAAAAAAAATCAAATGACCAAATAGGCAACTAAAAAGGGTTATTCCTACTTCCTTCAATACTATGTGACTTGTGTCGTATGGTTTTAAAGAGGCATGGAAACATAACTAGGTGAGGTAGTTTTCTAGACTAACATAAAAATTCAGGGAACCTTTCAGTCATTAACATCCAAGGCCGGGTTCGACCCAGTACCAACCGCTCTCACGCACGAGGCCTAAAAAATAGAAGGATGGAATTTTTATCCCACAAAGCCCGAAAAGAAAAGGACAAGAAAAAAAGGGAATAAAGAAAAAGAAAACGCACAAGCAGCGCCGCAACACATGTCGTAAGCAACGGTGCTACATGTTATGGAAAACTGCGCCTTTGCAAAAGCGATTAGGATCTTGTTCACCCAATTACTTAAAGATGATTTCTATGGAAACAAACACAGATATGAAATCACACGCACAAACACAAGATATTCCACCCAACCACCCTCTTTATTGATTCTCAAAACGAATTTTGTTTACACACACTGGTTCAACAACCAACAATAAACAAACTACAAGAATCAATAACCTTATTGAGAAAGGGAAAGAATATCTAGATGACTACAACTTCTGTTGGAGGAGGAGAACAATGAAGAACGACGGCTAACCCTTGGATTAACTGGGAGGCACCAATCCTCTCTAGGGCACCAAGCCCTAGAGCCACGCAGTCGGCCACTCTATTCGGTCATACATTAATCCAACCCAATGTGCTGCTTTTATAGGAGAATAGAAGGCCTAGGAAAAATATCCAATTTTCCTCTTAGAGATATATTAGGAATATATCCCCTCAATACTTGCAGATAAGTCACAGAAAGACCGGGTCAAAATCCAACAATAAATCCGTTCAAACGCCAAACTGCTCCTTCTAACCTTCTTTCTGTTGATGCACCATCTCCTCTACCGCCAAGCACATCCACGCCTCGTCTCTATCAACATATGTGATTTTATGTCACAAATCACAACACTACACATGTTGGAGGCGATGCAATGCATGTCTCAAGCAGCAGTACAACACAAACTAAGAACCCTAACGCTAATCCCCAAATTATCTAATTTGCCAAAAAAATTAGATTTTTTTATGCAAATCTTTTTTTTAGATTTTTAGTTTGAAAATTGTTATTGATTAAACTGCCTTTTCCAAGAACCATGCAGCTACAATTTCTTCCTTCCACTTGGTTTCATTGTTTGAATCAAGTGTCATCTTCTTTTTTAAGCATCTTCTTTCCTTGCATAATTTATCGGTACCAGTTTTTAGTTTTTTACCAATTCGTTTTCATTTTATATAGTTAATTGTATACAATCTTGTCTCCTACTGGTTATTTTGTAAACTTAAGTTTTGATGATTAAATATAAGTATTTATCCTTCTCTCTCTTTGTATGCGTGCGTGCCTGCGTGTACGTGCGTGTGTGCGTGTGTGCACGTGATCCTCACAAGCAGGAGAGCACTCATGTTATAAATGTTTATCCCTTTTTATGTGTGCATGCTTTCGCCTTTATATCTTTGTCAAGTGTATTAATCTGTTGTCGAAAATACATGGTTCAAAGCTTGGGGAAAACATTTTTAAATTGATAGACCTTAATGTTTAACAATGAATATTACCACTCTGTATTTATTTTTTTCATTGTTCTCATGGCTATTCATCTCTTCCAAGTCAGTAGTGTTTTCTTTCACTTTCATTCTAGACGTACAACTATTTCCTACTAATTGTATGATCCGTGAATCAGAAATACTAATAAGAAAGTCTTTGTTATTAACCTACTTCTACCTATTTTTCATATTTAGTACTTTTAGTTTGGTAAATAATATGCTGAAAGGAAAATCATTTCTATGGATTTTGTATTTCTGTGTTATAGGTAGCTACTGATCAGCTCGCATAACTAATTTGCTTGCAGATTTTATAACTGACTGTTTCATTGCATTCTGCAACGTAATTGCAACCAAGAACAAATGGTAGTACCACCTAATAAGCCATGTGGTTTGGGTTTAGTTTATCTAATTTTACAACGCTAGCATACATTGCAATACTTTTTCGACATAGAAATTCAACTGGTATGAAAGTTTTAAATAGACAATTTTCTAAATTATGTTTCTATTAGTAAACACACAAAAAGACACTAATATTTAAGTAACTAAATAGTTTTGCTTGTTTGAGGGTTACATATTGTTTTCCTATTTTAGAAAAATATTTGACAGAAGGTGATGGAATGAAGTCTCGAAGTATGAAGGTATACAATTTTATATTTTCTTTGCAACTGATTCTTTTTTATTATTAGATCGTTCTTTGCTTCTTAGGTTTGAATATTTTCGTAAGTTGAGTTAAATATCTTTTATAAATCATATTGTTGAAAATTTGCTGATTCTTTTGTGATTGAACCTTTTCCAAACTGTTTGTCTTAGTTTCTTCCTTTTCTTTCATTTGCCGTATTTCGTTGGTCTTGAATCCTTTCCAAATGCACTAACAATGCAAAATATACAACTACCATTAGATTTTATATTTTAACAAACAGAAGTGTATTTTCTGCTGTGTATTTTTTAATAAACAATATTGCCTCTCTGTTTTGAGATAAGAAAATTCAATGAATGGTTTAATCGATTTTCTCTTAGGAATTTGGAGAAGTAAATAAATTGAGCCAATCGGAGTTCAAATAAAATTATTTCAATATGAAAAAAATGTTACAATTTTCATCTATGCTTAGAGTTACAATTTTTCAAAAGTTGCTGTTCGAATACAAAAATTAATTTAGCTATAAATTTGTGCTAGCCTAATTTCGGAAATGGATGCTTTTATGTGAACAAATTATTTTTAATTCAACTTACAAAATAATGTGTTTAACAAATAATACTATAAATAAATTTCATTTTATATGAAACGAATTTTCAGACTGGGAGAAATAAGATCTATAAATAATAATTTTAATTAATACCGTTGAGCAATATTCTGCAAAAAAGACATCTACTGCTATTTCCATAAAGAATAATAGCTTTGGCAAAATGACATGGCCAGTCCGTACTCGTCCAGTTTCATATTGATAGGGCATAAAACAATTCATGGTTCCTCTATTTCATATACCATAGGTTCACTTCTGGCATACATTGACTACATGTGAACTGTTAATTTTAGAAAATTAATACAAACCTGGAAGCATCAGCAACGGGAGCAATGCCAGAAAAAGCACGATTAGCAAGGACTGCAAGCAAAGAAAAACCACCAACATAAATAGGTAAACTACGAGCGAACTCGTCGTTCCTGGTGACCCATTCTCTAACTAAATCACGCTTTGGTTTTTGTTCGCCATAGCTTATTGGAGAAGACGAAGAATTAGAACTGATTTTGATTCGGCGTCGATGAAGAACATCAGGGTGCTTTGAGAAGTTAGACCGAAATAGATAAGTTGAAGAGATTGCTGCCATTAAATTATCTGCGGTAGTTAACAGATTTCAATCAATAGACCGAAATAGACAAGTTAAAGAGATTGCCGCCATTAAGTGGAGAGCGACTCTACCCAGGAGGAAGGATAACATTTTCGACGAAAAGGTGAAAGGCTTCATAAAGGAGCGTTAGTTCCAAATTTCCAAAGAAAGAACGGTAAGTGACACGCCAGAACACGATTCCCAATGTTATTCATTTCATTAGTTCAAGACAAGCCTTGACCTATTTCTGTTAACGTTGGTATTTAAGAAAACAACTAAAAAAAAGACAATCAAAAAGAGTGAAGAAATTGAATAAAAACAATTAAAATCAATACAAAAAGTTTTATAGTGGTTCGACTAATTCAGTTTTAACTTCGATTACATGTGAATTATGGAAAAGTTGCAAAGAAGCCAAAAGATCATTCAAATGTGCTATTAGTCTCCTATTTATAGTTGTAGGTCATCAAGATATGTTTTTCTACAATCTTTACCACGTTTCCAACATCCTAGCAGTAGTTTGACTTGAAGAAACATGGTCAAATTAGCATTTGTTATGGTCATTACTGATCCATAGTCTTATGGATCAATTCCAATGTTATGTGTTGTGGCGACCTGTTGTTAGATATGTGCTTCTCATCTGTTTGCACTATTAGAAATTCGTTTTTGGGTCAATATGATGGATGAATTATGAAACAAAGTTGTTGATTTCAATTGCTCGAGGAGATTGATAAGAAACGTAAGTGACTGAATTCTGAAGCTTGAAAGCGGTTGTGGGCATCATGGTTTAGAAGTATAGAAGTTTGAGGTGGTTAGGATACAAGTTGTAACGACCCATATTTTTGGTTGATTAATTTTAAATATTTAATATGGTTTTAAATATTGAGTTGATAATATAAATCGATTTTTTATATTTGAGTTATTGATTTAATAATCGAAATATGATTTATTTCGATTATATATAGTTGTCGTAATACGGAAATGAATTTAACTGAATTCAAAGTTAAAACTGAATTAAAAATAGTTCAGATGATCAATACAAATTTCTGTTTGTATTAGAATAATAATATTAATTTATTATCGAAGAATATATTGTTTTGAATTAAATTTATAACGGCTTAAATTAATATCTTCCCCATATGATCAAACTGGACTTCGAAACTTGTCCCAATGTATCCAGAATAATGGTATAACCCTAGAAAGGGTTGTTGTTCGGCTCAAATAGGAATTTGAAATCAACATGATAATTTAAATTAAAAGATACCAGTTCATAACAAATTAAAATAAAAATATATAATACCTTCATTCCTAAGCTAAGTTAATCGAGTACAATGTACAGTACGCAAATTCCTTAATGCCTAAGTATTCTGCTTATAAAATCGCATCATCATCTTCACTGTTTGTTAAAACAAATAGAAGCAGTGCTTTTGGCCGAATTCTTCATTTACTTCTTCATTGATTCAGTAAAAATATAACAGCGTTGACCCTCCTTTTGTTCGTTTCCATTCCTATTCCTCTACAAATAGATCGATCGAAGAAATCCAAAAATAAATCAAATTAAAAATATTTTGATCTTTTTCCTTGAACTCGATCAGATGGACACTTCAATCTCGCACCTTTCTTTTACGGTGCGATGCATCGACATAGGGTTTGATAAGCTAGGGTAAATCGCGATTCGATTTCATGGGGTTGACGATCTGCAGTGTGACTTCGAGGTACTTGACTACACCGCGAGCTAAGGTGATGTCGCGAGTTCAGTTAGGGTTGAGGTGGTAGTGTTTGAATGGGTATTCGAAGTCGCGATGGGTAGCTTTTGTCTGAGGAGTGATTAGATAAAGGGTTCATGCTTTGTATTTTTGGGCATCGCGATTTGGGGATGGTGTCGATTAGGGCATCGATTTAATGGAGTTTGGGGGTGGTGGTCTGTCACTGGAGGGACGCAGCACCGTGTATTTATCTGAGGTTCGAACTTGTTTAAAATGTTAGTTCGAAACTGCAGAAATTTTGGGGATACTGTATGTGAATGTTGAGAGAGGGAGGATCAACAGTAGGAAAGTAGGATTTGCAGTATGTGTTTTTATTTTGGGGATGAACTGGAGTTTGAATTAGAAAGTGAGAAGCTAATGGCTGCATGTGTTGTTCATTAATTCGCGGTTACCATGAGGAAATCAAAGTGGGTCTGAAGTGATGAAAACGGGGGTTTGCGATGTTGAGTTCATCATTTCATTTGGTTTTGAATTTTTAGATAAATCAAAGAGAAGAGGCATGGATTGGGTTTCAAAGTCCTGGGTAAAAGCCTGAAGCGGGTTCTTATTTTTCATTTCAGAGAAGAAGGATTTAACAAGGATTAAGGTAGAATTTATTATAATAAATTTAGTGAATGTCTTTTTATTTAAATTAAATTAGTTTGAATTTATTCAGTAAGTAGTAAATTTAGAATAACGGAGTTTAATCGATAAAGAAAAATTTAATAATCGTAGAGATTGAATAGATTCAGTCGAGAGATTCATTGCTGCGGATTACATAAGCTGGAATTAAAATGGAAATCAGAATAGCTCGGAAAAACCAATGTGAGTAAATCACATTCAATTTATTTATTTAGAATTATTTCTAGTCATTAAAAATAATTGATGGTTGTTTGGTTGCATTAAAATATTATTTAGCTGTTAAAAATATATTAGTTATGTAGGATTTGTGTTTGTGGCTATATATATATATATATATATATATATATATATTGGTGATTGGTTGGATTCCCGCAGTACCATTAGCAGATGCCCGCAGTATCATTAGCGGATGACCCTATACGCCCCATATTATGATAGTGGATGACCTTTTATACCACGATATCCTGCCTCGAAGCAGGATGAGTATTATTTATGTTGCCTAACGTCTGTGAATGCAGATAAAACAGGTTGAAGGGATCCAGCTGGATTCCTCAAAATATTTATTATTTGTTTTACATATATATTATCATATATGATGTGTTAGAAACCCTTTCATGTTTAATTGGTTGTTTGGGTGTTTAAAATATCATTAAGCCCAAATATTAATATATAAAATATCATGAAAAGGATAATTAAGACTTAAAAAGGGAAACCTATTTTTCTAAAAATAGAATTCGAATTTCGAATGGATTGAGAAACATTAACTTGTTTGAATAAATAAAACAAGTATTGAATTTATAAACAATGTTTATAAATTAGATAATACAGAGAATTGAAGTAAATTTATAAACGATGTTTATAAATAAAATGGAATGATTTTCATTGGATAATCATGGAATTGAGATGAATTTATAAATGATGTTTATAAATGAAGTAGAGAAATTATCATTTTGATAATTTGGATATTTAAAGTCAAATATGAATTTAAAAATAGGATTTGAAGTCATTTGAAAGGGAACAGTTTTTATTCCGCAATTCGGAATATAAAAGGAATGGAGTTTCAAATAAAAATTTGAAATGGAAACTTGTTTAATATATAAAATAAGGAAGTTAAATTTATAAACAATGTTTATGAATTAAGTGAGATAATTATCATTTGGATAATTTAAATATTTAAATTCAATTATGAATTTAAAAGTGAATTGGGAAGTGATTGAAACAGAACGATTGGTTATATTACGGAATTCGGAATATAAGTTGAATTGAGGAAAATCCTATGGATTATAATTAGAATTTGATTTCATCGAATTTTATAAACTAATTTATTTCTAATGGAATTAGAAAGTAATAACAGAAATGGAGTTGTAATTGAAGTGGTAACTGAGTAATGAAAAATCGACAATTAGAGATAATCAAAAATATTAAGTTGGATTTGAAAACTAAATTTAATATATATTAAAAATATATTAGAATCGAGTTGAAATTTATTTTAAATGAAGTTTAAACATTTATATTTAAATATAATTAAAACGAACTCGCCGCAGCGCGACAGTTCGTAAACTGGCGATTCGAACTTCAATTGAATGTATTGAACTCAATTTAATCGGAATTCTTTGAAACAAGAATCGTCAGGACCGATTTGATAATGGTTTTCTAATATAAGAGAAAAATCTGGATTTCGTCGAATAGATTTTGAGTTATGTCAAAATCAAATTTTCAGAAAAACAATGCCATAACCATTATAAAACCATAACGGTTTATTAAATAAATAAAAGGATTTTAAGTAAATAAAATCCAAATTTCATTTAGGAAAAATCCATATTTGAGTTATAAATAATATCCGAACTCGGGTGGAGTAATGAAATTATTTTTGAAACAAAAACAAATCAGATGTTTAATTATTGAGTAGAATTAACTAATTTGAAGAAAAATTAGTTAATGGAATTTTAAATCGAAATTGGACTTTGGATAAGAAAAAGGGGTCTGTAAATTCATATTCAAAATCGAATATGAAACTTGAATTACAAATGGCATTCAATTGTTTTATAAACAAATTAATTTATATTTGAACGTGATATGTTCAAATAAAAAGTGAAATAGGCAAAAGAGTTAATTAAAGAATAAATTAGCGAACTGGGTTAAAATGACCAGATTAAGTTGGAATAAATTAGGAATGGATGTATATGGGTTAAACAGGTATGGGATGAAGTGTATGAAGGTTATAATTCGTGTGATGGATAATAAGGTACATGCTTAAATTCCATATGAGTTTTTATGAGCCGAATCGGCAAGCCATTTGGCTTTTTGATTTTCTTTTTAAATGGAAGGGGCCTAGAGAGGCGAGCTGAGGTTTGAACTATCGACCGGTACAAAGGAGGTTATGGCGAAATTTTCCGGGAATTTAAGGAGTTAGAATATTTTAAAAAAAAAATTGATAGTTAGAAATCAATGTATCGATATATATAGAATTCGATAAGGAAACGAACTTGAAAATAGAAACTATAAACAAAAAGAAAATCTATAATTAAATCTGGTAAAATTAGAAAGCGAAACGTATACGGGTTTAAAAATAAATAATTGGTTTGTATGATGTTGATTGTTCGAGGTAAGTGGTCCTATCCGTTTGGAAGTTAATGATGTTTTCAGTCAAGGTCTGAGAGGTAGTTATACCCCCACTTGATTGATTTCATTTTTAACCGATAAATAGCAAGATCCAGTCTCGAAGGGAAATGTTTGAATAAAAGTTAGTTGTATGCAGTGTTTTGGGTTGTTGTAACGATGTTTTACACAACATTCGTTTTAACCCAAGTAAGTGAAAATTTGGAAATATAATAATAAATATTTCCCGAGTATAGAAATAAATGAATGGTCATGGAAGAGATAAGTAATTGGAATATTTTCCAATTATAAATAGAATATATTTTCTAAGTATAGAAAATAAAAGAAGGCGATATATGGAAATGTTTTCCAAATAGCGTAAGAGGCCAAGATGATTATCGAAAATATCGTGGTAACGAATATGGATAAGGAAATGGAGAAGTGTTTTAATTAATGAAATATTAATTAAAAGGCCTAGTGATTTGTTTGATGCTTTGAATGAGTGTTTGTTTTTCTTCGATAGTTAAATAACCGACTATCAAAGTATTTGCCAATATCGTTGTCAATATGGAGAGACCGGTTGGATTATTATCCGTGAACCACTCCGTATTGGCAGTAACATTGCAAATCAGATTATATAAAGATAATCGGAGATGGAGTAGAGTGCAAGGGCTTTTTCTATTAATGGAAATTGTGCATTCGATTTCGTTCAATCCCAGAACGAACGTATATGGACGAATGTCTGACAGAGTATTTCCAATGATCGCATATGTTGTTCTGCACAAAAATATATGGTGGCGGAGAATTTATTCTCTTAGCATAATATCTAGAATATATTTGTGCAAATCAATTAATGATTAACGGACCTGACAATGTGGCATTCAAAGTGATTGTGCTATCAATGAATGATAAGTAATCGTAGCCTCAGACCTCAACAACCAAGAAATTACAAAAATCGGGAAGGCGGCATGGCTAAGTGGGTAGCTCCCAATTAGCGTATATCATCACCTATCTAGAGAAATTCATTTAATTCCTTATTCTATTCGATGTTGTCCCATTAGGGAAAATAGTTGATGATCCCAACCGTTGGTGATATACATTCGATACACTCAAGCGAAATGAGTGGTCGGTCATGTGTGGCCGGGTTACAAGATATTTTTGTTGAACCCAGTGTATTCTCCTCTAGAGATACACTATCGGAAGGTGGTTCCATACCTTGTCATAGTTGGAAATTCATTACCCAATAAGTGCTGGCGGTTTTGATTGTATATTATATATATGTGGAGCGTGAGATGAAAGCGTTCCACTAGATTTCTATTTATTTGATTTAGACACTATTATAATATCAAAAGAGTTTTGATATAAAGATTATCGTTTCTTTCAAAAGGATTTTGAAAGTTAAATCAAGTGTTTTGGATTCTCATAAGAGAAAAACCTGTTCCGTGTTATACGGCGTGGTCTTATGAGATATCGTTTATTTTCTCAAACTGTTTTAAATTGTTTACTCATACCAGTCCCATGACTGACCCAGAGTTTATTTTGTTTTGTTTTACCTAAATTCTTGGGTGCTCAAATTTGTACGGGCAGTCAAGTAGTTCAGGATTTTACAGATCTATATAAAGGAGCTTGGAGCAGGAGGCTTCAGTATTAAATATAGTGTTTTTATTTCCGCTATGTTGTAAGTGTTGTACTCTGGTAATTGTATGTTATATAGTCAAAATTTTGTATTTCAAAAGTTACAATATATTATATTTTGTTCCGCTGTGATGTGAGATTCTGTGTTGTTATTTCTGTTCTTCTTCTACCTTTTTCTTCTAAAAAAAATGATTCGTATTTTCGTGATAGTTGGGTTGGATGTGTGATGTATGTAGTCAACTCTTATAGTACGGATTTTTGGGTCATTACAGTTGGTATCAGAGCTTAGGTTGAGCGAACACCTAGGCTTTGGTTGGTTTTTGCTCAATAGAGATAGGGTCAGTAGTACCCTAGGACGAGTTGAGTGTATATATACAAGAGCGCATATTTGTTAATTAATATAAAAATTGTTTTATATTGTGTTGGCTAGTATGTAGAGTAGTTTGTGTATTCTGATCGAATCGTGGGACGCCACGAAATCGATAGGAATTTCAAAATACTTGAACAGAGAAATTAGACGCAGTATTGTTTTAAGTGGGTAAATGAAATAATTTTACCCAAAAATTCTATTTATGATAGAAAAATAATAATTTCCTGAAATTATTATAATATATGGATGAGCTGGTTGTTGCTATTACAATCAAATGAGACTATAAGAATTGGGATGGTTATTTACAACTAGATATAATTTGTATAAGAATGATTTGTACAAGTGAGATGAATTAAAGTTGAATTCAAACTAGAATTTGGAATTTTAAAGCCTGGAAGTTGGAAAATATTTTCGAAGTACATTAAAATAATATAGCTTTATTTTGGAAGGATTTTTAAATAAAAATCGTTTTGAATGGATTTTGGAAGTGATAAAGCACTGAACTCACTTCAGTGGCTGAAAAATAATTCTAATGATGATCAAGACGTCATCAATGTTCATTTTCGAGTTTCTAAGTGATGAATTGCTACTTTAGAAAAGTTTTGATGCAAATTTATTTGAAATAAAACAAGTTGATTTGAAAAATTCAAATGTTTGAATTTGAAGATGGTTACGTATATATTTATATGATTTCTAAAGGATTTGAAATGAAAACCTGGGCATTTGAATTTTGTAATTTAGATATAACTTAAGCAAGTTAAATGGATCGAAGTGAATAAATTGATCAGAATCAATTTGAATGAGTTGAATACATACGACTTGAATATGAATTTGATGTAAATATATTGACTATTGAATGTAAATCATTCAGATTAAATGTAAGCATATATAGGGTGCCATATAAATGGAAACCAAAAGTTTGGTGAAATAAAATTTGTAGAAATATGAAGAGTTGAGTTTCAACATAAACGAGTTTTTGAAAAATTAATGGGTTTGTAGTATTTTTCCTACCTTAATAATTTCGGGGACGAAATTCTTTTAAGAGGGGAAGAATATAACGACCCGAATTTTTGGTCGATTAATTTTAAATATTTAATATGGTTTTAAATATTAATTTGATAATATAAATCGATTTTTTATATTTGAGTTATTGATTTACTAATCGAAATACGATTTATTTCGATTATATATAGTTTTCGTAATACGAAAATGAATTTAACTGCTGAAACAGTTCAGATGATCAATACAAAATTATGTTTGTATTAGAATAATAATATTAATTTATTATTGAGGAATTTATTGTTTTGAATCAAATTTATAACGATTTAAATTAATATATTCCCCATATGATCAAACTGGACTTCGAAACTTGTCCCAGTGTGTAACAACCCGAAAATCTGAACCAATTTAAAATTTTAAATTTGGCTATTTTAGTGGATTTTGAATATTTAAAATAATTTATTTTAAATAATAACGACCAAAAATCTAATTTGATCGAAGTTATAATAAATATATTTATTTTAATTATAAAACAAGGCCTGAAATGGCGCGGTAGTTTGAAAATTTGAATTCGAACTTTGACTGACTATACAGGATGCAAAATAAAACAGATTTTAGTGAAACCAAAAATATTTAAATTTGTTTATGAAAATCTTTCTAACGAATCTGAAAAATCGGAATTTTGTAGTGGGAACCAAAAGTTATAGCCAAATGAATTATCAGAAAGGTCGCTATGGAGTTTATATAACCCTTGAAAATAGACATTTTGCAAACGACCTCCGTTTTTTATGAAACCACTTTTGTTGGATCTAGAATGCCAAATTATTGCAAGATTCCAAATTCCATTATTTTTGGAGTTAATATGTGGGCGTGCCAAAGGAAAATATGTTTGGTTAATTTAAGTCAATTTGGATTGACCAGAAAATGGTCATTTTTCAAACGGCCTCCAAATTCAATGAAATCAGTTTTGTTGGGACCGTATCATCCAAACATAGCTAGATTTATTTTTCTGGAATTTTTGGGATCAGTATGTGGCCCCGTCAAATTGAAATGTACGTTCAAATCCATATTTGAATGTTTTATATTTTAATTTGAAGAATAACTGGCTGAAACAGTCGAATGAGCCTACGAAACATATTCCATTGTGTTTAGAATGGGGGTAATTAGCTAGGGACGACAATCGTTGGGTTTGAGTTGGAGTTCGTTAGGAGAAAGCGGTATTTTTGGAAATAAATAATTAAATATATATTATTGGCCAATCATAATTCTCCATTTCCTTTTCTCTTTCCCTGATACCTCGCAACCGATGACGGAAATGAAACGCGGCCTTCTCGCCTCTCTAACGCTTAATTCACTCACCAAAATCACTAGCTTTCGTTAGGGTTTTTGTAGATCTCCTCGTCAGCTTCAAATCAAGACCGGTTTCGCCAACTGTCGTTGAGTATCGGAGGAGAATCACCCTCCTGAAGTTGTGCCATTCAACCCCCAGTTCCTCCATCGATGTGCGTGCTAGTTCATAATCAAGGGGTGGCGCAAGGGCGTCTTTCCAAGCCCGACATCGTGGTGTAACCCGATCAACGAATTGCTACACGGATTGAGAGATTTTTGCAGACGTAGTTTTGAATCAAAAGGGTTGAGGTACGGCTTGTTTATTTTAAACTGATTTCGATAAATAAAAGCATTGCAAACTTGTAAAAATTATATTTTTTTGCTATGTGGTCGAAATCCAGTGAAACAGGAGACATTGGACTCGTGTGGACATCTTCTACATTCTAGAAGAGACCGGAGATTTTTTGGAGCTTCCTACAATTTTTGAAGGAGTGGAACCCAATGTGAGATTTCTAAATTATAAACGATATGGAATGACAATGTATAAATTATACGGTCGATGTATAAGTCATATAAGCGTTGTACACCTCATGTATAAGCATTGTATAAGTTGTACGTGCGATGTATAAGTTATATATACGTTGTAAAAATCATATGTGCGTTGAACGGAATTGAAATGATATTGAAATGAAATCGAAATATATTTATATACGTATATATATATACACACTCCCCTCGTCCATAGACCATGGACGATATATATTGATTGTGATTGTCTGGATTTTGGTTGACGTGAAATTTGGTTGAGAAATGCGAATGGTTGATAATGATTGGTTGTGGTTGAAACAAAATTGGAATTGTTTGTGGAAAAATCCATTGTGATATGAAAATGAATCAAAATATTTAGATTATAAGGATAAGCCCCTTAGGGAACGCTGCGAGGCGTAAGGTAGTGCGAGGAGCCGTACGGGATGGTGCCGGTTTTTAACCCCTTGCCGTTATGCTGCCGAGTTTTTTTGAAATATTCTTGTGTTTGATTTATATTCATGTATTGAAATATATTCATGTGTTGGAAAAATATTCATATGACGAATAAATTGTTTGAAAGATAAAAATTACATTTTTATCATGTAGGTGAAGTATATAAATAATCATGTTTGAAATAAATTGTTTTAACGATAAAAATCACAATTTTATAATATATATAAATTGCTAAAAATCTTCATTTTTAAAATAAATTGTTTTAACAGTAAAAATCACATTTTTTATCTATATACGAAGTGTTAAAGATAGTCATATGTTGAAATGAATATTGGTTGGCTAAAAATATTATTTTTATCAAATATATGAAATGAATATGGTTTAGAAATCGAAGAACAGATTATATTTACATATATATAATTAAAATAAATTGAATAACGAAGCTGTAGTTCGTATTTTGAAACCGTGATTTTAAACGATTATTGCGGGATATCCAACCATCGGATTTTCCCGAAACCAAAACCGTTAGGTCCGCTTTGGAAATATCTTTCCGACGACACCAAATTTGTAAAGATCCAACGGTTAGATTCTGTGAAATGTTAAATTCAAATCTGAATGAAAACAGCGCCAGAATGGATTATATTAATATATATAAATATTATTAAATTAAATTGGATAACGACGTTGCAGTTCGTATTTTGAAATCGTAACTTCAAACGATTGTACCGGGAGATCCGAGCATCGGATTTTCCTAAAACTGGAACCGTTGGGTCCGCTTTGAAAAGATCTTTCCAATGATATAAAATGTGTAAAGATCCAATGGTTAGATTTTCAGATATGTGTAAATCAAATCTGGAGAAAAATAGCGCCATGGCCGCGTTATGGCCTGAAGCGTCGTTTGAATAAATTGGCTATATTTAAATAAATAAAAATAGCGATAAATCGCTATAAAATATTATAAACGATATGAAATGGAAATAAACTGAATTTACTCGGTTTATAGGATATTTGATGGTTGAATGTGTTTGACATGAAAATTACATTAATGAACTAAATTATGGATGTCAGATAATTTAACCATTAAAATGAATTGATTTGAAATTCTAAATATACGTGAATTATTTGAAAAGGCCGAGTTAATTCTCATTTCAAATAATTGGTCGACGGTTAGAAGTCGAAGATATGAAGACGGTGCAAGACTGAGGATCTTCACATCGAATGGATGGCTACTGATGCCTTTGATGGGAGTTGCTGCCCTGAAGGGGTTACGATGGTGGTCGTCCGGACGTACTTGTTGATCGTTCGGATCTGCGAGGCCCTTTCTCCTGTATTAGACATACGGGAGAGGAATAAGGTGCCTCCGGTTTCGTTCAGACCCAGAATGGACTTGTAAATGGATATGTGTCTGACGTTGTAGATTGACAACGTGGCATACAAAGATGCTGTGATCAAAGCTTTTGTTGAAAAGCATAGCTTTGGGTTGATGATCAAAGCACGGCTTTAATAGCTAGATTTGTGTTTAGCGTTGATTTGTGAGCCTCACACCCCGGTATGAGCCAGAAACGGGAGAGGACATCAGGGAGCACATGTGTTTCCTTCTAGCTAGCAGTGGTGTTTTGGGTTTTACACGCCCGAGCATTTTACTTATGTGGATGATGGATAGCGAGGCGCCTTGTTATATCGGTCGCTTCGGAGTCGATGGTTTTGGTCGGTATATGACCAGTTTATGCCCCATAGGGCGGGGAAACACAGTGTTCAGGCATTTTAATCCACTCCGTGTGGACCGGCCCTGACGATCCAAGGCTTGTCTACGCGCTTGCCTTAGACATGGGCTAGATTGTCTCAAAGCGGTAAGGACGATCCCTTGCCTTGGTTCATGATGGAAATCCAATTTCCAAATACGACATCGTGCGGTTTTGATTGTAAACCTATATATGGTGACATGATATATGGTACCTATGCCGTCTATGATTGGTATTTATGATTGAAATTGTTTTTTTGAAAACATATATACACTAGTAATAATATCAAATGCTTTTTTTATTCATATCAAGCATATTTTGGCCATTATAAGGTAAAACTTTATCCTCCGGCTTGCGTTGCATTGTGTGATGGGAATTGAGTCTTATAATGGCTTCATTTTTGTAAAGAGCATTGCGGCATTTAAATGATTTACTTGTTTTTAAAGCACTGGCAATCCAATGGAGTAAACCTGTTCCGGTTAGCGGCGTGGTCCTGTGATTGCCCTTATTATAAAATAAGTTAAGTAGATTTCTCATACCAGTCCTACGACTGACTTATAGTTTGATTCACTTGCAAACTTGGGTGCCCTATTTTCTACACGGCCATCCTTGTATTTAGGTTTTAACAGGCTCTTTCTGGATAGCTATGGAGCTAAAGATGGATTCTATCATTTCTTTATTTTTATGCTGTTCAGCTCCTGTTGTACATATTATGTTTTGATTCCGCTGTAGACATTTTATGTAAAGCTGAACTGTATTTTGTACTAAGTATGATCCTGTATACTGTGTAACTCTAATGTTTATGTTTATCCAATGTATTCTATTGTACATTATCTAGTGTATTTATATATTTCTATTCTGTTGTTATTTGTTTATGTGATATATTCCAAAGATTACCTTGCCACCGCGGAACGGGGGTTTGGGGTCGTCATACAGTGTGTCCAGAATAATGGTATAACCCTAGAAAGGGCTGTTGTTCGGCTCAAATAGGAGTTTGAAATCAACATGATAATTTAAATTAAAAGATACTAGTTCAAAACAAATTAAAATAAAAAAATATAATACCTTCATTCCAAAGCTAAGTTAATCAAGTATAATGTATAGTATGCAAATTCCTTAATGCCTAAGTATTCACTGCTTATAAAATCGCATCATCACCTTCACTGTTTGTTAAAACAAATAGAAGTAGTGCTTCTGTAAATAATCAAAGTAGTCGAATTCTTCATTTACTTCTTCTTCATTGATTCAGTAAAAATATAACTGCGTTGACCATCCTTTTTTTCATTTCCATTCCTATTACTCTACAAATAGGTCGATCGAAGAAATCCAAAAATAAATCAAATTAAAAATCTTAAAATCGTTTAATCTTTTTGCTTGAGCTCGATCAGATGGGCACTTCAATCCCGCACCTTTCTTCTTCGGTGCGATGCATCGACGTAGGGTTTGATAAGCTAGGGTAAATCGCAATTCGATTTCATAGGGTTGACGATCTGCATTGTGATTTCGAGGTACTTACTCCACCGCGAGTTAAGGTGATGTCGCGAGTTCAGTTAGGGTTGAGGTGGTAGTGTTTGAATGGGTATTCAAAGTAGCGATGGGTAGCTTTTGTCTGAGGAGCGTGATTAGATAAAGGGTCTGTGCTTTGTATTTTTGGGCATCGCAATTTGGGGATGGTGTCGATTAGGGCATCGATTTAATGGAGTTTGGGGGTGGTGGTCTGTCACTGGAGGGACGCAGCACCGTGTATTTATCTGGGGTTCGAACTTTTTTAAAATGTTAGTTCAAAACTGCAGAAATTTTGGGGATACTGTATGTGAATGTTGAGAGAGGGAGGATCAACAGTAGGAAAGTAGGATTTGCAGTATGTGTTTTATTTTGGGGATGAACTGGAATTTGAATTAGAAAATGAGAAGCTAATGGTTGCGTGTGTTGTTCATTAATTCGCGGTTACCATGAGGAAATCAAAGTGGGTCTGAGGTGATGAAAACGGGGGTTTGCGATGTTGAGTTCATCATTTCATTTGGTTTTGAATTTTGAGATAAATCAAAGAGAAGAGGCATGGATTGGGTTTCAAAGTCCTGGGTAAAAGCCTGAAGCGGGTTCTTGTTTTTCATTTCAGAGAAGAAGGATTTAACAAGGATTAAGGTAGAATTTATTATAATAAATTTAGTGAATGTCTTTTTATTTAAATTAAATTAGTTTGAATTTATTCAGTTAGTAGTAAATTTAGAATAACAGAGTTAAATCGATAAACAAAAATTTAATAATCATAGCTATTAAATAGATTCAGTCGAGAGATTCATAGCTGCGGATTACATAAGCTGGAATTAAAATGGAAATCAGAATAGCTCGGAAAAACCAATGTGAGTAAATCTCACTCAGTTTATTTATTTAGAATTATTTCTAGTCATTAAAAATAATTGATGGTTGTTTGGTTGCATTAAAATATTATTTGGCTGTTAAAAATATATTAGTTATGTAGGATTTGTGTCTGTGGCTATTATATATATTTATATATATATTAGTGATTGGTTGGATTCCCGCAATACAATTAGCGGATACCCGCAATATCATTAGCGGATGACCCTATACGGCCCACGCTATGATAGTGGATGACCTTCTATACTGCGATATCCTGCCTCGAAGCAGGATGAGTATTATTTATGTTGGTTAACGTCTGTGAATGCAGGAAAAAAAGGTTGGAGGGAACCAACAGGATCCCTCAAAATATTTATTATTTGTTTTTCATATATATTATCATATATGATGTGTTAGAAACCCTGCCATGTTTAACTGGCTGTTTGGGTGTTTAAAATACCATTAGGGCCAAATATTGATATATAAAATATCATGAAAAGGGTAATTAAGATTTAAAAAGGGAAATCTATTTTTCTAAAAATATAATTCGAATTTCGAATGGACTGAGAAATATTACCTTGTTTGAATAAATAAAACAAGTATTGAATTTATAAACAATGTTTATAAATTAGATAATACAGAGAATTGAAGTAAATTTATAAATGACGTTTATAAACAAAACGGAATGATTTTCATTGGATAATCATGGAATTGAAATGAATTTATTAACGACGTTTATAAATAAAGTAGAAAAATTATCATTTTGATAATTTGAATATTTAAAGTCAAATATGAATTTGAAAATAGGATTTGAAATCATTTGAAAGGGAACAGTTTTTATTCTGCAATTCGGAATATAAAAGGAATGGAGTTTCAAATAGAATTTTGAAATGGAAACTTGTTTAATATATAAAATAAGGAAGTTAAATTTATAAACAATGTTTATGAATTAAGTGAGATAATTATCATTTGGATAATTTAAATATTTAAATTCAATTATGAATTTAAAAGTGAATTGGGAAGTGATTGAAACAGAACGATTGATTATATTTCGGTATTCGGAATATAAGTTGAATTGAGGAAAATCCTACGGATTATAATTAGAATTTGATTTCATCGAATTTTATAAACTAATTTATTTCTAATGGAATTAGAAATTAACAACATAAATGGAGTTGTAATTGAAGTGGTAACTGAGTAATGAAAAATTGACAATTAGAGATAATCGAAAATATTAAGTTGGATTTGAAAACTGGATTTAATATATATTAAAAATATATTAGAATGGAGTTGAAATTTATTTTAAATGAAGTATAAATATTCATATTTAAATATAATTAAAACAAACTCGCCACAGCGCGACAGTACGTAAATTGGCGATTCGAACTTCAATTGAGTGTTTAGAACTCAATTTAAGTCAGAATTCTTTAAAACAAGAATCGTTAGGACCGATTTGATAATAGTTTTCTAATGGAACAGAAAATCTGGATTTCGTCGAATGGATTTCGAGTAATATCAAAATCAAATTTTCAGAAAAACAACGCCATAACCATTATAAAACCATAACGGTTTATTTAAATAAATAAAAGGATTTTAAGTAAATAAAATCCGAATTTCATTTAGGAAAAATCCAGATTTGAGTTATAAATAATATTTAAACTCGAGTGGAGTAATGAAATGATTTTTGAAACAAAATAAAATTAGATGTTTAATTATTGATTAGAATTAACTAATTTGAAGAAAAATTGGTCAATGGAATTTTAAATCGAAATTGGACTTTGGATCAGAAAAAGGGGTTTGTAAATTCATATTCGAAATCGAATATGAAACATGAATTAGAAATGGCATTCAATTGTTTTATAAACAAATTAATTTATATTTGAACGTGATATGTTCAAATAAAAAGTGAAATAGGCAAAAGAGTTAATTAGAGAATAAATTAGCGATCTGAGTTAAAATGACCAGATTGAGTTGGAATAAATTAGGAATGGACGTATATGTGTTAGACATGTATGGGATGAAGTGTATGAAGGTTATAATTCGTGTGCCCGACAATAAGGTACATGTTTAAATTCCATATGAGTTTTTCTGAGCCGAATCGGCAAGCCATTTGGCTTTTTGATTTTCTTTTTAAATGGAAAGGGTCTAGAGAGGCGAGTTGAGGTTTGAACTATTGACCGGTACAAAGGAGGTTATGGCGAAATTTTCAGGGAATTTAAGGAGTTAGAATATTTTTAAGAAATTTTGATAGTTAGAAATCAATGTATCGATATATATAGAATTCTATAAGGAAACGAACTTGAAAATAGAATACTATAAAAAAAAAATCTATAATTAAATCTGGTAAAATTAGAAAGCGAAACGTATACGGGTTTAAAAATGAATAATTGGTTTGTATGATGTTGATTATTCAAGGTAAGTGGTCTTGTCCATTTTGAAGTTAATGATGTTTTCAGTCAAGGTCTGAGATATAGTTATACCCCCAACTTGATTGATTTCATTTTTAACCGATAAATAGCAAGATCCAGTCTCGAAGAGAAATGTTTGAATAAGAGTAGTTGTATGCAGTGTTTTGGGTTGTTGTAACGATGTTTTACACAACATTCATTTTAACCCAAATAAGTGGAAATTTGGAAATATACTAATAAATATTTCCCGAGTATAGAAATAAATGAATGGTCGTGGAAGAGATAAGTAATTGGAATATTTTCCAATTATAAATAGAATATTTTTCTAAGTATAGAAAATAAAAGAAGGTGATAAGTAATTTAGATATCAAACGCGAAGCACAACTTAGGTCTATTTTTTGGTACAAATCTTATTGATTTTCTCTGATGTTTCTTACTCTAAATCGTTTTTTTTTTTGAATGATACCGTCTGTCGTGTTTTTGAGCTTTTAATGATCTGAAAACAAATAATTATTATGATTAGATCTTCATATGTATGGGTTGTAAAGTGTATATACTGAATCAATTTATGATGATCTTCATATACATGCATGTTTTGAGGGTTTTTTAAATTTTGCCTATGATAGTAATTTGCTTATTTTCATATTTTTGTTAGAAAGGGCATTTCAAATTTATTGTAGACTTATAGCATCTAAACGCCAACGTATAATTTGTGATAGTTTGAATCAGCGATGTTGAAATTAAGCTTTGGTGGTTTGAGATACAATAGTTTTGTTTCCCCTTATGCGTTAATTGTTTTTCATATCACCAATTTTGGTTCAAGGTGTCAATAAATATTTTAATATTATGTTGATAAATTTGTTATAAGATATTTATGTTACACTTGGTAAATTAGATGCATATTTCAATCCTTTAGATTATTAATAAGCAAGGTTGTATAAATCATTAGGTGGAAAGCATGGACTAGGGATTAATCAGGATTAGGTGTTTTTGAAAAACTCGAGCAGAGGATTTCATTATTTTGGAAAGCAAGCCTAAATTAGTGCATGAGTGGTTCCTATGAACTCGCTTATTTGCTTAGGTAATGTATTTAGTCTCATCTAGGTGGATTATGCAAATATTCAGGTGGCAAAACTAGCCTAACGCGTAGACGGGAGCCTAAAAGGAATTTTACAAAAGAGTTAATACATTTGTTTCTTTGGATTTTCTATAAGGGTGGTTATCTCAAGTGTATTTGATTGATGCATTACATTTAAATTCTATAGTTAACAAAACCATACAGTGCCCAGTATTATGTCAATGGCTAAACTATTAATCACTCTTTTTTTCTATATCGGACTTTGTTCGTTTCCCTTTCATACTGTCAAATCTTCATGGACAATGGCATGCCATCATATGATCAAGGTGTATACTATCCAATTACTTTAGTTGATGGAAATCATGGATATGCCTATATAGGTATGTTGTATATTGTTTTTCTAGCTTTTAGGTTCTCATTAAATTATAAATAAAAGTGAGCATCTTGTTATGGTCCACGAACAGACGCGGTATATCAGTGGGATCAACACTAGAAGCTTATCGTTTTAGATGGTTAGAATTTTCAATTTTCGGTACGTTTAATTCCATGTTGTTGAATTGTCTGGCGACCATTTACTAAGTGATAGCATGCTGCTTGATCTTCTACAGAGCTTGCCAGCCGAAAATTTTCCTTATGTATATTACCCATCTAGCTATGACTATGCCTAGTCTCCTTATAATCCCTGTATTCCTGGGGCTGTTATAAGAATTGATGCACAATTTGTGGGAACACGTTACACTTTACATAATGGGAAGTGGTCTAACTCCATTTCCTAAGACCGGGAAAAATGCAAGAGGCAAGCATTACATTTATCTTTTCTGTATGTTTTTTCACAACCTATTGATTGTATATATCTTGATTTTTTTCGTGGATATTGGTTGGTACATTTGATTTGTGAACCTCAACCTTTGTTGATTGTATGATTTCGTTTTTATTTCACTTCATGAGTACTCTTGTGTAATGTTGATATAATTTTGACTATAAGTTTTCTTTGTCCACGGCTAGTAAAGACGAATTTGATTTCTGATTAACTGCAAGCCTTATCAGTTCTTGGTACTGGGGAGAATTATATCACTATCATAGTTTGATTTAATTAACGAAGTGGATGATCCATCATGTGATAAGTTGCTGAAAGCTAACCAAAATAGGTTTTTTCTCCTTATTCTTTGCATGTGCTAAAGCATTCATGAATTAGCTGAATTCCCTTTGTATTGTCTTTAATCAAGATTCTTTTTTATTCAGTTTACTTCTTACCTTACATTACATTGTTTTTCTTTCTACAAAATCTTTTGATGCATTATACTGAGTACTATTCCGAATCCGATAAAATTGGTTTCGTCAAAAACGGAGGTTATTTACAAAATGAGTATTTTTAAGGCCTATGTAATATTATTATAATATTATTTAATTCCAAACTTTTCAATTTAATAATAAACTAATTATTATTATCGTATTTATCCAAATAAAACATCATATAGCTTTAGAATAAACTATATTGGATTAAAAACTCGATACTTCAATTTTTAAGCCAAATTGATATTCAATATATTATAAAGTGGAAATTAGGCAGCAGTCCCTGTTAGAGTTTAAAATATAAATGGCCTCCCTCCCCAACTTTCATTTCAAAGCGGGTCCCTAGAATTGGTTGTTACGTGTTTTCTTTATAAAAAAAAACGAGCCGCCATATTAAAAAAAAAATCTAAAATCTGCAAATATTCCCAGAAGACCACGAAAAAAAAACTTGCATACATGTGTGCAAGTATACACAATAGTTGCACACAAGTATGCAACTATTCCTGAAGAAGTTTATACTAAAATTCTGCATGAATACTTGTATGCATGTATGCAAGTATTCTAAATATTTGCATACATGTATGCAAATAATTCATGAAGAATTCACGTTGAATAATATGCATGAATTCTTGCATACATGTATGCAAGTATTCTGTTTTCTTCCATACATGTATGCAAGTAAAAATGAACTGATATTTATGTATATAGATTGTTGCACACATGTGTGCAAGTATTGTGAATACCTGCATGCATGTATGCAAATAAATATGAACTGATTTGCATGCCTACGAATTATAACATACTTGTATACAAGAATTCGGTATTACTTGCATGTGTGTATGCAAAAAAGTCAACGCAGATGCATGACTGCAATAGTTGCACAGATGTATGCAAGAAATTCAAATATTAGCATACTGTTATGCAATTAACTATTGTTTCACTGTTTTAATGTATTTATTATTTTTGGTGCTTTTTCTGGTTGTTTTTTCAGTTGAATTTTTTTATGTTTACGTGTTTTAATTAAATACGAATTTACATGATTTTTTTTATTTTTTTGATGAATTATCGAAAAATAGGGATGTAATTTATAATAAGTTTTGGACCTGACCTAAGCCTAATTTCCAAACTTTTAGGGACCCGAGACAAATGCACCCTATTATAAAATATTTTTATTTATTTAATAAATCGTTATGGTTTAGAAACTGCTCCATAGCGACTATTGGAAATTTGATTTGGACATAATTTGCAATCTTTACGACGAAATCTTGATTTTTCACTTTTGTTAGAAAGATATTGTTAAATAGATTCTAACATTTCTTGTTTCAACAAATTCTGACTTAAATTGCATTGCGTATATTCATTTAAAGTTCACAACGTAATATTACGAACTACCATGCCATTGCGAGCTCGTTTTTAATTATAATATAAACTATACATTCGAAAGTTAAATTAAATGAATTTCAAGTTGTTAATTCTTAAAATAAATCGTTTTAAATATTTAATGTACGTAAAATATTTCTTAATAAAATACGGATCGTTACATTCTCCCTCGTGTAAAAAGGTTTCGTCCCCGAAATCAAAGACAGAACTGAAGGTCATTTCTTAACCAACTCAGGCTTCATTCTAACTAATTCAAGTTCTTCAGCTTTCCAGTTTCTAAGAACTTCCCATTTCTCGAAATTTGGCTAACACTTTAAATTTTCGAAAAATTTCGCCATAATCTCCTTTGTACGGCTCAATCAATACAACTTCACTTGCCTCTCTAGGACCTCATCAATCAACAAAAAACAATTGGTCATAAAATCATCAACCCAATCAATACAATAAATATGTACCTTTGTGTCGGGCATTCAATTTTATTTCTCTTCTTAACTTCCATACAATAACATGTCCAATATATATACGTCTAACTCCAACTAATTTCCAATCAATTCAACATTAACATTATAATTTGACTTAGCTCAATTTACCTTCCATTCTCATATTGGTTTTATCATTCCAATTTTTGTTTAACTTTACCTAAGTTACATATTAATTCGTTTGATTCACTTTTATCCTTTCAATATATTTAACTTGTATCAGTTAAACTTAAATCTAAAATGGTCTTAATCATTTGTCAAATTACAAACATTAAATTTTGACCAAGTTCTTAGTTCACACACCATTCAATTGGAATTATATAGCCGTCATACTTTTGAAACTCGAAAATAAACACTAATGATGTTGCAAGAATCATGAGAATCATATCCGAGCGATTAGAGTGTGATTCTATATCTATCCAGTACATTTGAGACTCCATATATACGTCAGTCAGGCATATATTCAAAATCTTCTTACACTCGATAGTCTAACCTCAAACTCAAATAAAATACTCAGACTCTTATTATAAGATAATCAGGTAGGTTATCCAAATTCATATATATATATATATATATATTCATACGCAAATTCATTTTCTTCCATATATAGTACTCTTCAAACTCATTATAGGGTATTACTAATCCTAACTCTAATGAGTCACTCTTATAGGATATTACTAATCCTACCTCTGATGAGTTTTTCCTTCTGATCAAACAAGTCGTACCCCAAAGCTTTGTATAATACCAAAGCTCTGATACCAAGTGTGACGACCCGTCATGTCGCTCGATTCGAACCGAAAATCCAACCGGCTTAAACTGATCAACAAGATGTATCGCTTGGGATTACGACTAACCAGAGCTAAACAAAATAACTTTTTCAATATTATTACAATAATGTTTACAATAGATTACAACTTACATTAGAGTCCAAGAATAAATACAACTCACAGTGGAAATAATTATCAGAATATAACATGTATATAGAAGAAAATCATAAACTCTTAGTGGAAGAAATAAAATACTCTAGACTTCAATCCAGCACATGCTCTATGAAATCTCTACAAACCAAAACTGCCCGTGTGGAAAGTATGGGCACCTAGAGTTTAGGTGGAAAACAATAAACTCTGAATCAGTCATGGGACTGGTATGAGAACTAAAAACAGTTATTAGTCTTTATTTTAAAGTAAGGTAAATCACAGGACTACGCCGTATAGTAGGGAGCGGGTTTTCTCCACATGAATATCAATCATAAACTACTCGCAATGCTTTTTTGAAAAATGAAGCTATTATAAGACTCAAGTCTCATCACACAATGCAACGCATACTAAAGGAAAAAGTTTTACCTAATATAACCAAACATGCTTGATACACGGAAAATAAATAAATTTGATATTATTACTAGTACATGGTGTCGAAATCACTTTTGAAAGTAAATGTATAATCTTAGCTTGCATAATGCCCCACCCCATTATTTGGCTATCAGGTTACAGATGAAAACGCAAAGCTCGTATTGGAAGTTGGATTCCATCAATGATCAAGGCAAAGGATCTTCCTTGACCATTTGGAACATCTCTAGCAAGATGTTCAGGAATCACACGCAGGTCATCCTTCTGATCGGTAGAGTTGGCCAGCACTGAACGCGGCTGGTTAGAATTTTTGCTGAACATAATGTTCCTCGGTCGTATTTGACCGTCGTCTTAGTCATATTTGATCATCATTTGAGGCGCCTTGATCCATCATCCATGTAAGTAAATTTCCTGGAATTCATACCATAGCATCACCTTTCAGCTAGAAGGAAATATTAGTTCATATCTTTGTTATCCATTATCCTGTTATCGGCTATTCACGGGTTGTGAGGCTCAAGAGTCATATTTAACACAATGCTACGCTATATCAGCCATGCTTCGATCATCATCCACAAAGCCTTGCAACAAAAGCTTTGATCGGCTCAGAACTTATCATGCCACATTGTCAATTCACAACATATAATCAGTATTTATTAATATATAACCCTCTGAGTACATAAATCTCAGAGGAGGGTGTTAAGCTAAGAGAATAAATTCTCCATCGCCAACTGATATAACATCAACATAAACCAATTGGTTATGTTGTAAAATACGACATTAGATACACATCCATTTAGTCCATTCTATGTTTAAATGAAACTGAAGGCAACTTATTCCTCGTCCAATAAAGGAGAGAAGCCCTTGCAAATCTGGACAATCTCGAAGTACGCCTAGACGACTACCACTTATAACCTTGTCTTGGGTGTACCTCCCAATCGAGACATCAAAAATAATCCAAACGATGCGAAGATCTCTGGTCTTCAACCACTGTCTTCAAGAATTTTCAATACTCATCATATGTTATTCAGAATGGGTTGAAACCCGGTCTTTCCAAATAGCTAGCACATATTTCAAACAAATTTGATGTATAAACATATCGTGAGTCTCATTCCATTTCGGAATATTCATTTACTTAAATCATTATTTCCATTGGGAATTACCCCCTTAAATCTTATCAAAGGTTTACTCCTTTAAACTCTTATTTACGTATTTCCTTGAAAATCATTTCAATAGATTATAAAAAAAACCTCATTTCACAACTGTAACTCAAATCGTGATTTCTAGACTTTATCGAGATTAGCGAACCTTACAAAAAGGTAATGTCTCAAATCATTATCTTATTCCCATCATATTCATCCCATGGAGAAAAACTGGTGGTACTCTATATTTAACACCCCCGTGTTTTGTTAAGTTTAATTACCTTCTTTCATTTCAAATATAAGTAAAGATTAAATCTTGTCATTACGTGAAAACATGCTTACTCAAATCCAAATAATTCATTAACCATTATAACGGTAAATCACTTTTAACTTTCCCAAATCATATCTTAGACTCAAAATCATCTTTGCGGTTTCTTATTCATATCATTAGGAAAAACCATTCATTAACCATAATTGGATCTCGATTTCCCAATGCCAAGAGGATAATCTATCAAATGTATGACACTGAAGGCCTAAACCAACATCATGTCAAACACCCAAAATATCACCCAACTCAACGGTAACCATCAAGTTCTAACTTCTTTCTTCAAATCCTTATATTCAATTTAAGTAAAGATTTCATTTTAATTAATCTTGGAAAATTATCTTTTCCTTTACATGGTTTAAAGAACAAATGTTATTTAGTAACATCGTTCACGACAAACCAAAATTCGTTTGGTATCAAATATAAGAATTTAAATAGAATTTACATCAACTTAAATTCAACACCAATTCTTGTAATCAATGAATACCATAAGTGGAATAACGATATAAATATCTTCCAAATTCCTCAAATAGTTTACGTCTACACAATTGTATACCAAATACCCGCAGATCTATTCTATTCAAATCCATATCCCAATTAATCTTAATTAAAATATTTCTCAAAACTCATCTTTCAAATCAAATAATTAAATATTTGGAAATCTTAAGTTTATTTAATTTCACAAAATGTTGTTTTACCGTTTTTAGTATTTTAGGAAAAAAACATAAATATCCAAAATATGGTTAGAAACTTCACATTTCTTTTCCAAATCACTTTGAAATCACTTATTATGATTTATCATCATTTTTAATAATTTAAAAATAGCTCATTTCCTTAAAATCCGTTTTCGGGTCATTAACGACACTGATGCTGTTTTTATTCAAAATTGATTTGAACTTATTTCAAAATCTAACCATTGGATTTTAAAACTTTACATATCATCGGAAATCTCTTTTCTTTTTGAACCAAAATTTTTTCGTTTTAGGAAAATTCGACAGTCGAATCTCCCAGTACAAAAATTTGAATTCAATGGTTGAAATTCCCGAACGGTCGCTGCATGACACGTCCTTCAAACCATATAATTATTTAAAATAATCAATCCTAATATATTTTATAAATCATTTATAAACTCGTTTAAAAGTGATTTAAACTTCAAATTCAGTTATATAACGAAGTTGAATATTCTAAATTATTATCATATTAAAATAATAATATTTTTTAAAATATAATATTTTATAGTCCAAATTTTTCTGAAATCCATTATAAAAATAAACAAGACAAATGGAACAATCCATTTAAGTTAAAAACGTCGTTTATATATCTAAATCGAACTCACTTTTTAATTTACTATTCAAATTCTAATTTGAATTAAAACGAGCCATTTCTAATTCAAAACTCTTTCAAATTCATTTCAACCTTTTCAAATGTTGTTTGAAATCATCTTAACTTCATTTTCAAATCGTTTCGGATATAAAAATCCAATTTTCATTTTCACATCAAATTTTACTTAAATGAATATAATATTCGATTAAAATTCCAATGGAAGTCGACTCAATCAATTCTCAAATAATTTCATATTCATGGAGTCAATGTGTGTAAACATTTATAATAACACCCATAACGGTTCTTCATCCATCAAACACAGGCATAAGATAAGCGTTATAATTTTTAACGCTTAAATGTACATAACAGTATTATAAAAAACTATAAATAAACGTCCATCAATCATGAAGCAACCATAGCAATTACAGGCAATCAATACATATCAGATAAGCTTATAATAACTTTTTAAATCAATTCATGGAGTTCTCACATTGAGTTTTGATCGCTATAATAACAATAGCTTTTTGGATTACATTAAACATGGGTTTAATTTAACCCAAAATTCTGACTTGCTCCAAATTAAATCAAATCTATTTTGTTGTGAAGTTCTCAACTCCACAATTCCAGCATTTTTTGTTTTGTTCGATTCTGAGTTCGTTTGATATAATTGTTTAAACATTAATTACATTAATTAAATAAATAAAATATTAATAAACTATTAATTATCTCCCCCATTACCGTTCATCACTAGCCCACCATTCACGATCGTCGCTACGCCTCCCATACGCCACCAGACCGTCACACTTGCCTACTGTTGCGACCGCACCACCGAGGCGCTCCTTCACCACCAGGGTCACTGCCCAGTTCGCCATCGTTAGTGAGAATTACACCTATGACTACAAATCACCTCGCCCCCGAATTCTCCATTGTCGCGCCACCAACGGAGATGCCACCTCCACCGTTCGACAACCCTTGCTTCCCCCTTTTGATTATATGTTGATGCCCCCGCCTGGTAGTAACCATAGCCGCCGGAAATCGTGCAAATCTACTTATTGTTCATCAAAAACTAACCTCTATGATCATCTGCACGTCACCGCCACTACAGGCGCTTTTAGGCCACGATACGGGGATCAGGATGTAAGGAAGGGACCGACAAACCAACTACAATGTTGTGGCCCTGTCTCCCCTCTCCAACTTCCTAGTTGGTCACTTCGTTTAACTCTCGACCTTTTGTTCGCAAATCCACCGAAACTAAAACTCCTCCTCTTACTTTCAAGCTAGATCCTGGCCAAACCATTACGCCAATCACCCCTAAATTTTTACAGTAGCTAGCTTTCAACATATACTCCAACTTTCATGTCATAAGTTTCCTCCCATTCTTACTCGTTTGGAATATATAAATTATTGAAGAAAGAGGGGCCTATTTGCAATTTTGAAGGATGAAATTTTGTTGGGGAAGAAGGTGGAGGAGGGGTGTACTTATTGGAGTAGGAATTAGATTATAAGATAATCCCCGCGTAGCAGTTTATTAAATGTGAATATTAGGCACACATCCTTAAAACCAAACTTAATTAGGCTCAGGTCCGGTCATAAACTTATTGTAAATTTAGTCCCTATTTTTCAAAAAAAAGTAAAATAAATAAATAAATAAATACGTAAATTAATATTAAAATAAATTATGCATTCAAAAAAAAATCAGTCCAAAAGCATTAAAAAAACATGGCAAAAACATGAAAACAGCGAAAAAGTGCAGTTAAATGCATAATATTATGCACATATTTGATTTTTATTGCATACATATGTGCATGTATTCCAGTTTTTGCATCTACGTTGATTTACTTGCATATTTCTGTGCATGTATTGCATAATTCTTGCATAAAAGTATGCAATAATTCGTAACCGCGCAACTCAGTTCACTTACACTTGCATTCAAGTGTGAAAACAAAACATAAAATATGCACACATGTTTGCAACATATCTGCAGGCAAAATGTTAGTTGGATTTCCTTTATGCAATAGTTGCATACATGTGTGCAACTATTAGCAATAGTTGCATATATGTATGTAACTTTTATTTTATTGGCGTGGACTCCTGGGATTATTTCCAGATTTTAGATTTTTTTATATACTATTACCCGTATTTTTTTAGGCACAAAATAGAGGGGGCGAAGATTTCCAAACTGGCAGGCGGAAGGGAAAAATAAGGGGCAGAATTTAATGGAAACTTGGGAGGGACGTGGCGTGTATTTGAAACTATAATAGGGATGTGAGCCAAAAGTACCCTTATTAAATTTTATAGTAACGCTACCTGTATAATTCGTTTAAAAATTCGCACGGGCATAATCAGACACTCTTCGGGGTGAAAGTTGATATGCAACTACTATTTGTCATTACAATCCTAACGAAACTTATTTCATCGAATTGAGTACATTTGCTCAAAAAGCTTCAGTTCGAGTTCAAATTATTGATCGGCTCACATCTTAATAACGCATGGTCACAAAACAACTCCAATTGACGTGAAATTTGAAATCTGGCAATAAAAATTTACTATTCCGGATCAAATAAAATTGGTTTCGTTGTAAATGAAGGTCGTTTGCAAAAAAGCTATTTTTAAGGCTTATGTAATATTATTTAATTTCAGAACTATTCAATTTAATAATAAACTTATTGTTATTATGGTATATATATCCAAATAAAAATTCAAATAGCTTTAGAATTAACTATATTAGATTTAAAACTCAATACTTCAAATTTTATGCCAAATCGATATTCAGCAATTATAAAATCCTTTTATTTTATTTAATAAATCATTATGGTTCATAAATGATTCCATAACGACTATTTGGAAATTTGATTTGGATATAACTTACAATCTATACAACGAAATCTCGATTTTTCACCTTAGTTAGAAAGATATAGTTAAATAGATTCTAATGTTTCTTGTTTCAAAAAATTCTGACTTATATTCCATTTTGTATATTCATTTAAAGTTTTAAACGTAATATTACGAACTATCGTGCCGATGCGAGCTCGTTTTTAATTATAATATAAACCATACGTTCAAACATTAAATAAATTTCTAGTCGTTAATTCTTAAAATAAATCGTTTTAAATATTTAATATCCATTAAATAATTCTTAATAAAATCTGGGTCGTTACATAAATATTGATGGTTTGATGATAATAATCATATTCTACTTAGTGTTTTGGTGATACCGGGTCTTTATCTATATGCAAAGGTGTTGGATCCACTTTGCTTTTGATAAATTAATCATAAGATCGTACATTTATGTTTGTTGATTATGGATCTAAAATCCAATGTTATGGTTATTTGGTGCTTGTTGTTATTAGCTATATTTGAGTTATGTGAACTCGCTTGAGTTTACATGCATTGTTGATTGTCTGGTTGTGTTTAAGCTATTCGACTCACTGGGTTTATGTATTTCGACTTTTGATAAAGTCGATACCTTAAACGTTTTGGGTATTCGATGTTGATACTGAGATCTTGACCATTATTAGCATACACTTATGTGTAACCTCCTTCGCTTTGTTTATCGTGTACATTTATGCCATCATGGTTCCATCAAAAATTCAGTGGAACCTATGTCTATGTCATTTCGTTTCACCCTGTTATCATACCGATTTGTAAGTTAGACCGATCTGTGTGTGCATTCCTCAAGTCAGACCAAGATGTTTCCAGTTTAGTAGCTGTGCATGGGGTTTAGTTATGTCACTATTGGGTTTTATCACTCGAAGAGCTTCCAATAGCGTGTCGAGTATTCGATCCATGTATTCATTATTTGTACCATGTTGTATGAGTAATAGTTGTGTATTTATTTGACATTTGTAGCACATGTATTTGTTGTATTTTATGATTGTAATCTTATGTAACCTATTATGTGAACTGCGATTGTGTATATAATGTATTGTGTCTGAGCTGATCCTGTAGCCATCGTGGAGTTGTATTAGACGAGTTTTAAGTATGTCGTACCATATGGGGGGAAAAACCAGAGAGCACATCGTCGACGTACTTAAGACTTGTTAATGTATTGCTCCTAACCAGCCCTATTCTCCGCTCTAATCGACGACATTACTTGTTAATGCTCTTTATTGGAGTGGGTATCATGGTGGGACGTTAAATTCCTTCGTGCCACAGATTTCTAGGAGTAACATCATAGGTTGTAGGTGACTCTTTAAAGCAAGGTGACTTCTGATGCATACAGTTCTTTGTTGGGGAATGCCAACAAATTAAGAATGGACTTTTCTCATGAAAACTTAAGTGCATACCCTGTACTTTTTGCTTGTAGTACATTTCTCTTTGTAATTCCATCATTTCTCTTTGATAGTGGATATCTCATTTAACTTTCCATGAACAAAGTCATGGTCAGTAGGAGATTTATGTTTTTTGAGTTTCTTAGGAAAAGTTGAAAGTTCCCATTGAGTCCTAGGAGAGGCTCCAGGTGTAGGTGGAGCTGGAGAGGTAGGAGTTGAGTTAGACGAAGGTGAAGTAGAATTATATGAACAGGTGTTTTCATGAAAGGACATTTTTATGAAGTTTTTGATTTTTAAAGTTATAAATTTTTCGTCGTTACAAATAGTGTTGTATTTACTATTTACTGAATAGTTTTCAATGGTTTAAATTAGCATTCATTTTTATCCGTCTGAGTTAAGATGGTTGGAAGAAAATATAGGAGAGTAGGAAAAACGAACTATTATATAAGTTTGAGCGAGGTGTTGAAGTAATCAATAAATACCAAATAAATTGATGAAAATGACATATAACATTAAATAAATAGGTTCAGAGTTCAAGTGCTAGCTCAGTTGATGCAAAAAAATTATTTTCTCCTACACCTCTTTTATTCTTATTTTAAAGTTCAGATAAAGAACATATTCATATTTCCCTTCTTTGTTTTATAAAAGGTGTTTCAGATAAAGTTTTGTAAAAATGTCAGCTATTTGTTTTTCTAACGTTATTTTTCCTTTTTCTAGTTGTTGTCTCTAAGAAAACGATGCCTAATGTCGATATGTTTTGTTTGAGAATTTTCAGATAGGTTACAAGCACTAGTATTATCACGGTACATTGGCGAACTTTTTATAGTTTTTCCAAAGTCTTTAAGTGTTTTTTGCAAGTATATTACTTGTACACGTGCCAAAGCAGCAGATGTATATTATGTTTTACATGTTGAGAGAGAAACTGAATTTTTCTTTTTTACTAAACTAGGATACAAGATATTGGCCAATGAAATGACAGGTGCCACTTATGCTTTTTATATCTATTCTGCAAGCTTTGAAATCAACATCACTATATGATACGAGTTCAAAAGAACTGCCTTTGGCCTAAAAAAGACCATAATCTCAAGTGTTGGTTAAGTGTCTCAAAATACGTTTTAATGCTTTATAATGTGATTCCTTTGGTTGTGCTTGAAAATTGAAATCTTGCTTATAAACATAAACTCATCATAATACCAAGTCTAACAGCCGTTAAATATAATAAGGATCCTATTATACTTCGATATTATTTTCGATCTCCTTTCTATTTTCATCTTTATCTAAGTGAACAATTGTACTCATTGACGTTGGTTTTCCAGAGGTTTTATTCATTCCAAAACATTTTAACAGATCAAGACGATATTTTTCTTAATTTATAAAAATACCATTTTTTAATAGTTTAGTATGTATTCCTAAGAAGAAATTTGACTCTCCCATATGAGAAATTTCGAATTCAATTTTCATAATATTTGAGAAATCATTACATATTCCTTCATTAGTTAAACCAAAAATTGTGTCATCTACATAAATATTAACAATAAAATATCATTATGAGCTTTTTTTATAAATAGTGCAGTATCTATTTTACCTATTTGAAAACTAGAATGATTTAAATGAGCTTTTAATCTATCATACCAAGCATTAGGTGCTTGTTTTAGTCCATATAAAGCTAACTTTAATTTATATACATACTCTGGAAATTTCTCATGTATAAATAATGGAGATTGTTCGACATACACTTGTTCTTTTATGAACAGTTTAGGAAAGCCTTTTTACATCCATCTGAAAAGGTTTAAGATTGTGATAACATGAAAAAGCAAGTAATGCTCGGATGGCTTCAAGTCTAGCTACTAGAGTGAAAGTTTCTTCATAATCAATGACTTCTTCTTGATTATATAATTGAGAACTTAGTCGAGCTTTGTTTCGAACGATGTTTCCATTTTCATCAATTTCATTCTTTTAGACCAATTTTGTTCCAATTACAGATTGATCTGTAGGTCTTGGAACGAGTTACCATTCTTCATTTATTTCGAATTGATCGAGTTATTCTTTCATCGCTATTATCCATGGTTCATCTTTTGAAGTTTCCTTATAATTCTTTAGTTCTAAAGTTGAAATAAATGCAATATGACTCATCTGGTTTAATTGATGTCTAGTGAACACTCTTGAGTGTAGATCGATGATGAAAAGTCGGGTGTGACTATGAATGAACAATCATTTTGCACTGGATCGATTATGGCCAATATATATATATATATATATATATATATATATATATATATATAGTATTTAAAGCTCAGTAACCACAGCAGCAGTAAAATAATTATAGTAGCAGCGGAAAATATAAATCACATTGTCGATTTATACTGGTTTGGACTTCTACTCCTACGTCTAGTCCCCAAGCTCCTCTTCGGAATTCTACTTTCAAAGCAACCCTTACTTCACCCGTAGGACAGGTTTACAAACACCACTTTATTTCATGGGCCACAAGCTTACCCACTTGATTTGAACGAGCTACAAGCTTACCCACCTGATTTACACGGCAATAGGCTCACCGAAATTTCTAATACAAAGTAGTAGATGATTGACTATAAATTGTGTCTTTTATACACGAAATAGTCGCAATGTAGTACAACTTCTACAGCCTTCAATAATAATGATGCAGATTGAGTGCGCAGAGGCTAGGAAGTATAATTAAACCAGATTTGAATATTTGTAAAGTGAAGTAACACTGGTCTAATATTTGCTTTGAAATAAATATGAAATTTTGGAGCATTTGGAAGCAATGTTAGAATAATTTAGAGAAGGGAGTTGTGTTTTGTTGTGAGATGTTGAGAGGTTTATATGACGTGAAAAGGAGCCTTCAAATAGTTGTAATGCTTCAACAAATCCCCTTTGGAAAAGACACGTCCATCGAGTATATGCAATAGGTTGAGGGAGTGCACTGGATGGCTAATTGAATTCATTTATGTGTGTTAAATTAGTAGCCGTTTGAAGATAAGCATCAATAGGCGTGTGATTCATTGGTTAAGACTTGCGCTTCCTTCCCTAGCCACCTGGATTCGAATCCCGCTTTTTCCATTTTGTTGTTGCCATATTCCGCCTTGATTTTAGTTATATAAATTAGCTGTTGGTCTTTGTATTGAAGAGACGCATAATTTAGTTGATTAGGATATGCCCCATCGACCTAAGAGATGCTAGGTTTGAATCCTGGTGTTGTCAAATATTTGCATCAGGCCATTTTCTAGCCCATTTACATTCAATGTGTTAACATGAAATTTGATGATGTTGTGGCCCAGTTGGTTGAGGTGCCTGGTTGAATCGTAGGAGGTGCGTTATTCGATACCTGCCCTTGGCACTATTTGCATTTTTTAATTTCTGCCTTTACCGAAGTTAAATGGAATAACTGTGGCATTTGTTCATGGAGGCTTGCATGCGCTGGGTGGTCAAGGCATGTGGCTTGCGTTGTTGTAACCCAAGTTCAATTTCTAGTGCTGCTTGTACTTGTTTTTTATTTCTGCCAATTCTTTATTTTGCTCACTAATGTGCTCAATCATATTTTTGTGCGTCTCTTCTTGGTGCACTCATTTTTTCATTCAGCATATAAATTGATTTGCTTACAAATTTCATTACTTCTCTCATTATATGACTATTTAATCTGAAATAGCTCAATAAAATTGTTAGTAACGTATGTCGTATAATTGTTATCATCAAAACACTGAAATCATGTTTTTAACATTCTCCCCTTTTTGATGATGACAACTATACGAACTTTTAAATAAAGAATATTATATTACTCCCCCTTAATATTTGCTTCTTCCAAATTTATATACTTCCCCTGTCAATATGCTCAATTTTCTCTCCCTTTGTCATCAACAAAAAGGATGGCAATAATCATTGACTTTGGGTCATATATTAATTAAGATTAAAAAAACAATTTTTTTAATGTTGTGATATTCTAATAATTAAAAATGAGCAACCCCAAAGTAAATAAAATAAATAAATTAGATATACTGAATTTACCACAGTTCTGTTATCCATAAATGCTTGTCTTCCATTTTATGTAAGGAACATTTGTTATGTTTAATCCATATATCCTTTTATTTTTCTCGGGTACCTGCAAAAAATAAATTATGCATATTTTGGTACCCACTTCCTTCGTTAGGGTCCAAGGGGTTGGATGGAAGGTAGCCATACCCAAGAGGGCTTAATGGAACATTTAAAAATAAAAATTTCATTATTAACAACTGTATCAAAATAATCATTGATATATTTCTCTCTACTTTCCAATAACAGGAACCCAAATACTTAGATAATTTATATTCATATTTCATGTTAATTTCGCACTTCTAGAAATATTATAAACATTACTGCTTATAGAAGCACTTGAATTTCTATATAAACTAGTCCTAGAACTTGCTCGAAATTTAGTACTAGCACGAATATTTTTATTATACATGAAAGCATATTTAGTACTATTTTTACGATCAGTTTTAGTATATCCTAAACCACTTTGTCGTGGAAAAGTCTAGATCTAGATGAAATCTTATTTAAATCATCTTGAACTTTATTAAATTTCACGAACTCACTTGTCCGTTTTTCAAATTTGAATCCAAAGTCGCAATTGGCATTTTTAAAAGAAATTTTGCTATTTTTCAAATCATTAGTCTTCTTATTTAATTCATAATTCTCCTTCTTTAATGTACTATTTTCATTTTCAAGACGACTAATTGGAGATTCTGAATTATCTAAAGATGATGGTAATAAATTATTTTGTCGTTTCAACTCACAAATTTCATTTGAAAAAAAATTCTTTTCCTTTTTCGAATATGATATATTGTTCGTAAAATCTTTAAGATTCATAAAATTAGTTTTCAAAATAACGTTTTGATTTTCTAAATCAATTTTTTCTTGCCTTAATTTTTCATTTTCAAGTTCGACATATTTCAACTTCTTTAGAATAATAAATTTAAGTTTCCCTAAATCATCACTATTTTTTATTAAATTTGTAAATCAGAAAATACATTTTTGTAGTCCTCATTTGTTGTAGCTCTGCTTGTATAGGACTTGTTGCTCGCTATATTTCGACTATATTTTTTTATGGTGATTATTCTATGATGTTGTGACGATCAATATAATTTCTTGCTCTGATACTAATTGAAAACTCGGGTACGACTATGAATGAACAGTCGTTTTGCACTGGATCGATGATGGTTAATATATATATGTAGAATCTGAAGCTCATTAACCACAGAAGCAGTAAAATAATTATAATAGCAGCGAAAAATATAAATCACACAGTCGATTTATACTGGTTCAGACTTCCCATCCTACGTCTAGTCCCGAAGTTCCTATTCGGAATTCTACTATCAAAACAACCCTCACTTCACCCGAAGCACAGGTTTACAAACACCACTTGATTTCATGGGCCACAAGCTTACCCACTTGATGTTGTAACAACCCGTAAAATCTGGGCCAGTTTAAAATTTTTATTTTTGTAATTTTAGCGAATTTTGATTATTTAAAATGAATTATTTTAAATAATATCGACGGGGAATTTATTTTGAATATATTTCGAACGTATATATTATATACGTCGTCGTTAGAATATAAATAATTATATATAATTATAAATAGAATTAAAAATGGCGCGGTAGTTCGATAATTCGATTTCAAACTTCAATTGAATGTACCGGGTGCAAAACAATCCGGATTTTAGTGAAACCAAAAATAATGGAATCTAGTAGTGAATATCTTTCCAACGAATCCGAAAAATCAAGATTTCATAACAGGAATCAAAAGATATGTCCAGTTGAAAATTTTGAATAGTCGCTATGGAATTCAGGCCCTTAAAAATGGACATTTTGCAAACGACCTCGGATTTCGACGAAACCAGTTTTGTTGGGTCCGTGGTGTCGAATTATTGCTAGGTTTCAAATTTCATAATTTTTCGAATCAGTATGTGAGCGTGGCAAAGGAAAACGCGTTTGACCAGTTTCAGTTGATTTTAATCGACTGGAAATTGGCCATTTTTCTAACAGTCTCGGAATTCGACGAAACTAGTTTTGTTAGGACCGTATCGTCAATACGAAGCTAGAAAATATTTTTCTGGAATTTTTCGAGTTAGTATGTGACCCCGGTAATTTGAAATGTACGTTTAAAATTCAATATAGTGATTTAAATGTAAATTTAACGGAAACTGATTGTAACAATCAAATCAGCTTGCGATACATATCCCATTGTGTTCGGAATGGGGGTAAAACGCTATGGACGATAGGCGGTGGGCCTCGTTTCGAGGTCGTATGTGAAAGTCAACTCTTTAGGATAAAATAAATAAATTAATTAATAAAAAAAAAAAAAAAAATTCTCCCTCTCCTTATAAACCGCTGCCCCCCCCCCTTTTTGTTCACTTCAGTAGGATCGAAAAAGAAAAAAAAAAAAAAAAATCAATCGAGCTCGGAGATCGACCGACCACCGCCGCCGCATCCCCCTCCTCCGCCGCATCCCCCACCGATGACGGAAACCCCCGCCCCCTCCATCTTCTCCTCCCGCTCCTTCTTCCCCGCCTGCCCCTCCCCTCCTCTGGCCGAAGACCGCACACCCCCCCCTTCCTATCGCGATGAACGAAGAACCCCCCCCCCCCGATGGCCACAGCGCCGCCTCAACGCCCCCCCTGTAAGTTATTTTTAATTTATTTTTTTTATTTTTTTTATTTTTATAAAACAGAATTTAAAACAAGAAATGTTTAAAAGGAAAAAAAATAATAAAAACTGATTTTGGTTTTAGGAGTTAAAACTGATTTTTGTTTTAAAAAGGAAAATAAATACTGATTATTTTTAAGTTTAAATACTGATTATATTTAAGTTCAAAAACTAATTTTGAAAAAGGTTTAAAACTGATTTTATTTTAAAACTTTAAGTTAGAAAAAGGTAAACTTTAAATAGAAAAGGTTTAAACTTTATAAAGATTTGATCTTTAAAATAGAAAAGCAAAAAGGCGAGGTTTTTGTTTAGAAGAAAAAGTAGGATTTTTAAAAAATAGAAAAGACTTTTTTTTTTTTTATAAAAGCGAAAACTATATTTTTATAAAGGCGAAAACCTTATTGTTAAAAATAGAATTTTTATATGTTGAACATCGATAGAAAAATAGAATTTTTATATGTCGAGCATCGATAGAAAAATAGAATTTTTATATGTCGAACTTCGATAGAAAAATAGAATTTTCATATGTCGAACATCGATAGAAAAATAGAATTTTTATCTATTGAACTTCGAAATAAAAATATGATTTTTATATACTGAACTTTGAAGTAAAAATTCGATTTTTATATATATAGTGACTAGCGGACAACGAAGATGACGAAGATGCGGTAGCGACGAAGGTTTCTGCAAATGAAGTGCCGTGGAGCTAGGATAGCTATCTGTGAGAATTTCTCACCTTTCAATTTATTTTTCTAGTTATATATATACTAGGATGCAGACGGTGCTTAGTAGCACCCGACACAAATCGTCCACAGACCATGGACTTGTTTGTTTGACTGTTTGGTGATTGATTGCGATATTGGTTTGAATGTGATTTGTGGTGTGAAAAATCGAATCGATAAATTGGTTAGGATTAGACGTGCGCCGTTATAAGGCGAAGGAGTAAGGCTAGGTTAGACCCTTACTCCAAATTTTGTGGTTTGCAAAATGAAATTGATTTGATTGATGAGTGAATGGCGTGGGCCTTCACTAGACTGGGGATAAGGCTAGGCCTCGTCCCGTTTCTAGTATCGTGCCATTATGCCGCCGAAATTTTCTAAAAATATGTTAGAAAATAAAAATATCATTTTATTGTGTAAATGAATAATAGAAATTCATATGATAGAATAAAATGTTTTATCGTTAAAAATATAATTTTTAACGTGAATATGAATATAGTGAAAGTGAATAAAATAAATATTCATTTACAAACCAGACGGTTTGTTTATGTACACTTATTTGAAGGACATTGATTGGGTCGATAAATTTTATACATCGCCCAACTGCACAACTAAAATCTGTGTTTGATTGTTTGAAACCCCACACGGGTGTTGGGATGAAATATGAAGTTCACTCATCCTGATTGATTAAATGTGTCGATCGATTGATTGACAGGCTGTTATAAGCGTTGAATATCTATATTTGATGCTTATACAGTGTAGTGCACTTTGGTTGATGGTTGATTATTTTTCAATGTAATTATATACATGTGTTGTATGAAAATCCATATAATTAACTTTATATGGTAATTGATTGGGCCTCATTTCAATTTGAAAAATAAAGAATATTATAAAATAAAAGTTCATGTGTTGACAGTACTCATTCATTGAGATTGGTCATGTGTTGAACGAAATATTTTGATAATAACAACTATTTTGAAAAAGAAATATTTGAAATAGAATATTTGAAAATAGAAATTTATGAAGCCGTGTTGATTAGATTGACGCCATTTTGACGTGAACGATATTTATATCGATTTTATTCATTTTAAAATGAATATTGAAAAGTGATTTCGAAATCGAATATTTTGAAATGAATTGAATTGAAAACGATTTATAAATGAATTGAATTGAAAACGATTTCGAAATAAAATGATTTGAAAACGAATTCAAATTGAATTGAAAACGAATGAATTGAATTGAAAACGATTTCGAAATAAATTGAATTGAAAACGAATGAATTGAATTGAAAACGATTTCGAAATGAATTGAATTGAAAACGATTTCGAAATGAATTGAATTGAAAACGATTTCGAAATGAATTGAATTGAAAACGAATTGAAATGAATTCAAATTGAATTGAAATTTGAATTGAATAGAAATGAATTTTGAAACGAATTTATAAAGAAGAATTCGATTTTGATTTGAATTGAAAAGGAAGTTGAAATTGCTTTTGAAACGAATTTAAAACTATTTATATAATTCGTTTTAAATAGAAATCGACGAAGTATATATTATATATATTATATATATATAATATAATGGCCTGAATAGAACGCGCCGCGCCGCGGCAGTTCGTGAATTTCGACCATTTATTTCAAATGGACATTGCGGGAGATCCGACAGTCGGATTCTCCTAAAACCGGAACCGTTGGGTTCGTATCGAAAAGAGCTTTCTAACGAATGTTAGAAATTTGAAATCTAACGGTTGGATTTGGAGATACGTCCAAATCAAATTCGAAAAAGGTCGCTGTAAGTGCAGTTCGATGGCCGTTAATGGAAATCGACTGTACGGGCCTTGATAAAATTATTAAAAATAGTAATAATTTGTGTAAAATCATAAGAAATGATTTGTGAAAGTTTGGGATGAAAAAACTCCATATTTGAAAAGATAAAAATAGATTTTTATCGAAATGAACTAGTTTGGAACTAGAATTATAATTCTATTTATTTTTAAATAAATAAATTGAATTTGAAAAGGGTTTTGAAAATAACCAAAATTTCCAATGATTGCATTGGAGTGGATTTGAATCGAAATTGTCTTCGGAATATTTCGATGTTGGAATTTGTGATTATACGGATGTTGTTACGGAAATTTGAAAGATATGTATTTATATCGTTATTTCCAATACGACACTTGTTAATCGTAGAATTTGATATTGAATATAAGCCGATATATTTTCTATTCAGAGCCTTATATTGAATATCAAATGTGATTTGGGTTTGTCGTGAATGGTGTCTTCACTAACACTGTTCTTGAACCCAGTTGAGAAAAGATTAAATCTTTTTATTTAGATTTAATGAAGTGTACCAATTAAATAATATTTAATTGGAATTGAATTGATATTGATTTTTGGGTTTATCGTGAACAGTGTTTTAAATAACACTTGTTCTTTAACCCGATAATTAATGAATGTGATTTGGGTTTGTCGTGAATGGTGTCTTCATTAACACTGTTCTTGAACCCAGTTGAGAAATGATTAAATCTTTTTATTTAGATTTAATGAAGTGTACCAATTAAATAATATTTAATTGGAATTGAATTGATATTGATTTTTGGGTTTATCGTGAACAGTGTTTTAAATAACACTTGTTCTTTAACTCGATAATTAATAGAATGAGATTTTGGGTTTATCGTGAACTGTGTTTTAAATGACACTGATTCTTTAACCCAGTCAAAGATTAAAACTAAGTGGAGTTTTAATGAATCTTTAATTAGATTGAAATGATCGAAAATGGAGTATCACCAGTTTTGCTCCAGGCGATAGTTAAATCTTTAATTAGATTTGAACGTGAAATGGTAATTGAATTTACCGATAACACTGTGGTGTTAGATATGAAGTATAACCAGTTTTACTTCATGGGATGAATAGGTTGGGATTGGGAAATTAAAACAAATGATTACTTCGGTAAGGTTCGCTAATCCCGACAAGTTCGAATTGAGATTCAAACATAAATTCAAGGAATTTATCTTGGATAAAATTAATGGGAACCTTTCCCTATGAATGTGAAATTTAGAAACTAACTGTCGGTTGGCCAAGCAGAATGGTTTTCTGGGTATTGATCTGATGTTGGTTTCGGCCTTCGGGGTTAATATTTGGGGAATTATTCTCTTGATTAATTTACGGTTAGTGACTAATGAATTGGAATGAGGCGTATGTTGTGTTTGTGTAACACTTATTTAAAATATACGCGAGTTATTCGGAAAGACCGGGTTTATCCCATTCTGAATAACTGATGCGACGATAAGTCGAAGATGAAGACGATGGTCGAAGACCGGAGGTCTTCACGTCGTTTGGGGGATAACTGATGATCTTGATTGGGCTGTACACCCAAGAAGATGGAAACAGTTAGTGATCGTCCAGACGTACTTGGAGATCGATGGATATGCGGGGTACTAGGTGCCTCCGGTTTCGTTCAGACCCAGAACGGACTTGTAAATGGACTGTGTGTCTGACATCGGATTTCATTCTGTGTGACTGATATCGGTTGCATAGGAGGGTTTGCCTGTGTGGCATGCTAAGATGCAAATGATCAAGGCTTCTGTTGAAAAGCAAAGTCTTGTGGTGATGATCAAAGCACGGCCTTTGTGGCGTAGCTTTGTGTAACGTTTACCTCGCGTGTTTCACACCCGGTATGAACCAAAAACGGGAGACGGACCTCAGGGAGGACTTGCGTTTCTTTCTAGCTGGAAGTGGCGTCAGTGGTTTTACACGCCCTGACGAGTTTGACTTATGTGGTTGTTGCGGTTGCGAGGCGCCTCGGTTATATCGGTTTCGGCCGAATGCATTCTGGTCGGCTGACGGACCAGACTTACACCCCATAGGGTGGGGAGACGTATTGTTCAGGTATAATAATCCACTCCGGGTGGACCGGCCCTGACGATCCAAGGGGCAGTTGCGGCTGTTCCTGTGGCTCGGGCTAGAGAGTCACGAATCGGTGGAGGACTATCTTTTGCCTCGGTTCATAGACGGAAATCCAATTTCCAAATACGTGACATTTGCGGTTTTATTTGTAAACCTATATATGGCGACATAGTGGCATGGGACGCTCATGCCGCCTATGATTGATACTTATGATTTGAAGTTGTTTTATACACTATGCACTTATAATAGTATCAAATGATTTGTTTTTAAACGTATCAAGCATCCCTTGGCTGTTATAAGGGAAAACCCTATCCCCCGGCTTGCGTTTGCATTGTGTGATAGGACCTGGGTCTTATAACAGCTTCATTTTTCTTTATTTAGCATTGCGCTGTTTGTTTTATGCACTGGTATTCTTGGGAGGAAACCCGTTCCGTGTTATACGGCGTGGTCCCTTGATTTACCTGATTTAAAATAAAGATTAATAACTGTTTTAGTTCTCACACCAGTCACATGACTGACCTGGAGTTTATTGTTTTAACCTAAACTCTGGGTGCCCTTATTTGGACACGGGCAGCTAGTAGTTTTGGTTTTTGCAGATTTATATTCACAGGATCCTGGTTTACAGCTGGAGCGATATCCGGAAAGCTTTGTATCCGTATATCTCCTTCTAGTTGTGTATTGTATTATTTTCCGCTGCTATGTATTTAAATGTAATTTAAATCCTTGATATTTCTGTGTAATATATATTCTTTTATACTCTGTATATTCTTGTAATCTGATGCATTGTGGTTATATGCAATGAAATGTTCTTTGTATGCATTCTGTTTTGTCCTGTTCTCAAACGATAGGGCGTTTCGAACGGCCTGGATCGGTTTAGCGACTGGTTCGGACCGAGCGAAATTCCTTCTCGTCACATTTGGTATCAGAGCTTTGGTTTACAAAGCTCAGAGAACAAGGCACATTAGAACCATACGAAAGAATTCATCAGATATTGGGTTAGTAAAATCCAATGGGAATGACTCGTTAGAGATGGGATCAGTAGTATCCTAGAACGAGTGTGAAGAGTATATTTTTCAAATGAAAACATTCGTTGTTTTGAAAATTTAAATCAACTATTCGTATTTGATTATTTATTTATATTGATTTGGACAATGCAGTATATAAAGATTTTGGGTATACGTCTGATCCACGTGTATTCGAAGTTTTAATATACTGGATAGATATAGATTCACACTCTAGTCGCCCGAAGATGATTCTGATGATTGTAGCTACATCATCAGAATTAGTGTTCGAGTGTTGAAGGTGTGATTTTCTATATATTTCCATTAGGCTGGTGTGAGAACCAAAACTTATATATAGTTAGAACCTATTGTTGTGATTTGGCATCAAAAACATGATTTTTGTATATGTATTAAAATTATGAATTTGAAAAGCTAATCAACTAATTGATTGATGTTTGTGTTGTTTGTTTAATTGTTTGATAATTTTTAGCCATTTAGCCTAATTGAATCACATATTGAATTATATTGAAAATTGGTTGCGTTTGCTTGCATATACTTGCACTTATATTGAACAGGTCATAGCAAGGAGGCTAGAGCAGAGAATAAAATTTGTTTGCCCGACAAATAGGTACATGTTTACTACATAATTTCCTGTTTTGTTTGGGTGATGATGATTTTGTGAGCCTATTGGCTAGCCGCTTGGCTTTTTCTTTTTCTTTTTGAGATCTGAAGGACCGGGGAAGCTATTTGAAATTCCCCGATGCTCCCGGTGCAGGGGAGGTTATGGCGAAATTTTTCAAAAATTTAGGGTGTTAGCCAAATTTTTGAAATTTTGAAAATTCTCAGAAACTAAAGAGTTGGAGAATGGAAGCCAGATCGAGCGTGGAGTTAATTAATCAAACCACTTTCGACTTTGTTCCTTTTCGGGGACGAAAAGTTTTAAGTGGGGGAGATTGTAACAACCCGTAAAATCTGGGCCAGTTTAAAATTTTTATTTTTGTAATTTTAGCGAATTTTGATTATTTAAAATGAATTATTTTAAATAATATCGACGGGGAATTTATTTTGAATATATTTCGAACGTATATATTATATACGTCATCGTTAGAATATAAATAATTATATATAATTATAAATAGAATTAAAAATGGCGCGGTAGTTCGATAATTCGATTTCAAACTTCAATTGAATGTACCGGGTGCAAAACAATCCGGATTTTAGTGAAACCAAAAATAATGGAATCTAGTAGTGAATATCTTTCCAACGAATCCGAAAAATCAAGATTTCATAACAGGAATCAAAAGATATGTCCAGTTGAAAATTCTGAATAGTCGCTATGGAATTCAGGCCCTTAAAAATGGACATTTTGCAAACGACCTCGGATTTCGACGAAACCAGTTTTGTTGGGTCCGTGGTGTCGAATTATTGCTAGGTTTCAAATTTCATAATTTTTCGAATCAGTATGTGAGCGTGGCAAAGGAAAACGCGTTTGACCAGTTTCAGTTGATTTTAATCGACTGGAAATTGGCCATTTTTCTAACAGTCTCGGAATTCGACGAAACTAGTTTTGTTAGGACCGTATCGTCAATACGAAGCTAGAAAATATTTTTCTGGAATTTTTCGAGTTAGTATGTGACCCCGGTAATTTGAAATGTACGTTTAAAATTCAATATAGTGATTTAAATGTAAATTTAACGGAAACTGATTGTAACAATCAAATCAGCTTGCGATACATATCCCATTGTGTTCGGAATGGGGGTAAAACGCTATGGACGATAGGCGGTGGGCCTCGTTTCGAGGTCGTATGTGAAAGTCAACTCTTTAGGATAAAATAAATAAATAAATTAATAAAAAAAAAAAATATTCTCCCTCTCCTTATAAACCGCTGGCCCCCCCTTTTTGTTCACTTCAGTAGGATCGAAAAAGAAAAAAAAAAAAAATCAATCGAGCTCGGAGATCGACCGACCACCGCCGCCGCATCCCCCTCCTCCGCCGCATCCCCCACCGATGACGGAAACCCCCGCCCCCTCCATCTTCTCCTCCCGCTCCTTCTTCCCCGCCTGCCCCTCCCCTCCTCTGGCCGAAGACCGCACACCCGCCCCCTTCCTATCGCGATGAACGAAGAACCCCCCCCCCCCCCCCGATGGCCACAGCGCCGCCTCAACGCCCCCCCTGTAAGTTATTTTTAATTTATTTTTTTTATTTTTTTTTATTTTTATAAAACAGAATTTAAAACAAGAAATGTTTAAAAGGAAAAAAAATAATAAAAACTGATTTTGGTTTTAGGAGTTAAAACTGATTTTTGTTTTAAAAAGGAAAATAAATACTGATTATTTTTAAGTTTAAATACTGATTATATTTAAGTTCAAAAACTAATTTTGAAAAAGGTTTAAAACTGATTTTATTTTAAAACTTTAAGTTAGAAAAAGGTAAACTTTAAATAGAAAAGGTTTAAACTTTATAAAGATTTGATCTTTAAAATAGAAAAGCAAAAAGGCGAGGTTTTTGTTTAGAAGAAAAAGTAGGATTTTTAAAAAATAGAAAAGACTTTATTTTTTTTTATAAAAGCGAAAACTATATTTTTATAAAGGCGAAAACCTTATTGTTAAAAATAGAATTTTTATATGTTGAACATCGATAGAAAAATAGAATTTTTATATGTCGAGCATCGATAGAAAAATAGAATTTTTATATGTCGAACTTCGATAGAAAAATAGAATTTTCATATGTCGAACATCGATAGAAAAATAGAATTTTTATCTATTGAACTTCGAAATAAAAATATGATTTTTATATACTGAACTTTGAAGTAAAAATTCGATTTTTATATATATAGTGACTAGCGGACAACGAAGATGATGAAGATGCGGTAGCGACGAAGGTTTCTGCAAATGAAGTGCCGTGGAGCTAGGATAGCTATCTGTGAGAATTTCTCACCTTTCAATTTATTTTTCTAGTTATATATATACTAGGATGCAGACGGTGCTTAGTAGCACCCGACACAAATCGTCCACAGACCATGGACTTGTTTGTTTGACTGTTTGGTGATTGATTGCGATATTGGTTTGAATGTGATTTGTGGTGTGAAAAATCGAATCGATAAATTGGTTAGGATTAGACGTGCGCCGTTATAAGGCGAAGGAGTAAGGCTAGGTTAGACCCTTACTCCAAATTTTGTGGTTTGCAAAATGAAATTGATTTGATTGATGAGTGAATGGCGTGGGCCTTCACTAGACTGGGGATAAGGCTAGGCCTCGTCCCGTTTCTAGTATCGTGCCGTTATGCCGCCGAAATTTTCTAAAAATATGTTAGAAAATAAAAATATCATTTTATTGTGTAAATGAATAATAGAAATTCATATGATAGAATAAAATGTTTTATCGTTAAAAATATAATTTTTAACGTGAATATGAATATAGTGAAAGTGAATAAAATAAATATTCATTTACAAACCAGACGGTTTGTTTATGTACACTTATTTGAAGGACATTGATTGGGTCGATAAATTTTATACATCGCCCAACTGCACAACTAAAATCTGTGTTTGATTGTTTGAAACCCCACACGGGTGTTGGGATGAAATATGAAGTTCACTCATCCTGATTGATTAAATGTGTCGATCGATTGATTGACAGGCTGTTATAAGCGTTGAATATCTATATTTGATGCTTATACAGTGTAGTGCACTTTGGTTGATGGTTGATTATTTTTCAATGTAATTATATACATGTGTTGTATGAAAATCCATATAATTAACTTTATATGGTAATTGATTGGGCCTCATTTCAATTTGAAAAATAAAGAATATTATAAAATAAAAGTTCATGTGTTGACAGTACTCATTCATTGAGATTGGTCATGTGTTGAACGAAATATTTTGATAATAACAACTATTTTGAAAAAGAAATATTTGAAATAGAATATTTGAAAATAGAAATTTATGAAGCCGTGTTGATTAGATTGACGCCATTTTGACGTGAACGATATTTATATCGATTTTATTCATTTTAAAATGAATATTGAAAAGTGATTTCGAAATCGAATATTTTGAAATGAATTGAATTGAAAACGATTTCGAAATGAATTGAATTGAAAACGATTTCGAAATAAAATGATTTGAAAACGAATTCAAATTGAATTGAAAACGAATGAATTGAATTGAAAACGATTTCGAAATAGATTGAATTGAAAACGAATGAATTGAATTGAAAACGATTTCGAAATGAATTGAATTGAAAACGATTTCGAAATGAATTGAATTGAAAACGAATTGAAATGAATTCAAATTGAATTGAAATTTGAATTGAATAGAAATGAATTTTGAAACGAATTTATAAAGAAGAATTCGATTTTGATTTGAATTGAAAAGGAAGTTGAAATTGCTTTTGAAACGAATTTAAAACTATTTATATAATTCGTTTTAAATAGAAATCGACGAAGTATATATTATATATATTATATATATAATATAATGGCCTGAATAGAACGCGCCGCGCCGCGGCAGTTCGTGAATTTCGACCATTTATTTCAAATGGACATTGCGGGAGATCCGACAGTCGGATTCTCCTAAAACCGGAACCGTTGGGTTCGTATCGAAAAGAGCTTTCTAACGAATGTTAGAAATTTGAAATCTAACGGTTGGATTTGGAGATACGTCCAAATCAAATTCGAAAAAGGTCGCTGTAAGTGCAGTTCGATGGCCGTTAATGGAAATCGACTGTACGGGCCTTGATAAAATTATTAAAAATAGTAATAATTTGTGTAAAATCATAAGAAATGATTTGTGAAAGTTTGGGATGAAAAAACTCCATATTTGAAAAGATAAAAATAGATTTTTATCGAAATGAACTAGTTTGGAACTAGAATTATAATTCTATTTATTTTTAAATAAATAAATTGAATTTGAAAAGGGTTTTGAAAATAACCAAAATTTCCAATGATTGCATTGGAGTGGATTTGAATCGAAATTGTCTTCGGAATATTTCGATGTTGGAATTTGTGATTATACGGATGTTGTTACGGAAATTTGAAAGATATGTATTTATATCGTTATTTCCAATACGACACTTGTTAATCGTAGAATTTGATATTGAATATAAGCCGATATATTTTCTATTCAGAGCCTTATATTGAATATCAAATGTGATTTGGGTTTGTCGTGAATGGTGTCTTCACTAACACTGTTCTTGAACCCAGTTGAGAAAAGATTAAATCTTTTTATTTAGATTTAATGAAGTGTACCAATTAAATAATATTTAATTGGAATTGAATTGATATTGATTTTTGGGTTTATCGTGAACAGTGTTTTAAATAACACTTGTTCTTTAACCCGATAATTAATGAATGTGATTTGGGTTTGTCGTGAATGGTGTCTTCATTAACACTGTTCTTGAACCCAGTTGAGAAATGATTAAATCTTTTTATTTAGATTTAATGAAGTGTACCAATTAAATAATATTTAATTGGAATTGAATTGATATTGATTTTTGGGTTTATCGTGAACAGTGTTTTAAATAACACTTGTTCTTTAACTCGATAATTAATAGAATGAGATTTTGGGTTTATCGTGAACTGTGTTTTAAATGACACTGATTCTTTAACCCAGTCAAAGATTAAAACTAAGTGGAGTTTTAATGAATCTTTAATTAGATTGAAATGATCGAAAATGGAGTATCACCAGTTTTGCTCCAGGCGATAGTTAAATCTTTAATTAGATTTGAACGTGAAATGGTAATTGAATTTACCGATAACACTGTGGTGTTAGATATGAAGTATAACCAGTTTTACTTCATGGGATGAATAGGTTGGGATTGGGAAATTAAAACAAATGATTACTTCGGTAAGGTTCGCTAATCCCGACAAGTTCGAATTGAGATTCAAACATAAATTCAAGGAATTTATCTTGGATAAAATTAATGGGAACCTTTCCCTATGAATGTGAAATTTAGAAACTAACTGTCGGTTGGCCAAGCAGAATGGTTTTCTGGGTATTGATCTGATGTTGGTTTCGGCCTTCGGGGTTAATATTTGGGGAATTATTCTCTTGATTAATTTACGGTTAGTGACTAATGAATTGGAATGAGGCGTATGTTGTGTTTGTGTAACACTTATTTAAAATATACGCGAGTTATTCGGAAAGACCGGGTTTATCCCATTCTGAATAACTGATGCGACGATAAGTCGAAGATGAAGACGATGGTCGAAGACCGGAGGTCTTCACGTCGTTTGGGGGATAACTGATGATCTTGATTGGGCTGTACACCCAAGAAGATGGAAACAGTTAGTGATCGTCCAGACGTACTTGGAGATCGATGGATATGCGGGGTACTAGGTGCCTCCGGTTTCGTTCAGACCCAGAACGGACTTGTAAATGGACTGTGTGTCTGACATCGGATTTCATTCTGTGTGACTGATATCGGTTGCATAGGAGGGTTTGCCTGTGTGGCATGCTAAGATGCAAATGATCAAGGCTTCTGTTGAAAAGCAAAGTCTTGTGGTGATGATCAAAGCACGGCCTTTGTGGCGTAGCTTTGTGTAACGTTTACCTCGCGTGTTTCACACCCGGTATGAACCAAAAACGGGAGACGGACCTCAGGGAGGACTTGCGTTTCTTTCTAGCTGGAAGTGGCGTCAGTGGTTTTACACGCCCTGACGAGTTTGACTTATGTGGTTGTTGCGGTTGCGAGGCGCCTCGGTTATATCGGTTTCGGCCGAATGCATTCTGGTCGGCTGACGGACCAGACTTACACCCCATAGGGTGGGGAGACGTATTGTTCAGGTATAATAATCCACTCCGGGTGGACCGGCCCTGACGATCCAAGGGGCAGTTGCGGCTGTTCCTGTGGCTCGGGCTAGAGAGTCACGAATCGGTGGAGGACTATCTTTTGCCTCGGTTCATAGACGGAAATCCAATTTCCAAATACGTGACATTTGCGGTTTTATTTGTAAACCTATATATGGCGACATAGTGGCATGGGACGCTCATGCCGCCTATGATTGATACTTATGATTTGAAGTTGTTTTATACACTATGCACTTATAATAGTATCAAATGATTTGTTTTTAAACGTATCAAGCATCCCTTGGCTGTTATAAGGGAAAATCCTATCCCCCGGCTTGCGTTTGCATTGTGTGATAGGACCTGGGTCTTATAACAGCTTCATTTTTCTTTATTTAGCATTGCGCTGTTTGTTTTATGCACTGGTATTCTTGGGAGGAAACCCGTTCCGTGTTATACGGCGTGGTCCCTTGATTTACCTGATTTAAAATAAAGATTAATAACTGTTTTAGTTCTCACACCAGTCACATGACTGACCTGGAGTTTATTGTTTTAACCTAAACTCTGGGTGCCCTTATTTGGACACGGGCAGCTAGTAGTTTTGGTTTTTGCAGATTTATATTCACAGGATCCTGGTTTACAGCTGGAGCGATATCCGGAAAGCTTTGTATCCGTATATCTCCTTCTAGTTGTGTATTGTATTATTTTCCGCTGCTATGTATTTAAATGTAATTTAAATCCCTGATATTTCTGTGTAATATATATTCTTTTATACTCTGTATATTCTTGTAATCTGATGCATTGTGGTTATATGCAATGAAATGTTCTTTGTATGCGTTCTGTTTTGTCCTGTTCTCAAACGATAGGGCGTTTCGAACGGCCTGGATCGGTTTAGCGACTGGTTCGGACCGAGCGAAATTCCTTCTCGTCACAGATGTGAACGGGCTAAAAGCTTACCCACCTGATTTACACGGAAACAGGCTCACCAAAATTTCTAATACAAAGTAGTAGATGATTGACTATAAACTGTGTCTTTAATACACAAAGTAGTCGCAAGTACAACTTCTATAGCCTTCAATAATAGTGATGCAGATTGAGTGCGCGGAGGCTAGGAAGTAGAATTAGACTAGATTTGAATATTTATGAAATAAAGTAGCACTGGTCTAATATTTTCTTTGAAATAAATATGAAATTTGGAGCATTTGGAAGTAATGTTAGAATAATTTAGAGAAGGGAGTTGTGCTTTTTTATGAGATGTTGAGAGGTGTATATTGGTGTGAAAAGGAGCATTCAAATAGTTGCAATGCTTCAGAAATCCCCTTTGGAAAAGATGCCTTCATTGAGTATATGTAATTCGTTGAAGGAGTGCATTGGATGGATAATTGAATTCTTTTATGCATGTTAAATTAGTAGTTGTTTGAACATAAGTATTAATAGGCATGTGATTCATTTGGTTAAGACTTGCGCTTCATACCCGAGACACCTGGGTTTGAATCCTACTTTTGCCATTTTGTTGTTGCCATATTCCGCCTTGCTTTAAGTTAAATAAATTAGCCGTTGATCTTCGTGTTGAAGAAACGCATAGTTTGGTTGGTTAGGACATGTCTGTTGATCCAAGAGAGGCTAGGGTTGAATCCTGGTGTTGTTGTCAAATTTTTGTAGCAGGCCATTTTCACGTCTATTTACATTTAATGTGTAAACATGAAATTCAACGGAGTTGGGGCCCAGTTGGTTGAGGTGCCTGGTTGAATCGCAGGAGTGCGTTGTTCGATACTTGCTGATGGCATTGTTTGCATTTTTTATTTCTGCCCTTACTGAAATTAAATGGAATAATTGTGCATTTGTTCATGAAGGCTTGCATGGGCCGGGTAGTTGAGGCATGTGGCTTGCGCTGTTGTAACCCAAGTTCAAATTCCAGCGCTGCTTGTACTTGTTTTTTTATTTTTGCCAATTTTTCATTTTGCTCACTAATGTGCTCAATCATATTTTTATGCGTCTCTTGTTGGTGCACTTATTTTTCCATTCGGCATATAAGTTGATTTGCTTACAATTTCACTACTTCCTCATCATATGTCTATTTAATCTGAAATAGCTCAATAAAATTGTTAGTAACGTACGTCCTATAATTCTTATCATCAAAAAACTGAAATCATGCTTCTAATGGATGATAGTGATATTAGAAGGATGGTCTTTTAAAGTACGAGGTGGTATTCTTAATGCAATTGAAATTGAATTATTAATATTTAATGTATTCGGCACATCATTATTACTATATGAAATTACATTATTCTCATTGGATTGTATTACAACCTTTTCATAATCATTGATTTTATTAGTTAAAAATTTTCAGTGAATGAGGCATGTAAACGTTCTTCTATAATAGTAACGTGTTTATTAAAAAACTGTAAGCTTTAATATTACCTAAATAACCAACAAAGATACATTTGTCAGCTTTTGGATCAAAATTTTCAAGATTATATTTTGTATTTGTAACGCCCACATTTTTCTAAGCTTGAATTTTTTTAAAAAAAATCGAAACTCAAGCCCATTTAAGCATGGAGATATAAATCTGGTACCTGCAGATAATGAGCATGAGCATAGCAGAGTAAAAATCTAACACCCCATACCCCTTAACGTCTCCCATATAAGGATTCCATTAAGGAATATAGAGCGTTGTAGGTATAAAGACACTAGAAATTAAAAAGACTAAGATTTCACATGGCACAGACAAACAATTTTATAGTGGAAGAAGAAAACAATTTATTTAAAAATGACAAAAAACCATATTTATTTCAGTGTAAAAATATCATGTCTCAAAATCTCAATCAAAACCACATCAGAGTACAAAATAATATTATCCCTCAAATCAAAAGATACAACCTAACCTTGGAAAAGAAATAGAAAACAATTCATGTAAGAGTCCTTCACGGTAGAATAAACAAAGAAATTTGAACTTTACACTTCCTCGCTATAAGCCCGGAGGAAGAAAAGAAGAAAGAAGAAAGGAAAATGAGTCAGTCATAAAGTCTGGTGAGCTGCTATGATTACTAGAACAACTAATATGTTAAGGGAAAAAGATAAAATAGTAGTGATAGTGTCATAAAGAGAAGGTTTCTGTGCACACCTAAAAGTGAATAAATATTAATAGAATGACATAAAGGACTGGATATTTTCATTCAATGACAACAATGATGATAATGATAATACTGATTGTTTTGCACTGATGTAAATTCAAACATAATATAATTAGGAAAAAATATTCCTAATACTACCAATCAATTGGCTCCTAAACAATAATTATGACAACAAATGCCGACAATGGTCTCGGGTTTATCAGGCCTGACCCATCAGCTCTGAAGAATATAGCATTAATCACGGGCATTACATCATCTTATTTTCCCAAATTAGGGATATGCAAGCTCACAATCCTATCAGAACGCGCCAGTACCCACCTCATTTGGACCTCTCACTACCCAGTACAATATAAGCGTGCCCTCGCCTCCTCGTGAGACCTCCATTGTATGATAAAACGGATACTATCGGATATGGGCCCCAACCTAAAAAAGCAATTTGACTCAAGTCACCCCTAGACTTAATCCTCAATTTAATTTATTATCGCAAGACCACCATAGAATTATTGTTGATTGCCTAGCCACTCTAGACCCCCTATAGAATTATCAACAAATTCCAAGGCCATTATAAACTAATTATTTTAATTAGCCACTTATTTTCCCTAATCAGCTTGCCCCTGCAGCTGGAACGGTACATGACTATGAGCCACTTATTTTCCCTAATCAGCTGTCGCTGCTGGAACGGACTCCCACTACGTTTTCTTAATAAGTCACTTATTTTACCTAATTAGCTTACGCTGTCGAAATGAACACCTATACATGCTTATAAATATATTCATATTAAACTTATCACCCAATTTATGTTTATTAGTAGTCCTACT